>QEPC01013355.1:1041975-1068372 GCA_003113815.1 Sphenodon punctatus | reverse complement strand
GGGGGGCAGGTCAGGGCTAGGTGCAAGAGTTGGGGGGGCAGGTCGGGACTCAGGGCAGGGATTGGGGGGAAGGACGGGGTTCGGCGCGGGGGTTGGGGAGGCATGTTGGGGCTCCAGATGGGTTGGGGGGCAGGGCGGGGCTAGGTGTGGGGTTTGGGGGCAGGGCAGGGCTCAAGGCGGGGGTTGGTGTGGCAGGGCAGAGCTTGTGGGGGTTGGTGGGGTTGAGATCGGGGTTGGTGGGTGGCAGGTCAGGAGACTGTGGGTGGTAGTGAGCTGGCTCACACACTGCGGGGCAAGATGGTTGTGGTGGTCGTGCCACTGCCAGGGGTCCCGGGAACAGCAGCAGTCAACGGAGCTCTCAAGGGGACGCCAATGCAGCTGCTTCCCCAGCTATCCAACAGGAGAGAGGAGCTCATCTGCACATGTGCAAGCCTGCTGAACTGATTTTTCATTCATTAATAACTCAGTTTTGGCTGCTCCCATTACTATCATATTTCAGAAGCACTTGTTATTGATCTCATGCTGCAATCTTGTGAAGTTTGGGGGCTCAACTCATCCAGGGGGAGGAGATATTGATGATACTAAAGTGTGAGGATGCTGTGCATTTTTGTCGCAACCAATTAACATTAAAACAGTCATAACATTTTATTCTCCTGATAGATAGGGATGTGCGAACAGAACCGAGTTCAGAAATTCGGTTCGGTTCGGTTTGAAAATTGAGTTTGGTTCGAAAGTTTGGTTCAGTTGACTGAACTATTCAAGTTCGGTTGAATTCTGAACTTCCAAACCGAGTTCGTACATTCAAAACTGGTTTTTGGGGCCTTCCGAACTGGTTTGGATTCAACCGAACAGTTTGGTCGAATTCGAGTTTGGTTCGAAAGTTCAGTTTGGTTGACCGAACTATTCGAGTTCGGTCCGAACTCCGAACTTCCGAACTGTGTTCGCACATCCCTACTGATGGATCTTCTTCAAACTTTGTGCATATGATGGTCCTCACAACTTATAGCCATGGGTAAATTTTCAGCAATGTAGCTCAAGCGATGTCCTCAAAATCGGGGCTTTAGCAGTCCTGTGTTTATAGTGGAGAGTTGTTGTGCATTTAAGTTTTAGGCAGCTCCCGCTGCCTGAGAATAATCTAAATAAATGATAATATGGAGGTAAATGTGTTGGATGGGTGAAATAGGAGGAGGATGGCAATGGATTGAGAACACAAACTGCTGAGAGAGGGAGCCTTCTGAAAACGCCTGCTGTCAGGAACAGTGACTAGCTTAGAAGGTGTTGGAAGGGGGGAGGGCAATGAGTTTTGTTACTTGCTGTGCCCGCCTCACCGCAAGCCCCATTTGCTCCATGCAGCCTAGCCCTCTGCTCCCTTCTCCTGGGCTCACTTTTTCAGTGCTTCACTGCTTATGGTTAGGAACTGGATCCAGGAGCCAGATCCATGAATTTGAAAGGGGCCATACAAAATCAAACCAACCAGCCAACCAACAAACCAGCCAAACAAACAAAAAACTAGCACTGGGTGTATTTGGACCCTGGGCCTGAAGTTCTCCACCCTTATTTAAGATCATAGGTGTTTGAATGGTGGTCTTGTTTCACAACAAACAAACAAACAAAAAAACAACAACATAAAAACATCATCATAATGAATAATTAAAACCTCACCTCCAATCCCAAAATTCCCCCCAAATTCCTCCCTCCCTCCCAACCCTCCCCTCCGAAGACCTGGGCAAACAGCCAGGTCTTACAGGCTCGGCGAAAAACCATCAGACCCAGGGCCAGGTGAGCTTCCTCCGGGAGGGAGTTCCAGAGTCGTGACCCAGCCACTGAGAATGCCTTCTGCATTGTGGCCCCCTGTTTAACACGGGAGACCTCCAGGAAGGCACCCCCGGCAGACCGCAGGGCTCGCCCTGAGGAGCAGAAGGCAAGGCGGTCACTAAGGTATGAGGGCCCCAGACTGTATAAGACTTTATAGATCAACACCAACACCTTGAATCTGGCTCTGTGCTCTATAGGCAGCCAGTGCAGAGTACGGAGCACAGGTGTTATATGCTCCCGCTGCCTCGTCCCTGTGAGGAGATGGGCCGCCGCATTCTGCACTAGCTGAAGCCTCCAAACCAGAACCAAGGGAAGACCCATGTAGAGCGCATTGCAGTAGTCTAGCCTCGAGGTGATGAAGGTGTGAATAAGGGTAGCCAGGTCAGGCCCGGATATGTATGGGCCCAGCCTCCGTACCAGATACAGCTGGCGAAAGGCAACTTTAGCCACTTCCTCCACCTGCTGATCCAGATGGAGGCCCAGATCCAAAACCACCCACAGACTCCAAACCTGCTGGGCTACGAAAGGGCAGACCCCACCCCCCACCAGAGAGGCCATCACCTCCCTCGCTCTACCCACCACCATCACCTCCATCTTATCAGGATTGCGCTTCAGTCTGCTCTGCCGCATCCAATCCGCCACAGCTGCCAAACATTGGGAAAGCAACGAGACAGCAGGACCTGGGTCAGTCGAAAATGAGAGGTACAGCCGAGTATCATCAGCATATTGGTGACATTGCACCCCGAGCTGTCTCACGATCTCCCCCAGGGGCTACATATACACATTAAACAAAAGCGGAGACAGGATCGAACCCTGCGGAACGCCGCAGGTCAGAGCCTGGGGGCATGATGTTTCAGCTCCCAGCTCCACCCGCTGGCTTCTCCCTGAGAGGATTGAGCGGAACCACCCAAGGACAGTCCCATTCAGACCCCCCAGGTCTCGCAGCCATCTCAGTAGCAACCCATGGTCCATGGTGTCAAAAGCGGCTGAGAGATCTAGCAGGATCAAGAATGTAAACATCCTGCATCCATCTCCCGGAAGGGATCGTCCACCAAAGCTGTCTCAGTGCCATAGTCGGGGTGAAACCCAGATTGAAAAGGGTCAAGGAAAACAATACGGTCCAGATGCACCTGGAGCTGCAGAGCCACTGCCCATTCAATAACCTTCCCTAAAAAGGGAAGATTAGAGATAGGACGGTAACTGATGAGTGCGTCCACATCCAACAAAGGCTTCTTCAGCAGGGGGTGCACCACAGCCTCCTTGAGACTGGGCGACAGCTTCCCCTGCCGAAGGAACATGTTAACTACCCTTGCCAGAACCGCCCCCAATGTCTCCCTGGAAGCTTTTACCAATCAGGACGGGCACAAATCTAATTCACAACTTGTGGTTCGAACAGACCCCAAGACCTCCACTGCGTCGGCTGGCATCACTTCCTGAAACTCCTCCCAGAAAATTGACCAGATGGTGCCTCCATAACCTCATGCTCCTCATCTACTGCATCCAACCTGGTGTCAAAATTACTCTGGATCTGCGCAATCTTGTCTGCAATGTAGATGGCAAATGCCTCACAGCGGGCCTGGGACAAGTCCCAGTCCAGGGGGAGGGAGGCCGGACTGACCAGCCCCCACACCACCCGGAACAGCTCTGCTGGACATGACTTTGCAGACGCTATGAGGGCAGCAAAGAATTCCTTCTTTGCTGTCCTCACAGCCTCAACATAGGACCTCAAATGGGTCCTATGGAGAAATCAATCAGATTCAGATTGAGTCCGACACCAGCGTTGCTCTAGTCTCCTGCCTACCCTCTTCATACACCACAGCCCCTCGGTAAACCAAGGGGCCCTGTGGCGACGAGAAGGGGGCAGGGGACGTCTCAGAGCCACCCTGTTGATGGCCTCCCCGAGCAAGATGTTCCAATGCTGTACCAGAATATTGACAGAGTGGCCATCAGGATCCAGGGATAACTCCCTCAGAGCCTCATGGAATCACTGCAGTTCCATCAGCCTCCGAGGGCAGACCAACCTAACTGGTCCATTCCCCTTCTGGAGGGGGTGTGCTAGGAGGCTGGTCTGCAGGAGATAATGGTCTGTCCATGACAAGGGCACAGATCTCACATCCCCCACTAACGGATCACCTGCCTCAAGGCCAGAGCAGAAGACGAGGTCAAGGATATGTCCCCCACATGAGTCGGGCAGTTGATCACTTGGGACAAGTCCATGGTTGCCATGGTGGCCATGAACTCCCGCTCTGCTCCT
Organism: Sphenodon punctatus; assembly: GCA_003113815.1. Classification (NCBI taxonomy): domain Eukaryota; kingdom Metazoa; phylum Chordata; class Lepidosauria; order Sphenodontia; family Sphenodontidae; genus Sphenodon; species Sphenodon punctatus. The sequence goes on along the minus strand of QEPC01013355.1, from coordinate 1,064,303 downwards.
ACAAGGCCGGCATCGACATGAGTGGTGAAGTCCCCAAGGACCACAGTCCTGGGGGAGTCCAACACTACCTCCGAGGCCAGCTCTGCTAGAGTGGCAAGGGATGCTGCCAGACAGGAAGGGGCCCGGTATACCAGCAGCACCCCAAGCTTGCCCCCAGCCAAATCAAACACCACATGGAGGGCCTCCACACCTGGACTCTCCTGGACTGGATATCTCCTAACTGGCCAGTACTCCCTAAAAATAATAGCTACACCTCCCCCCCCTGGCCCCCTGTACGAGGCTGGTGCTTCACAGCATACCCGGTCGGCATGAGGTCTTCCAGAACTGGTCCAGCTCTCTCATCCGGACAGGTCTCTGTGATGCACGCAAGGTTTGCAGCCCCGTCCAGAATGAGATCCCGGATAACTGGGGTCTTGTTCACTACAGACCATTCAACAGCATCAGCCCCCCACAGGTGGACCCTGGACCCTGATCCATCCTCACTCTTGGTGGAGGAGGGTGACCCTCGTAACCTCCACCAGCCACCGTGGTCCCCTAGGAGGATGGGTCACCTGCCCCCTTGAACTATACCATCCCTGCCACAGAACCACCCCTATAGCTGCTCCCTCCCCTCCATCCAGTACCTCCTGGCCCCCACCTCTGGGCTGCCCGCCCTGCCTCTGGACCCCATATCCCCCCTCCCCCCTGCCTCTAGTCATGTCGCCTGATGCCACCAGCAGTCAGCAACAGAGACCCCACCTCATTTTCTCCCTCCACCTCTCCCCCCCCCACAGCCAGAATTCATGCTGCCGCCAGAGGCCGGCATCATCCCCACCCCCAGCTCCCCTACCACAAAGAGCTGGATACACCCACCACCACCACACCAACCCTCCACCGACCCATTCCCATGCTGCCACCATGGGTCTGAGCCAGGGAAACCCCCCTGTTCCTCCACTCCTCTCCCCCACCCTCGCCCCCTCCCCAACCCCCCAAAACAGCCCCCATGCTCTCACCATGGGGAAGCGACTCCCCTCCCACCCTACCCCCCTCTCCCCCTAAAATACACAGTTGACTTGCTGGCATACCAGCCTCCTGTGGGCCCCAAAGGGTCCTTTGGCCATGGCTCTTTGGCTCGTGGCTTCCTGACTCATGGCCTATGGCAGAACCGCAGGTGACTCCTTTTGTGCCCTCCCCCGAGGTCACTTCTGGATGCAGGTCACAGGGGTCATGCCAGGTGAACTGGCTCCCATGGCCCCCCCAGCCCCCAGAGTCACCTAATACTGGTCTTCTCCCATCAGATGACAAGCGGCGGGGGATAAGCAGTGGTGGTGGCGACGGCAGCTGAGGTTATCATCGTCGGCAGCAGGGAGACTCCAGCTGATGGAATGTCATAAGTCTTCCCCTCTCCCCCTCAGGCGGCTCCTTTTGTGCCCCCTCCCCCGAGGTCATTCCGGGTGCGGGTCACAGGGGTCACTCCAGGTGCACTGGCTCCCGTGGCCCTCGCAGCCCCCAGAGTCACCTAATGCTGATCTTCTCCCTGCAGATGAAAAGCAGTGGGGGAATAGTAGTGGTGGCAGTGGCGGCAGCTGAGCGCGGCCGCGACGGCAGCAACAGGGAGGCTCCAGCTGATGGAATGCTGGTAAGTTAGGGAGTATTATTTTGTTTTGGGGAGTAATTTGGGAAACTCAAAAAAATCTGTAACTGAAATTTCATTTTTTCAAGTACTCGAGGGCATTCGGGTACTGACTCATGGGTATTACCCCAAAACATGAGTATTACCCACAGGTATCCAATCAGGTACTCATTTCAACTCTAGCCGTATTTAATTTTTGATTTTCCATTCAATGTGACTTTCCTTTCAGGTGCTGGGGCTTCCTGAATTAAGGTCCCGTGTTTTATACATATGTTGTTAGGTGTAGTTTGCTCACAGAGCCCATCTGTTGAGGGGCCGGAGGCCCTGTTGAATCACCATGGGCCCTCCATGGACCATGTCTCCTCCTGCTTAGGTTTCATGGGCTCGTATTTCACACTAGTGCTTCGAGCATTCCTGTGGCCCGAACAGGCCACCTGCAGTGCAGTGACCTGCCAGAACATGCATGCTCAGGCAACCACGCAGGGCAAAGGTGCAACCTGGAATGATGTGAGCCTCCTCACCGAGCCCGCACACCCCACAGCCTGGGAGATAGAGCAGGAGTGTGTGGGCTCAGGGGGTTGCATCAGCCTGGGTTGCTGTGCTGTGCACACAGCAGGCATACATGCAGTTATGGCCGTACACTGCATGTAGGGGGTGGCATACATGGACCATAGGATTGTGGCCATTGTCATTTCAATTTTCTTCACACACCCCATATATTGGGAGTGGAGATGAAATGAGTACTCGCCAAAATGGATGTACTGACTCGTTGAAATGGCAATATTTGACCTGACCTGGTAACATTGGGTACTAATTGGTAGGGCTAAGATTCTGTTATGGCAGTCGCAGAGGTCACATTTTCTGTGATTTTCCTCACCATCTGTGACTTTCCCCATCTCTCCATGACTTCTGTTAAATCTTGCCTGTTGTATTTTGACAGCTATGGGTATTTTCAGATGTGACGAGATCACGCTCAACCACGGTGGATTCCCACCGGGTGATCAAGGTCTTGTCACGTCTGTTGGGGGGAATGGAAGTTCACCCCCATAAATCATGGTGGGGAATCACATTCACCACGTGATCGGCTGTCCTGGCGGGGCTGGCCCCAATCGCATGGTGAATGTGATTCCCTGCCGCAATGAAGGGGCCTGTCCCATCTGGACGGCTACCACGCCCCAGAATCCGCAGCGGGATTCCGGGCCATGGTCAATGCGGGCGGGCGCTGCGGCCGCATTGGCCGCAGCACCTGCCCGTGTCCCAGGAGGGTGGTCGGCAAGGGAGCGTGGTGGGGCGAGGCCGTGCGGCCACACGTTGCACCGCACAGCCCCTCCCCGATTTCCCACCGGGATCAACCGGAACGTCTGTTGAATGTGCCGGTGTGATCCTGGTGGGGAATCACCAGGTGATTCCATGACGGGTTCACCACCGGTCCCGTCACGTCTGAAATCACCCCATTTTGCATGATTGGGTGTGCAGTATAGCGTCAGCAGTGAGAGAGGCAGTGGCTGCACACTGTGCAGGAAAGAGAGCTGCAGCAGGTGGGAGAGATTGCCAATTAGTGATTGGTACCCAATGATACCCAAAGGGCTACTTGATGTACCGAAATACCGTTAGTTGTCCCAATTTCCTGACTTCTGGTACCAATTTTTTCTGGGTAATTGGGTACTTAATTGCGACGTAAGTAGCCAATTGGGCACCCAATTGCAGGTATTACCTGTGGATGGCGAATGAGCTACTCATTTCAGCTATAATTGGGAGCCTCTGTCTGCCCCCCCAACACATGGGGGCCTCTGTGATTGCATCATCTGCACTTGCCTATATCCAGTCATGGACCTATTCTCCTTGGATTCATCTGTTCAGTTGCTTCACTATGATGAATCCTGACTCAGTGGAAGAGGTTGGGTTAGGTTAGATGACCCTTGCTCTAACCTTGATTCTATGATCCTATTTTTATAGTGAAAACTGGTGGGTGGGGCCTATGGAATCCCCCCCTGCAAAATAAAGCAATTGATTCTCTTATCAGACCGATATTGCTTAAAGAACATCTGTGGAACGTGAAATATAAACGATTTGCAATGAGACCTCATTATACTTTCCTGCCAACAGTCATATGAACAGCGAAGTTGCATCTTGTATGTGGTTTGATCCAAATTTGTACAAAAGCAATAATCGGAAGATAATTTTGTTTGCAGTGCTCCAATCTGGCATAGGTTCCTCTTGACAGCTCACTATGTTTGACCCAATCCAGATCACATGGATCAACAAGATATCCCCTGAACTCTACTTGCTGGTAAGGAGGATCAAGAATTACGTGTGGAGACAGTTTATCAAGAAGGTAGGAGGCGGGGCCCTGACGATTCAAATACTTATGACAAGCCAACGCTCTTTCTCTTCATCTATATAGCTCCAGCGGTGTGTGCCTGCCACTGAACAATCATTCAATATGAGACTGGTCCCTGCCCCAAGTGGGGGTGAAACTTACAATCTAGGATGGACAAAGGCGGAGAGACAGGGGAGAAAGGAACATAGGGAGCGACAGGGATACATTCATGAAGTTGACAAATCACATGGGGCATGTCCTCAGCTTAGAAACAGGAGACGAGCCATTCCTGAATCAGAGGCATAGCTAGGTGGGGATGGGTGTGGGTGCAGAAGATTGAACAAGATTGCCTTGGGCACTCGACTCCAGTGTGCTTATGCTGCAGTCTACATACATGGGTTGGGCTCCACAGACTTGTGGACCCTGTTACAGCTGCATCTTCCTCACCTATTATAGCTACGGCTCTGCCCCCAATGATAGGATAGTAGAAGGAGCATTAATGAGCAGTCTGCGCGGGTGAGGAGCTAGGAAAATCCTGACAGAAGAGGTAGGTTTTTAGGAGGGATTCGAAGGCTACAAGGGAGGGAGCAGAGTATGTGTGTACAGGGAGGGGTTCCCAGGTATAGGGGGCAGAGTGAGAGAAGGAACAAAGATTGATTAGGGAGGGGGAGACTCTGGGATGAAGGAGGATGGTATGAGAGGGGATGTAATGTTCCCAGGTGGAATTGTAGTGGGAAATGAGAGAAGAAAGAGGGGAGATAGATCATGGAAAACCTTGAAAGGAAGTAGCTTGAAGAGAACAGTAGAGAACTATTTCATGTGTGCTGTGCGCTGGATAGCTACTGCCAGGACCAAGGATGTTTATGAATGAATGCTCCATTCATCTCCAACACAGAGAATTACACCATCAATCAATCAATCATCATAATATATCTTTTATTAATTATTATTATTATTATTATTATTATTATTATTATTATTACCATCAATGTACTTGGTGGCACTGAAGAATCTTAAATTAGAGACAGGTTTCTGCTAGGGTTGAAACTCGCCCTTGCAATTCTTGGGTTCTCACTGAGGTTTTCGAGACTGAGAATGGGTCGAGAATTGGCTGATTGTGAACCCGTTCTCGTGAGATTTTTGTGCAGACGAAAACCAGCTCGTCACATGAACAAAATGGCCACCGCAGCCATTCTGTACGTAACTGCCCCCCCGGTGCACAGAGCATTTTTAAAGTTTTGAGAATCTCACGAGATTCTAGAGAAACCCCCAAGAAAGCTCTGTGCATGCGCTAAATGTGTGCCATGGAGCCACGCATGTGGAGAATGACCATGGCAACCATTTTGTACTCACGCAGAGTATTTGTTGAGGTTTCTCGAGAATCTCGTGGCTTCTAAGACACTGCTCCTTGCTCGTTCCCAGCCTGCGTGCTGCTCAGCTGGATTTGGGACCTCCCTACTCAGCTTTGTTGGAGCGGGGGGAGCAAGGAGGCCTCTTCCCAACTGTATGTGCCCCCCAATTGGTCCCCTGTTCTCAGGAGGACACATATCAGGGTTGTGTATGAGTCCTGTACACACTCCTATTTTATGTCCCCCTGGGAGTGGGAGACCCATTAGGGGGGTGCATGCAGGTGGGAACAGGCCTCCTCGCTCTCCACCCCCCCACTCAGAAAAAGCCAAGTAGTAAATTGCCCAGCTCAGATGAGTAGCACATGGGTTGGGGAGGAGCAGGAAGCAGCAAGCAGCGAACGGTGACCAGACCAGAGGAGCAGCAGTCCAGTGGTAAGGTGAGTCAGTCTGCGGAGTTGGGTAGCCAGTTGGTGTCTGAACACAACCGGGGTGATTTGGTCACCCCAGATTTGACAGGGTGCCAGACTTGCCTGGTACCCGGTTAAATCTCTAGTCTTGTACCTCCGACAAAGGAGAGGAGAACTTAGTGGAGAGACAGGGAAACATCCAAGAATTTGAGAATTCTCAGGTGCACGTTAGTTATAGTGATGGGTTAGTTATAGGTAGGACTGAAATGAAAATCCTGCACATTCTCGTGAGAATGCACGAGATTCTCACTGCCCCACATGAGATCTCACAAGATTTCACTGAGATTCTTGAGAATTTCACGAGATTCTTGAAAATCTCAGATGCGCCTTGTGCATGCACAAAACGGCCACTGCGACCATTTCTGCATATGTGCGCCTCTCCCAGGTGGCCATTTTGTGCATGCACAGGGCTATTTTTTGGCCACGCGGACTTCACACAAGAACAGGTTGGAAATTGGCCAATTCGCTACCTGTGCTGCTTCTCACAAATCTTAGCGAGAAGCCAATTCTTGCTTTCATTTAGCAAGAATGTTTGGCTTTAGTTATTGGATGTTGGGGACTCTAAATGGAAGGATGGAAGAGGAAGCATGAATGACCAGACTGGGGGATCAGGAACTAGGGAAATGCTGAGAGAAGAGGAAGGGTTTCATGGGGAATTTGAAGGGAGGGGTAAGCGTACGTATTTATTTATTTATTTAAAACATTTTTAACCCACCCATCCTGCCACAGGCAGCTCTGGGTAGCGCACAATATAAAACATTAACATTAAAAACAACTTTTAAAATAGACAATAAGGGAGGTATAAAAAAAACCCACCCCCCACCCTAACCCGTTCCCCCCACTCTACCCATCCTCCTCCCTAAAAGCCAGGCGAAACAGCCATGTCTTGCAACAGCATCGCAACGAAGGGCGGTCCGGGGCCAAATGGGCCTCCACCGGCAGGGAGTTCCACAGCCGTGCGGCGGCCACCGAGAAGGCCCTCTCCATCAGATCCATCCTTTTTTCAATGCAACCCCATCATATTGCCTTCTCTGGGTGGGCCATGCAGGACTATGTCAGTTCCTTGTTGGACATGTCGTGAGAGGCAAAGAGAAGTTGTGGTTGGCGCAGTAGAACTAGCCTGGGCAGATGTGAGCTGGCATTTGGTTAAGCAGGACACGACAGCCATTTAACCATGGATTCACCTGAGAACGTTCTTTTCACGGCTTCACACTTAGGCGATAGGCAGCCCTTGGGTGTTGTTTTCCTCCAGCAAAAATGAAGTTTTTGAATAAAAGCCAGTCAAAGAATTAAGTAAGGGCAAAGGTGGCTGAAGGGTGAAATTCAAAAGACAATATGTAATAATTGGTTTGAAAGCAGCAGCCCGATTAATCACACGGTAAGGAAGAAATGAAAAACTTTCAGGAAAGCTTTTCAGACAATTGCTGAGGTGGCTGAGTATTGTTTGGTTTTTCCCCCTTTTCTTTTCAAAGGCCCAAAATAAAGCATGTATTTAACAGGGATGGCAACTCGTTTTTCCGGTGGCTATTTAACGTTTCCCAGTAAAGCTGATAGAAAAATTCCAATGTGTGGGATCTGATTTTAGCTTCAGCTTTCTGGTTCATGGGGGTGAAACACAAATCATGAGGAATGTAGTTCTCCCAGTCAAAATTAATTCTACATTCCCCACGATGCTCTGTGCAGCTCACAGGATTTTATGTGTGATTCCTGCAGTGGTTGGCACAGCCCAAGAGCGCTCCATATCAAAACTGGCCATAGTTTTTGACTGTTCTAGACAATGTGTAAGTTTCTTTTTTATTACCTTCACTCCACTCCACACAGTACTTCAGAAGTCTGGGAGAAATGAGGCTTGTGTAAAAATGCCGTAAGTCATGCCAGACTAATCTTATTTCCTTTTTTCATTGAGTTACTAGTTTAGTGGATCATGGGAATGCCGTGGACGTAATATATCTTGATTTCAGCAACGCCTTTGACAAAAGTCCCCCATGGTATCCTTGTTGACAAGCTAGTAAAGTATGGATTAGATAGATTTACAGTTGGTTGAAGAACTGTAGTCAAAGAGTGCTCATCAGTGGGGGTGATCCCAATCCCTGCATGTGCCACGTGTGTTGCATGTGCACGTGCAACCTGCATGCACCCCCGTTACAGAGACTGTGTGGCATGCGCAACCTGCGTGGAAGCCGCCCGGGAGGCATGAGCACATGGCATGCAGGGGGTTTTGTATCATGACCAATGGCTCCTAATCAAACTGGAAGAGGATATTTCGAGAGGGGTGTGTGTGTGCTACAAGGTTCTGTCTAGGGATGGGCGAACAGACTGTGGTTCGCCCGTTTGGTTTGGCCACGTTCGGTTTGTGCGTTCGTCGATTCGCTGGGTTCGGGTTCGGCTGGTTGGTTCGGCCATTCGGTTCAGGTTTGGCCGTTCGAGAAATGTTTTGTTATGGGGGTTTTTTGTTTGTTTTTTATATGGTTTTTTGTTTTTTTATTTGGTTTATTATGGTTTTTTGGTTTTTATCTTTTTTTTTTTTTAATATGGGTTTTTTTATTTAAATGTTTTATTTAATATTATATCTATCTATCTACAATAAATCTGTTATTAACTATTCTAAATGCTATGAACTAAATGGATTATCTAATAAGTACACAGGCCTACTCCTACAAATACTAAAACTAAATCACTAACGCTATCTCTATCACTAAGCTAACTCCTACAACTGTCTACGATCTATCTATCTATCTATCTATCTATCTATCTATCTATCTATCTGGGATGGGGGGAATCACAAACAACACAAGGTTTCAGTTTAAGGTTTAAGTTTCATTTCAGTACAAAACTGAAATGAAACTTAAAGCAATCTAATAATCCTACTCTAAATGAAAAAACGGGAAGGGAAGGGAATCTGGGATGGAATATATGGGAGATGGAAAGGATTCAATGGAGTGGGGAGGGAGGAAGGAAGATTGAACACAGGGAACACAGGGAGGGGTAAAAACAAAAAATAACCACTAAATCTATCTAAGCTAAGCTAAGCTAAATAAATGAATGGGAACATGGGGGTAGATGGGTTGGATGTGTGAAATGGGAGGAGGATTGCAATGGATTGGGGAGCTGGGAAATGCTGGGAGAGGGAGCCTTCTGAAACACCTGCTGTTCAAGAACAGTGACTAGCTCAGAAGGTTTTGGGAAGGGGGTAGGCAGATAGTTTTGTTTCTTGCAAGCTTCTCCACCCTTGGTGCCTGGAAGTCTGCTCCTCAGCTGACTACCCCTCCCTGTCACGTTTGACCTTCCAGTGACCCTTTTTTTGCTACTCGAACTCACCCGAATGCAATCTGAACTGACCGAACTGTTCGGTCATTTCGACGTTCGGAATTGAGTTCAGCTTGGATAGTTCGTGTTTGGATTCGGGTTCGGTCATCCAAACAGGCTGAGTTCGGGCCAAACTCCGAACTTCCGAACCATGTTCGCCCATCCCTAGCTCTGTCGCCGTCACGTCTGAGTCCAGTACTGTTTAACATCTTTATTTATGACTTGGATGAAGGAGTGGAGGGAATGCTTATCAAATTTGCAAATGACATGAAACTGGGAGGTATATCTAACACCTTAGAAGACAGAAATAAAATTCAGAATGATCTCGATAAGTTGAAAAGCTGGGTTGAAACTAAGAAAATGAAGTTCAACAGAGGGTGTTAACAGTCATCACGCGGGCCCAGTTTGGTCCGCTTTGGCCCGGCTTGGCCAGCGTCACAGTGTTGTTATGTTTGTTCCTGGCCCACCAGATGTGGGCTCGGTTTAAACTTTGGCAGAGGTAGTGGCCAGGCCAGAAATATGGGCTTGGAACGAAGCAGGCCCACAGTCTGCTCCCAGCAGGGCCAGAGCGGGTGGAACCAGGCGGGAATGTCTGTTCCCGGCTCCATCCCGGCCCAGTGTGGAGGTTGCCATGGCAGCCAGTCATGGCTGCCTGTTATTGGCAGCAATGACTGCCCATCATGGTGGGGGGCGGCACATCAACTGCAGCGCAGGTGCGTGGCCAGGTGGCCGCATGTCACTCCATGCCCCTCCTCCCTGGCTGGGTCCAGCCGTGGTGATGTGTGTTTCTATAGCCAGAACTAACCCGGCTGGGATTAGCCCTCTCCTCCCCACCCCCAGGCGGGATGACGGTGGTGCCATCACTTCTGTTAAAGGGTATTTTCAGACGTTACGTGGTCAATGTCCACCACAGTCAATTCCCTGTGGTGGCTTGGACCACGTAACGTCTGTTGGGGGGAATGGATGTTCCCCTCCAGTTGTTACCACGGCGTGGGATCAGATTCACCACGTGAGCGGCCGAAGCAGCGGGACCAGAGGCCGTCGCGTGTTGAATCCGATTCCAGGCCGTGGTGACCCCCGCCGTCACGTCTGGATGGCAGACACGGGCCAGATTCCCCGCAGGGATTCCGGCCCATGGCCATAGCGGGCGGGCGCTCAGCGGCATTGGCCATGGTGGCCGCTGGGGAGCGTGGAGGGGGCGGCGCCATGCAGTCGCACATTGCACCGCACGGCCCTGCCCCCTCCACGATTCCCCTCCAGGATCCCCCGGAATGTCTACTAGGGCATTACGGGTCATCCCGGCGGGGGATCATTTCATTGATTTCATGACGGTGCCAATTGGCCCCATCACGTCTGAAAACACCCAATAACACCCAGAGACCAATGTAAAATTCTGCATTTAGGTAAGAAACATCAAATGGCTTAGAAGCAATGGATGTGAAAAGGATCTGGGGATGGTAGCTGATCATAAGCTGAACATGATTCAGCAGTGTGATGCAGCTGCAAAAAAAAAGAATGCAATTTTTAGACTGCATTAACAAAAGCATCGTTTCCAAGTCACGAGAAGTAATAGTTCCACTCTATTCTGCGTTGTTCAGATCTCATCTGGAGTGCTGTGTCCAGTTCTGGCAGCTGCACTTTGAAAATGACATCAACAAATTGGAACGAGTTCAGAGGAGGGCACCAAAGATGGCCAGGAATCTTGAAACCAAGTCCTATGAGGAAATTTGGACGGACTGGTTATGTTTAACCTGGAAAAGAGAAGACTAAGGGGAAACATGTTAGCAGACTTCAAATACCTAAAGGGATTTTCCACAGTAGATGGCAAAGACTGGTTTGCTGTTGCCCCTGGGGCAAGACTCCAAATAATGGGCTCAAATTACGGGAAAGCAGATTTTGGTTAAACGTAAGGAAGAATTTTCTAATGGTAAGATCTGTTTGACAATGAATCAAATTGCCTAGGGAGGTGCTGGACTGTTCTTCCTTAGAGATTTTCAAACAGCCTGGACAGCCATCCGCAGGACCACTGTAGTGCACTGAGCAGGGGGATGGACTAGATGACCTCTGAGGTCCCTTCCTACTCTGTGATTCTATGAGTCTAGGGGTAGTTTCCTCTCCCCAAGCCAGTTTTTGATTCCATTCTCATAATACTGACTAGTAAACCAAAATACTAATTCCGTCCCAAAATATTGGCAACCAGTATATCAAAATACCAATTTTGTCCCGATTTCCTCCTGATTCCTCCCGGGTTGTTTTTTTTTTGGGGGGGGTAGTATTGGTTTTGGGTTAATTTCAGATACTCAATCAGTTACAGGAATTATGTTTTTTTGAGTCGCTGAATGGTGTTCAGTCACCGATTTGGATATGTGAAACACTCCCTGACAATGACGCATGCGTACCATGTCAGCTACTAATTTCAGCTCTAGTTTTCACTCAACCTCTGTCCTCCTCCCTAGATACCCCATTGCCTCAACCTTAGGGGGGCCCCATAAGCCTGGTCCTAACCCCATAGCCTTGCTATGTCACCGCACAGACTGCTGCACGGTCAGCAGAGGGGGCTGAGGGCCTTACCGGATGAAACGCTAAAAAGGTTCCTTTTGACTGATTAGCTTTCAGTTTTGTCTAATTTAAAGATTCTCTTGGCTCCAGTCACACATTTCCATGCGCGTACACACATGCAGACATAGACAGATTAGATTCGAGGGGTAGCTTGACACATAAACAACACGGCCCTAACCCAGCCCTCTCGCGAGGGGATACGATGCCAATCGACAGAAATAGAAGTCCCCCCCTTCCCCCCCCCATTTACGCTGGGGGCTGATTCCAACCTCAGATCCATCTGAGTGGGCGAAGGTAGAGAGATTAGAGGTCGGAGAAAGAAATTGGACCTGTCTATTAAAAACAAAAACAAAAAAAACCCAAACCTAATTCTGTCAAAGAATTAAAGAAAGAAATCTGCAACCAGGACTGCCCCCTCCCCCCGCCGTCCATTTTTGCATTCCTTACACCGACACCCACGCTGCCTGTGCTTCAAACTTCCCTTCCCACTGCTTCACTTCAAGTATGCCTTGCGCCCCCCCTCTTTTTGTTACGATATTCATGCTAATGTTGACAGCCCCCCCCCCCTTTGTTACATTGTGCAAACCAAATAGAATGTGAGGTGAGCTTGTCTGAGCAGATGAAAGATGGCAAGAAATGGGTGCTTGGGGACCAGCGTCTTGGTGACATCGCCTCGGCAGCCCTTTCTCCTCCCGCCTTCTCCCCCCACCCCTCATTCTCTCTGAAATGGTCTGTGCCTCCAGTAATTTACATAATACTCTTCTGACACCTTTACTTTAGTCATCAATCACCGTACCTTCTCTCAGTCTATCTTTTGTCTGAGCATGTCTCTTTTTTATCAGGCCATGCACAAAAGATTAATTTCACAGTTTTTTCTCCCTTCTTTCTTTTCTTGCAAGATACAAAGCTCATGAAATGACAGAAGCAAGATAATGAAAACAACAATGCAAGCAATTTTTAATTTTTTTTTGTTCTTCCAGGTTGGATCTCTAGATACTTTTTTTTCTTTCTTTTAACCTCATTGTGTGCCATCTGTCTTAGGAAAGGTTCAGCTCGGTATTTTTTAATACTCTTCCGAAGGCTACCTGGGAGGGGGGGGGTGGGCAATTACATATTTAAATCAAGTCAGAGACACTGAGATATATTTGAAAAAGAGATGTTTGTTGCTAAACAATGAAAGTCAAAGGGTCTGTTCCTAAAGGTGGCATGGCTACCGCACAGAGCCCACGCCCCAATTAATATTAATGATATTGCACGCATGGCAAAATTTATGGTGTTTGATTGACTCACGCTGCCACCCTTCAGGCTGTCACGCAAAGTGAAATAGATAGGCGCCATCCTCTGATTTGCATATGCATATGTCCTTAATATTAATTAGCCTAATGGAGCTAGAGACTTGGAAGATGGTTTGGATACTGCAAGGCTGGGGTTTGGGGGTGGAGAGGAAATCAAAGAAACAAAATGAAAAGCCAAGAGTGACCCAAGGTGGAGATGGCCTTTTCTTTGACGGAAAGACCCAACACAAAAGGCAAATCAGTGGTAGAAGGGTTTCCACTTTCTGCACAATGGTAGGGTTTAAAATATTACTGTTTATTGTGAATTATTGGTGCTCTGATAGATCACAGCCAAGTTCAAAGCATGCTTAAAGGTGCAGATCAGGGTTAGGAGATTTGCAACCTTCTTTGTGCAAAGAGAACTAGTCTCTTCTTGAGACACATTAATAAGAGTGACAACTAGGGCTGTAGCGGAATATCGCAGCGGTAGCTATTTCCGGCAGAAACAGTGTTTCCGCAATTAGTGGAATGGCATGGCAGAGGCTTTCATTCCGCGGTTTCATTCCGCGGTTCCGCGGTTCCGCTTATTTAATTCCGCAACTTAGTGGAATCGTGGAAACATGACATTTTCGCTATTTCCGCAATTCCGCCAGCGCCAAAAAATCGCGGAATAGTGGTTTTCCGCGATTTCCGCGATTTTTCTGCGATTTTTCCGCAATTCCGCGATTTGCAGAATTCCGGCGGAATTAGCGGAATATCCGCAGAAATGTCGCGGTGTGGCGCGGGCAATTCCGAAATAGCGGAACGGAATCGCGGCGCGGTAAAAGCTGCTGCCGCATCAGCCCTAGTGACAACTGCATCTGGGTATTGAGGGGAGACTGGATTCCCTAAGATAGATGACATTATTGTTGAGCTACTTACAAGATTTACACCAAAAGGCACAGTTGATACAGGCTGTGTCCCTGAAGAACAGACAATTCTGGATTCAACTCATTTCACACCTACATAGAAAACTGAAGAGCATAAGAACTCTCATACTCAATGGGACCATCTAGTATAATATCTCCTCTCGGACAGTGGCAGTGGTTTCCCTATGTCCCCTTAAGATGAGTGCTGAAACGGGTTCTCGTGGATAATAAATACCTGCATTTTCAGGTACTGTTTCAAGTATAGAATACCCTTCAAATTATACCCCCAAATCCTAACCCTGACTATTAAATGCTGGACAGATAGATAGGTCTTTCATTGTCTCTGGCTTTGGCGGACTTCCAAGGGAGGTTAGCCACCACTAAGCATGCGTCTCTTCGCACTCTTGATATATGGGCACTGTGCACTGCTCGAACTTGCAAGCTAAGTTTTCAGTGCTGACGCTGGGTGCCACGAATTCAATGGGTATATCTGGTTTTGTGGCTACCTGTTTCAGGTCTAATCATGTTCTCTATAATAACAGTACAGAAACTTATCTTGCAAGTTCCAGTCTCGCCCAGTGCCCATCCGTCAAGGGTGTGAAGAGAAGCATTCCCAGTAGCTGCTCCACAGCTCTGGAATTCCCCTCCCTCGAAGGTTTGACAAAGCCTGGGTTTTAGCATCTTCCAGAGGTGGCAAGGATGATCCCACGGCCTGTGGATCCCACACACACCCATGAGCACGCACACCCACGTGGGAACCGTATGCACTGCCATTGCAAGGACACTTTGTCGTACAGAAACTGCACGCAATGCGCATGCATGGGGTTGTGCGTGTGGAATCTGCAGGCCATGGGATTGGCCCCAATGAAAGACAGATCTATTTGTCCAGACATTAAACAGGTATCGGTAGGATTTGGGGTATCATTTTTAAATGTTTCGATGGATTTGATTGATTGATTGATTGATTGATTGATTGATTGATTGATTGATTGATTGATTGTACGATTGTGTACCCCACCCCTTCTGCAAAGCAGCTCAGGGCAGCTTAAAATTTTAAACAACAATATAAAACCTATGAAACACAAATATAAAACCACTTCAAAGGGGAAGCCATCAAAATATAAACATAAAACAGAAATCCTACCACCCTAGCCCTCAAAACCATCCAACCCAACCTGTCTCACTCACCGAAAGCCTGATGAAACAAGCCAGGTCTTAACAAGATTGTCTAAAAGAGGGAAGATCCTGGGTCAATCATGCCTGCATTTGAAGGGAGATCCACAGCCTTGATGCAGCCACTGAGAACACCCTCCCTATAGTAGCCCCCTGGGGTACCTGGGAGACTTTGAGAAAGGCACCCCCAGTTGACCACAGGGGCTGATCCAGATCCCGTGTGTGTGTGTGTGTGTGTGTGTGAGGTGGCCCTTAGAGGTAGATGGGGCCCAGGCCATGTGGGGCCTCAAAGATAAGCATCATCAACCCCTTGAATCTGGCCTGGAAGACTATAGGCAGCCAGTGCCGAGAACAGAGCACTGGTGCAATATGCTCCTGGGGGTCCGTCCCCATAAGGAAGTGGGCCATTGCATCCTGCACTAGCTGCAGTCTGTGAACCGTCACCATGGGTAGCCCCACGGAGACTGGGGGTGATTTCAGACGTGACGAGATCACGCTGAACCACACTGAACCACGGTGAACCCCGCAGCAGGGCGAAAGGCCCCTGCACGTCTGCACAGCGTGCGCCAGATGTTGGCCATGCTGAATCTGCAGACGGGGTCAATTTGAACCACGCTTCCCGGGCTAGCCGGGGGAAGGTCCCGGGAAGCGTGGTCAAATGGACCGCGGGCCGTGGCGACCAAAAAGTAACGTCTGTTCGCGTGCCACGGGCCGGGATCCCCGGCGGGATCCCGGGCCGTGGCACGATCGGCCAGACGCGGCGGCCGCATTGGCCCCGCCGCCCGCCCGTCTCCTCGGAGGGCGGGCGGCGGGGTGCGTGGAGGGGGCGGGGCCGTGCGGCCGCACGTTGCGCCGCGCGGCCCCGGCTCCTCCCACTTTCCCCGCCGGGATCCCCCCGGCACGTCTGTTGGGCCGTGCCGGGGTGACCCCGGCGGGGAACGAAGACGTTCGTTACGTTCCGGGGCCAAAGGGCCCCGTAACGTCTGAAAATACCCTGTGTTACAACAGGCAAGTCTTGAAGTGATAAAAGCATGGATGATAGTGTCCAGGTTGGAGTCTGATAGTGGCCAGGTCGGAGTCGCACCAGATGTAATTGGCAAAATGTGCTCCTCGCAATAACCCCCACCTTCACATCCAGGAGGAGCTGGGAATTGAGGAGCACTCCCTGACTGCAAACCTGGGGAACCAGCAGGGGGCGAAGCCCATTAATGATAGGAGACACCACACCCACCGCCTTCCCCACTAACATCACCTCCGTCTTGTCGGAATTCAGCCTCAGTTGGCTCACTAGAGGTGTGTACCAGGGACCCAGGTCGCGTTTCATTTTTGGTTTTGTTTTCGCTATTTAAATCTTTCATTTTAGTAAATATCTTTTATAAAATATTAAAAATCTTTTATAAAATAAAATTTAAAAAAATATCAAAATTTCATTTTCATTTTTGCTTTTGCTTTTGATTTCCATTGGTTTTAATGGAAATCAAAAACAAAAGCAAAAATGAAAACGAAATTTTGATATTTTTTTTGGTTTTCCATTGGTTTCAATGGAAAACACATTTTCGACTGTAACATTTTTTGTTTTTAATTATATTTGGATGAATCTAGAGGGACTTATACATCCAACAGAGAGCATTAACTGTACCAAATTTCAGAAAGATTGGAGAAAGTAATCTGATTTTATAAGCAGTTAAATTATATTATATTGCAAAGATCTGCATATACATTCCTGGATGTAACTTCTTTGTCTCCCATCTAATGTGAACAAAGCTTTGCAAGTTTATATCCCTCACCATGTTTAGTATCTATGCCAATTTTCAGAAGGATTGGATAAAGGGTGCTGGTTGTATATGTAATTAACTTTTAAATATATGTCTGACTGTAACATCTTTGTAGTCCAATCAGTGTACATGAAATTTGGCAGTCATGTATCTCACACCTTCAGGATAATCTCTGCCAAATATCAGAAAGATGTTATAAAGGGTCCCAATTTTATATGCCTGCACCGCATATGCAGAGAAGGAGCCTCTGCCAGGGATTCTCTAACTTCACTGTAGTATAAGATTGGTTTGTGATGCAAATTGGCCAACAGAAATGTCAACCAAATATTCTCATTCTGTGCTGTGACCATCTCAACATCTCTCCCCCACTTGTTACTGGGAAGTCAGACACATCTGTTTAGGAAAGTTCCAATAGCGATTCTCTTATGTCCTCTGTCACAGTGCTGCAGGATGTGCTTGTGATGATAATTGGCCATCCTGGATGTGTATAAACCATGTCTCATGATTGCTGGGATGCTAGCTCCAAAGTCCCAGTTATGTCCCTTCTATGTCCGTCTGAGGGCCGCCCCCTATGCCCACCTCGAAGCCACTAGCAATTGGTCCTGTAAAGCTGGAAGCATGCAGTAATTAGCCAGTGAATGTGTCTGTCAGATTTTGTGGTTGCTCCACATCCTCCCTCATACAGCCTCCCTCCCACTGCCATGCCAGGTGCCTGCCTCTGACTGGCACTGCATGTGCTGCTATATCTGAATAATGGTCTTCAAGGGGACAACTTCAATTGCTTATAAAATCAGGGCCTTTTATCAAATTGTCCTGTAGTTTGTCAGATATGACAGGGAAGGTATGGGATACATTCCTGCCAAATGTCTTGTAAGCAGGATAGGATAGAAAAATGTTACGGCCAGAAATGCATTTTCAATTTAATGGCTTATAACATCAGGACTCATTATCCAATCTTTCTGAAATTTGTCAGGATTGGTAATCTTGGGAAGTAGCATAATATTCCCAGGTTTCATGAAAATAGTATGGAAGATAAAGAAGCTGTAGCCAGGAATGTGTATGAGCTTTTCTTAAAATCACAACATTCAATTGCTTCTAAAATCGGTTTCCTTTATGAAATATTTTCATAATTTGGCACACGTAGTGCCCTCAATTGGGGGTACAACCCCCTCCCCCAAGTTATTGAATAAGAAACAAAAAAGTTATAGCCGGAAATTTTTTCTCATTACTTCAAAAACAAAAAATTGTTTTTGTTTTTTCATTATTATTATTATTTGTCTTTTTCATTTTTACACTAAAGAAAAAGAAAATATAATTTTTCATTTTCGTCATCATAATAATGTAAATGAACTGCACACCCCTATCACCCTCATCCAGTCCCCCGCAGCTGTCAGACACTGGGTAAGGACTGAGACTGCTGGGACTGAGTTGGATGAAAAATGGAGGTAGAGTTGGGTATCATCAGCGTATTGATGACACCAAACATCGAACCATCTCACGACCTCACCTAGTGGCTGCATATACACGTTGAACAGGAGAGGGGACAAGATGGAACCTGGAGGGACTCCACATTAGAGGAGATGAAAAATAATCCCCAAGCACCACTCGCTGAGTTCCTTCAGCCAGGAAAGAGTGGAACGATTCGAGAGCAGTCCTGCCCACCCCGGTATGGACCCACAGGTGAGTCACCAACATCTCAATGTCAACGGTATCAAATGTAGCTGGCAGATCTAACAGAATCAACAGGGTAGAATGACCCATATCCAATTTACGGCAGAGGTCATCGACCAAAGTCACAAGCGTAGTCTCAGTGTCATAAACTGGGCAAAAGCCAGACTGTGAGGGATCCATAAACCCAATGTGGTCAAGATGCCCCATAAGCTGCTGAGCCACTGCCGGTTCAAGTGATGGTTTCTTTAGCAGCCAGAGGCTGCACTACGGCCTCTTTGAGGAAGCTTTGCACTCTGCCCTCCCACAGGAATGCATTAACCACCCGCGCCAGCAATGGGCCCAGCGTATCCCAGCAGGCCTTGACCATCCAGAATGGGCATGGGTCTAGTTCACAATAGGCGGCTCTAACAGCCCAAAGAACCTCCCTCGCATCAGTGCGCGACATCCACTGAAACTGATCCCACAAAACAGGACAAGGTGGGACTTCCATTACCTCTGGTTCTCACATTGTCATAAGTGCAGCATTGAAGTTGTGATGAATACAAATGATTTTATCTGTGAAGTAATCAACAAACATGTCACAGCAGGCACTGGAAAATTCCAGTTCCAGGCAGAGTGAGGCCAGACTGACCAGCCTATGCACCACCTGGAATGCTATGAGGGTAGCAAAGAACTCCTTCTTTGCTGCCCGCACAGCCATGGCATAAGCATGTAAACTGTCTTTGGGTAATTTCAGATGTTATGCGGTCCTGATTCACCACAGTGGATTCCATACGGTGGCGAACCAATCAAACACCCCCCATGGTCCAGGAAGGCCCTGAACAGACGTGATGGGATCGGGACCACGGCAGGGAATTGGGCCGTCAGACCACGGGCCGGGGCAGTGCAACAGATGTTACGCCGATTCCCAGCCATGGTCAAAACACCCACAAGGCACCAGGGAGGGGTGGGAGGCAGACATAGCCTACTGAGGACAGAGGAAGCCAAAAGTGCCTACACAGAATGCCCACACAAGGGAAATGGGAAGGGAGGGGGAAGAGGGAGAAGAGCAGCTGAGGCAACACACACAGCAGTCACAGAGACAACGAGGGCACAGTGGAACACACAGCACATGCACACATGACTGGGCACACTCACACCTGCAAGGGAAAGGGATGGGGGGGATGCAGCGGGACAGACAACACACATGGCATAACAGGCATAGGGGGGAGGAGGGCCAGGCCAGGGGCCACCCAGGACACGGGAAATGGCTACCAGTACCAACACAACAGCACAGGCTGCATGGGCACCCACACAGCTACACAGGAAGTCCCGGAACAGGGGCCCCCTGAAAGGTTGGGCCACAGGCACAGGGGGAGGCCACACGGAACAGGGAGCAGCCCGGGAACATCCCACGCGGCAGACAGGCACCCCAAGCGCTGCTGAGGGGGCAATGGAGGGGGTGCAGGAGAGCCAGAGCAGTGTAGTCGGTCCACAGATGCACACACACCCCTGGGTGGATGGCGGGAGGCGAAGACCAGGGGTTCTGGGGCAGTCACTTAGTCACCCAAGGGGTGTGTGTGTGTCCATCAGTAGCAACCTGGGGAACTGGGTGGAGACACAGAGAGCAGGACTCGGCCACAGGAGAAGGCAGTCACCGAGGTGAGCACCGGTTGCAGAGGCAAACGAGGGGGGCCCTGGAGGGGGCCCAGAGCCACAGGCAGGGGCAGGGGAACCACGGGAAACAGGCAGCACAGTTGCAAGACTGGGAAAAAATGGAGGAAGAAGGCAGCAGCCCACGGCAGTGTGGAGGAGGTGGGACCACTCCGCGGGGCCACCAGCCAGGGCACAGAAGGCACAGGGAGCCTCACAGCCAGCTGCAGGGGGCAATGAAGGGGCCCAGGGCCAGGTGGCATGCCATTTGAATGAACTGCGGTCACTGAATCATGCTCTGACAGTAGCCCAGCACAGATCTGTGGTGGGCGACCAGGTAGTAAGCCTTGAAGGGATCCTGCACGGCGAGTCCCAAATGCACATCCGAACGGAACCACACACCGGAAAGCGCCACCAGCTCCAGCTCGGTGGGCTCTGACAAGCCATAGTCAGTAGCAGGGGGCCATGGAAGGTGACCCAGCTCCAGCAGCTAGTGATACACCATCCCACATGCTCACTGGTACCCACAGGCCCCGTGAACACAGCCAAAGTAGGACACGGTCAGGGCAGGGCCCCCCTCATTCAAACAGGCTGTGTAGGTGGCCAGGCTGCACACAGACAGAGCAGACACGGTCTTCGCTGCCGACCACCCCAGGTGTGAGCACCTCATCTCTGGCATGCACCCATTGGGAAAGGGAACCAGGCCCAGGGTCTCCGCATGCAGCCGGAAATCACGGGCGCTCACCTCATAGCCAAAGTAGTGCAGCCCATAGCTCAGACTTGCATAGGCACCGATGTAAAGGCTGTCCGGACAGCTCAGGAGCAACTGCATGGCTGGGGAATGCCACAGGTCACATATGGCGATGGTCTCGCAGAAGGTCCAGCGATGGGGGGCCCCATGGGTTCTGGGAGCCGGGAGCCCAGTGGAAGCACAGCCAGCCATGGTCCTGGAAGCAAAGGAGACTAAGTGTGAGGACAGAGGGGCCCCACAATCCCTGGAGGGACATGAGGGGAAGTAGGGGGGCCTCAAGGCCAGCCGATAAGGCCACCAGCCGCAACATGGTATGGCAAGCGAACGAGACATGGGGTGCAAACCCAGCACAGCTGCTGGAACAGAGCTCACAGACAGGACAGCCTACACACTAATCAGGGTGGCAAGTAAACAGGATGGCTACACTGAGAGGTGGGAGGTTGATGACAGCAGGAATGCAGCTGCAGTCCACACGCATCCGGGCACAGGCTGGATCATGCGCCAGGCCCCTTTCAGGGACAGCAGGTGCACTCAGTGGACTGCCCCCAGCTTCCCTGCATGGCCTCCCTGCAGGAGTCTGCCTGGGCAGCTGGGAGGGGGACCGCCCATCACCTACCCGGGGCCCCCTGGCAGGGCCCTGGGTCGTGACCCTGGTGCGTGGATACCCATGCCCCTGCCTATAACCGGACCAGCTGCCCCCCACCCAGGACAACGTGCACCATGGAGCTAGGCCAGTTGGGTGCCTGCGGGATGCACCTAGCCCTCTGCGCAGAGTGGTACGCTCGCACACTGATCTCCTGTGCATCCAG
The DNA here is from genome assembly GCA_003113815.1 of Sphenodon punctatus. NCBI lineage: Eukaryota > Metazoa > Chordata > Lepidosauria > Sphenodontia > Sphenodontidae > Sphenodon > Sphenodon punctatus. The sequence continues at coordinate 1,042,697 of QEPC01013355.1, read as the reverse complement.
ACCGCTGAGGTGCACCTGGGTGCCCGCCTGCAGGTCACCATTGTCCAGAGTGCCTCTAGGGGCCGGAGAGCCCACCACACATGCAGGCACTCCCTGGCCCGGCTCAGAGCCCTGTGGGTATCCGGGGAGGCCCGGCAGGCCCTCCTCCAAGGCCGGGAGAGGGTCACATGGCTCCACAAGGCACAGCCAGGTGCCTCCAATGGTGGAGAGAGATCATGGGGCACGCAGTCCTGCTCGCTATGCCCATTGACCGGCAAGTATGGGTCACAAAGTGGGCACAGCGGTGGTGGTCCCAGGCGCTGACTCAGTGGAATGAGGCAGCCTGGAGGGCGCACTTTCGGATAGACAGGTGCACCCTACAGCAACTCACGGAGCTGTTAACACCCTGGCTGGAGCACCAGCACACCCCCATGCGGTCCCCCATCCCCATGGTGCAACGGGTGGCTATCGGGGTCGGGGTACTAGCAACTTCCAACTCCTGCCGGTCCGTCTCGCAGCACTTTGGCGTCGGGGTGAGCACCATCACTGGGATCCTGCGGGACGTCTCCGAGGCTGTGGAGGACATGCTCCTGGACTGAGCGATCCAGCTGGTGGACCAGGTGGCTGTGATGGCTGGCTTCACAGCTGGTGGGTTCCCCAATTGAATGGGCACCGTGGACGGCACCCACATAGAGATCCTTTGCCTCTCCACTGGGGAGGCCGTGGAATATGTCAACAGACAC
>QEPC01013355.1:1025303-1036549 GCA_003113815.1 Sphenodon punctatus | reverse complement strand
TCCAGGGAACTTCCGGGTTTCCCCGAAAGGCCTACAGTGTCTGAAGCCGGCAGCCACAGCCGGCGCTGAGGCCCCCGGACTGCCGCCGCCGCCACCCGGAGCTGAACTGAAGGTACTGGATCCTGGGGGAACTTGTAGTAGGGTGATCCCCGGGGGGTGGGGGGGTGTTTAACTCCCCCCCCAGGGATCAGGTCTAATACTTACCAGCTGCTGCTGGGACGCCGCGGCCGCTGGTGATGGGGGGGGGGCCTCTGGGTTGAACTTGCTGGCAATGGAGGGGAATTTTTTTTTTCAAATCCAGGCTGGGCAGGGTGGGGTGTGTGTGTCCCCCCCCTTCCACCCACGCAGCCTGGACTCGGGGAGGCTTTTGGTGGTTTTTTTTTTACATTGCGGCCATTCATTTAAATGGCCGCAATGTAAAAAAAAAATCCGGTACCCGGAATCCGATAACCGGACCGGATACCGGGTTGAATCCGATAATGCCGGTACGCCCAGTACCGGCATTATCGGATACTGGAAATTCCGGTAGTCCCGACACTACCATTTAGCCATAGTTGAAAATGTTTGGTCTTCCTGCTTCCTTTTTTAACTTGCAGGATGCATTTAATCTGGGATTCCAGAAGGGTGCTTTTAAACAGTTGCCATTCCTCTTGCAAATTTGTAGCCTTTGCAACTGAGGCATACCATCAATGGCCTCAGTCAGCAAAGCTGAACGAAGTCATTGAGCGAGCGGCCGTCAAGAGTAGAGGGTAATTCCCCCAGAGCATTTGGAACTTCTCTGGTTCCATTAGTCTCCAATGGCAGACCAACTGAACTGGTTCCACACCTCTCCAGGGGCAGGCATGCGCCGGAAAAGAGGCCCAATAGGAGGTAATGATACGTCCATGACAAAGGCACTGCAGACACTTCCCCCAGGTCCAGGGTATGTTCTCCATCATGTGTAGGACCTATGAGCACTTGAGACAGGCCCATGGTTGCCATGGCGGCGATGAACACACGCTCCACCCCGCCAAGACTGGTTTTTATGTGAGCGGGATTTCTCTTGCAGTTTAAATCTGCAGTGCTGGAAACCCCCCATGGGGGTGTGAGTTTAAATGCTCCTCCATGAACTGGAAATTTCCCAGGTGCCATTAGAAACTGTGCAATGTTTCAAAACACCTCAGAGTTACATGGCACCACTGTTTCTAATAGCTCCCGGGTGACTTTCGGTTCACGGAGGAGCGTCTGGGTTCTCTCGGCTAGGATGAGTGGTCATGCAGCTGTTTCAACAACACCCCATGATCAACTGTATGAAAGATCAAACAATTTCAACAGGGTACAATTACCATTGTCAATTTCCAAGTAGAGATCATCAAGCAAGGCTAAGTGCAGTCTCAGCACCACATCCAGGAAGAAATCCTGACTAACATGGGTCCAGGAATCCAGCAGCATTGAGATATGTCTGAAGCTGCAAGGCAACTACCTGTTCAATAACCTTCCCTTAAAAGGGAAGATTAGAGGCAGGGCGATAGCTGTCAAGGGAGTCAACATCAAGAGATGGTTTCTTGAGCAAGGGTTGGACGACCCCTTGGCTTCTTGACCAAATCGTAGGATTGTTGAAAAGGAAGTCATTGCTAGGGTTCATATGGTCGATCTCCATGCACTGCAGGAAGATTAAATATAATTAAAGTGTCCCTGATAGATTTTTACCTAAGCTATTTTTTAAAACTTCCAGTAATGGAGTTTAGACCACCTTCCTTGGAGGCTCATTGCACAACTATTTTTGTGGATGAAAGTGATTTCTAATACTTAACATAAAACTTTCTTTCTCCAACTTGGACCAGATGGTATTCATCCCAGAGTTCTGAAGGAACCCAGATATGAAGTTGCAAACCTACTCTTGGCAATTTGGAACCTATTGATAAAATCTGCCTCTGAACCAGAGGATTGGAGGGTAGAAAATGTAACAGGTAAATATTTTTAAATGGCTCTAGAGGTGATCCTGGAAACTACAGACTGGTGAGCCTAATGTCAGTGCCAGGCAAACTGGTGGAAATGATTGTTAAGAACAGAATTACTGAGCATATTGATAAACATGGCTTAATGGAGAAGAGTCAACATGGATTTAGGAAAGCTAAGTCATGCCTCACGAATCTATTGGAATTTTGTGAGGGTGTAAGTAAGCATGTGGATAAGGGTGAGCCAGTTCATGGAGTATATCTGGACTTTCAGAAGATATTTGATGGAAATTAAAGTGTCATGGTATAAGACGCACTCTCCTATTGTGAATTGGCAACTGGTTAAAAGATAGGAAGGAAAGAGTAGGACTAAATAATCAGTTTCCACAATAGAGAGAAGTAACTAGTGGAGTGCTCCAGGGATCTGTACTGGTCTGGGACTGGTGTTGTTTATTATATTTATTAATGAGATGGAGAAGGGAGTAAAGAGTGAGGTGTTCAAAACTGCAGATGACAGAGGGTAATTTCAGATGTGACAAGATCACAGCCAACCACCCTGAATCACAGTGGATTCAGGGTGGTGGCTGTGATCCTGCACATCTGTTTGAGCCCCGCCAAATGCTCACCACAATGAATCTCTGGTGGGAGTCAAGCTCACCTAAAACAACATTTCTGAGGATGGTGCCGGACCCATCCTGAGAACCGTGGTTAGCTTGACCACGATCTGTTACGGAACAAAAGTAACGTCTGTTATCTTGGTCCATTATGGATTGTGGCCCTGACCATGGTACGGGATCAGGCACAGCAGCCACATTGGCTGCTGTGCCCACCTGTCTTGCCAAGGGTTGGCGGCTGGGGGAGTGCGGGGCCGTGCGGAACCACTCAAGAGCTGTCTTGGAATTATGCTGGCTTAGAAGTTACCATTCAGGAAAAGGACCTTGGAGTCAGCGGGGCTGATCCCAAATCCTGTGGTTGCTGTGCCCGCATACTCATGGTTTCCACAAGGCTCAACGTGCCTGCAATGGAGGTCCATGTGGCTTGCACGTGGCTGTGCATGCACGCAGCTGCACACGGGATCCATGGGGCTTGAGATCGGCCCCACTGTGCACAGTACATTGAAATCGTCAGCTCAGTGGGTGGCAGCCATCCAAAAAGAAAACAGAATTTAAGGAATCATTCTGAGAATGGCAAGAAAAATGATCAAGGGTATGGAAGGCTCCCGTATGAAGAGAGGCNGGGTTCTGGGAGCCGGGAGCCCAGTGGAAGCACAGCCAGCCATGGTCCTGGAAGCAAAGGAGACTAAGTGTGAGGACAGAGGGGCCCCACAATCCCTGGAGGGACATGAGGGGAAGTAGGGGGGCCTCAAGGCCAGCCGATAAGGCCACCAGCCGCAACATGGTATGGCAAGCGAACGAGACATGGGGTGCAAACCCAGCACAGCTGCTGGAACAGAGCTCACAGACAGGACAGCCTACACACTAATCAGGGTGGCAAGTAAACAGGATGGCTACACTGAGAGGTGGGAGGTTGATGACAGCAGGAATGCAGCTGCAGTCCACACGCATCCGGGCACAGGCTGGATCATGCGCCAGGCCCCTTTCAGGGACAGCAGGTGCACTCAGTGGACTGCCCCCAGCTTCCCTGCATGGCCTCCCTGCAGGAGTCTGCCTGGGCAGCTGGGAGGGGGACCGCCCATCACCTACCCGGGGCCCCCTGGCAGGGCCCTGGGTCGTGACCCTGGTGCGTGGATACCCATGCCCCTGCCTATAACCGGACCAGCTGCCCCCCACCCAGGACAACGTGCACCATGGAGCTAGGCCAGTTGGGTGCCTGCGGGATGCACCTAGCCCTCTGCACAGAGTGGTACGCTCGCACACTGATCTCCTGTGCATCCAGACCGCTGAGGTGCACCTGGGTGCCCGCCTGCAGGTCACCATTGTCCAGAGTGCCTCTAGGGGCCGGAGAGCCCACCACACATGCAGGCACTCCCTGGCCCGGCTCAGAGCCCTGTGGGTATCCGGGGAGGCCCGGCAGGCCCTCCTCCAAGGCCGGGAGAGGGTCACATGGCTCCACAAGGCACAGCCAGGTGCCTCCAATGGTGGAGAGAGATCATGGGGCACGCAGTCCTGCTCGCTATGCCCATTGACCGGCAAGTATGGGTCACAAAGTGGGCACAGCGGTGGTGGTCCCAGGCGCTGACTCAGTGGAATGAGGCAGCCTGGAGGGCGCACTTTCGGATAGACAGGTGCACCCTACAGCAACTCACGGAGCTGTTAACACCCTGGCTGGAGCACCAGCACACCCCCATGCGGTCCCCCATCCCCATGGTGCAACGGGTGGCTATCGGGGTCGGGGTACTAGCAACTTCCAACTCCTGCCGGTCCGTCTCGCAGCACTTTGGCGTCGGGGTGAGCACCATCACTGGGATCCTGCGGGACGTCTCCGAGGCTGTGGAGGACATGCTCCTGGACTGAGCGATCCAGCTGGTGGACCAGGTGGCTGTGATGGCTGGCTTCACAGCTGGTGGGTTCCCCAATTGAATGGGCACCGTGGACGGCACCCACATAGAGATCCTTTGCCTCTCCACTGGGGAGGCCGTGGAATATGTCAACAGACACGGATACCACTCCCTGAAGCTGCAGGTGGTGGTGGACCACCGGGGGCAGTTCATAGACATCTTCACGGGCAACTCTGGGCACAGCCATGATGCCTGGATCATGACCATCTCCCCCTTCTATGCCAGGATGTACCTCAGGGACTTCGCGGACATGGGGATGACCCAGATCGAGGGGGTGATGATGCCCCCCTNGGCCGCAATGTAAAAAAAAAATCCGGTACCCGGAATCCGATAACCGGACCGGATACCGGGTTGAATCCGATAATGCCGGTACGCCCAGTACCGGCATTATCGGATACTGGAAATTCCGGTAGTCCCGACACTACCATTTAGCCATAGTTGAAAATGTTTGGTCTTCCTGCTTCCTTTTTTAACTTGCAGGATGCATTTAATCTGGGATTCCAGAAGGGTGCTTTTAAACAGTTGCCATTCCTCTTGCAAATTTGTAGCCTTTGCAACTGAGGCATACCATCAATGGCCTCAGTCAGCAAAGCTGAACGAAGTCATTGAGCGAGCGGCCGTCAAGAGTAGAGGGTAATTCCCCCAGAGCATTTGGAACTTCTCTGGTTCCATTAGTCTCCAATGGCAGACCAACTGAACTGGTTCCACACCTCTCCAGGGGCAGGCATGCGCCGGAAAAGAGGCCCAATAGGAGGTAATGATACGTCCATGACAAAGGCACTGCAGACACTTCCCCCAGGTCCAGGGTATGTTCTCCATCATGTGTAGGACCTATGAGCACTTGAGACAGGCCCATGGTTGCCATGGCGGCGATGAACACACGCTCCACCCCGCCAAGACTGGTTTTTATGTGAGCGGGATTTCTCTTGCAGTTTAAATCTGCAGTGCTGGAAACCCCCCATGGGGGTGTGAGTTTAAATGCTCCTCCATGAACTGGAAATTTCCCAGGTGCCATTAGAAACTGTGCAATGTTTCAAAACACCTCAGAGTTACATGGCACCACTGTTTCTAATAGCTCCCGGGTGACTTTCGGTTCACGGAGGAGCGTCTGGGTTCTCTCGGCTAGGATGAGTGGTCATGCAGCTGTTTCAACAACACCCCATGATCAACTGTATGAAAGATCAAACAATTTCAACAGGGTACAATTACCATTGTCAATTTCCAAGTAGAGATCATCAAGCAAGGCTAAGTGCAGTCTCAGCACCACATCCAGGAAGAAATCCTGACTAACATGGGTCCAGGAATCCAGCAGCATTGAGATATGTCTGAAGCTGCAAGGCAACTACCTGTTCAATAACCTTCCCTTAAAAGGGAAGATTAGAGGCAGGGCGATAGCTGTCAAGGGAGTCAACATCAAGAGATGGTTTCTTGAGCAAGGGTTGGACGACCCCTTGGCTTCTTGACCAAATCGTAGGATTGTTGAAAAGGAAGTCATTGCTAGGGTTCATATGGTCGATCTCCATGCACTGCAGGAAGATTAAATATAATTAAAGTGTCCCTGATAGATTTTTACCTAAGCTATTTTTTAAAACTTCCAGTAATGGAGTTTAGACCACCTTCCTTGGAGGCTCATTGCACAACTATTTTTGTGGATGAAAGTGATTTCTAATACTTAACATAAAACTTTCTTTCTCCAACTTGGACCAGATGGTATTCATCCCAGAGTTCTGAAGGAACCCAGATATGAAGTTGCAAACCTACTCTTGGCAATTTGGAACCTATTGATAAAATCTGCCTCTGAACCAGAGGATTGGAGGGTAGAAAATGTAACAGGTAAATATTTTTAAATGGCTCTAGAGGTGATCCTGGAAACTACAGACTGGTGAGCCTAATGTCAGTGCCAGGCAAACTGGTGGAAATGATTGTTAAGAACAGAATTACTGAGCATATTGATAAACATGGCTTAATGGAGAAGAGTCAACATGGATTTAGGAAAGCTAAGTCATGCCTCACGAATCTATTGGAATTTTGTGAGGGTGTAAGTAAGCATGTGGATAAGGGTGAGCCAGTTCATGGAGTATATCTGGACTTTCAGAAGATATTTGATGGAAATTAAAGTGTCATGGTATAAGACGCACTCTCCTATTGTGAATTGGCAACTGGTTAAAAGATAGGAAGGAAAGAGTAGGACTAAATAATCAGTTTCCACAATAGAGAGAAGTAACTAGTGGAGTGCTCCAGGGATCTGTACTGGTCTGGGACTGGTGTTGTTTATTATATTTATTAATGAGATGGAGAAGGGAGTAAAGAGTGAGGTGTTCAAAACTGCAGATGACAGAGGGTAATTTCAGATGTGACAAGATCACAGCCAACCACCCTGAATCACAGTGGATTCAGGGTGGTGGCTGTGATCCTGCACATCTGTTTGAGCCCCGCCAAATGCTCACCACAATGAATCTCTGGTGGGAGTCAAGCTCACCTAAAACAACATTTCTGAGGATGGTGCCGGACCCATCCTGAGAACCGTGGTTAGCTTGACCACGATCTGTTACGGAACAAAAGTAACGTCTGTTATCTTGGTCCATTATGGATTGTGGCCCTGACCATGGTACGGGATCAGGCACAGCAGCCACATTGGCTGCTGTGCCCACCTGTCTTGCCAAGGGTTGGCGGCTGGGGGAGTGCGGGGCCGTGCGGAACCACTCAAGAGCTGTCTTGGAATTATGCTGGCTTAGAAGTTACCATTCAGGAAAAGGACCTTGGAGTCAGCGGGGCTGATCCCAAATCCTGTGGTTGCTGTGCCCGCATACTCATGGTTTCCACAAGGCTCAACGTGCCTGCAATGGAGGTCCATGTGGCTTGCACGTGGCTGTGCATGCACGCAGCTGCACACGGGATCCATGGGGCTTGAGATCGGCCCCACTGTGCACAGTACATTGAAATCATCAGCTCAGTGGGTGGCAGCCATCCAAAAAGAAAACAGAATTTAAGGAATCATTCTGAGAATGGCAAGAAAAATGATCAAGGGTATGGAAGGCTCCCGTATGAAGAGAGGCTTGATAGGTTCATGCTCTTCAGCTTGGAGAAGAGAAGAAATGACTGAGAAGGGATATGATAGAAGTTTATAAAATCATGAGTGGTGTGGGACATGTTAACAAGGAGTACTAGAACAGTACTAGAACAAGGGGACACTCCATGAAATGAACTGGCATCAGATTTAAAACAAATAAGATGAAGTAGTTTTTCACTCAGTGTGAGAAGTAGTTTTTCACTTTTTAACTTGTGGAATTTACTGCCAAAGGAAGTGCTCAAGGCCGGTAGTGTAGCTAGTTTTAAAAAGGTGTTGGATAAGTTCTTGGAGGATAGGTCAATTAATGACTATTAGCCAAGTAGGTTTTGGGGACATAACCTCTTGCTGTTGGGGGCTGAAACAACAGAGAATGGATTGCCCATTGTGACCTGTTGGGTACTTCTCCCAGAGAGAGAGATTGGCCAGGGGTACTTCTCCCAAGAGAGAGAGATCGGCCACTGTTGGAAACAGGATACTGGGCTTGATGGACCATTGGACTGACTCAGTCCAGCACTTCTTATGTTCTTAACCTAAGGCCATAAATTAATGCCCTACCCTCAGTAGGCACTGGCAGGGACAGAATGGTCTGTCCATACAATAACTAACCTTGAAATCCTGACCTCATTTGAGTAGATGGAAAAACTCTCCTTGACTTTGGTTGGATCAGGATTTCACTCTGAATCTCTGATATATTGGACTGTCGTACTAAAATTATGAACTTGTCTATGCTGAACTAAACTGCATGTGTTTTCCAATAGAGGTGGAGCAGCAATGATGCAATGTTCAGAATCACATGTGGACTTCTTCCGAAGTTCAAGTGTTTTATTGCTAGGATTCTTGTTTAGAATAATAATATCATGAATATCGAAGGAACTTCAAGAATTATCTAGTCCAGCCATCTGCTATAAACAAGATCCGAAGTACTGCTATCATCCCTGAAACAGAATCCTAGTTTAATCCGCTTTGAAAACATGAACCCTTCTTCCCAGTCTCTTTCTGTATAGAAAACTAGAATAAAAATCCCCCGAGTCAATACATTTCTGTGTAAAAATTGTATCCACCGGGTTATTATGGATCTTTAGGGTGCTATTAAAACCCATAATTCCCACAGCCGTTGATCAGAAGAGAAGGTGCACAGCTTCTCCCTGTATCCAATCCCATGTGAAGCTTTTCTACGGAACAAAAAATGTCTTCTCTTTAAGAGGGTCTCAGTTATATAGAGAATGTATGTAATAAAAGCAAGAAAGCCTCTAGTCACTCATTTTAGCTGCTAAGATGCCCTTAGGCCAACATTCCTACTGTGAGTGAGGTTACGGACATGTCATAAGGGGGTCATCAGCAAAAAATATACCCAACTTTTGTTATTCTTAAGTCTAAATCAAAAACCTTTTTGTACAATCCACCGAGGGACAATTTGACTAGAAAGCAGAATGTGGTATCAATTATTTCTGTGGGCATCCCTTTTTTTTTGTTTTGTTACAAGAAGCAAAAAAGAGGATTGCTTGAGAGTCAATAGCAGGATTCCATCTCAGATTACTAAACAATGAAATGTTAAACCTGGCCTAGAGTAAAGACTATTGCTGTCTCCCAGGGACCAGAGGCTTCAATTAAATAAGAGAACAGTGTTCAATGAATGAGAAAAGGATACTTAAGGTAAAGATGCAATGGCATATTACTCGACTGCACGTCTAATTGCAGTACAAGAGCGTGCTGGATCCAACGGTTGTCCGATCTGATGGCATTTTTCATTGTGGACATTTTAAAGGCACACATTGGGTGTAAACCGCCTCACCCCTAGGATCGTAGATCGACCCCTGGGGTCATCCAGGGGGTGCCCTCCTCGAGCACCTTTTGGGGGGCCATGATAGAGAGGACGTTCTCAGGGGCCGCACCGCGACTGTGGAACTCCATTCTGGTGGAGGCCTGATTGGCCCTGCATCTCTCCTTTTTTGGACGTAGCTGTAAGACCTAGCCGTTCCACCTGGCGTTTGGTGGGGGAGATGGGTGAAGGGTGGGGGGAAAGGGTTAGGGTGGGTGGAAAGGGTTTTTTTTAACCCTCCTTGCTATGAGTTGTTTTATGTGTTTTAATGTTTTATTGTTATTTGATATTGTAAGCCGCCCAAGCTGCCGTCTCAGGAGGGGTGGGGTATTAAGATTTTATAAATAAATAAAAAATAAATAAACAGATGAACACGGAGGCTGCCTGCCCATGGCACTGCTCTGGGGATGCACCCCTGTGTCCGCCCACTTGCAGCTCCACCTGGACCCCTTTTAGACAGACCTGAAAATTGCCCTGGTCCGCGGTCCACCCATGTGGCTCCCCCCACACACAAACACCAGACAGTTGCAGGTAGATTGCCAGATGCTCTAGTCTGGATCCCGTAACTCTTTGGTGTTTCCCAGGACAACAGTCAGCTGCATCATGGGTCCACAGAGCAGATAGGCAGTAGCTCTGCCTCAGGCTGGTGCCTGGGTTTGTCTGGCTTGCTCTGTAGGCGGTGTTCCGGCACGTTCTGGAGTAATCTGCAAGCAGGGCTGGGCCTTCTGCTTCATTTCCACACCTGGCATGGTGGCTGCCATTTTGTGCATGCACAAAAGGCTTTTTTTGTTTTTTGTTTGGTCCAATTGGAACTGGAACAACATTAGAGCTAACATTTCAGTCTGATTTCTGATGGTACCAAGCAAAGTTCTGGGTTCTTCTGATGGAATTGGAACTGGATTAAAAAATCATCTGCAGCCTTGGGCTGAATTTGAGGCATTTTGTCAATGGACTGCTCTTCCATGGAGAAAATCTTGGCAGTAGGCCACTCAGTGTCCACTACACTATATGTACACGTTAGAGGATATGTACATGTTATGTGTCCCCAGTACATGTTAGAGGATGTTGTAACCCTGCCTATCTAGCAGCTGTTGCAGTCTCATTCTACTTTGTTTATGTAAACGTAAGGTGACCTTAAATTTGGACAACTTTTCCAAATTTTGAAACTTTGAAGCAAAAATAATTGAGTCATGTCATATTTTAATTTAAGAGTTGTGTGTGTAAGCACAGGAGTGCATGATGGGAGATGTGGTTGACCAGGAAGTGAGGCCCTCAGGGGAGAATGTGGTTACAAATATATCTCCTATCATGAACTGAAGCAGCATTTCAGGTCAACCTTGAACACCTGAGATGTCCCCAAGCATTTTACTAATTCCTTAGTTCTGTTGCCACATGGTGAGTCCAGAGGTCACACCCCGCACTCCTGTTGCAAGGATGTTTGAATGTTCTATGGTAAAATGTTTCTTGGTAATTTTCTGTTTCAATGTGCCTGAGAGAATGGTCTACTGAAGAGAGACTATACACAAAGGCCATTAAATAAATAAACACTGGAACTTCATTTTCAGGTGAAAAGTATAAAGAGGAATTTCTATAGTACCCTTTTGTTATTCTTAAGTCTAAGGTGAGGTCAGGTTGGGACATAGAACTGACGTGCGCCTAACCAGGCAAGTCAGCGAGAACTAGGACTGTAGCGGAAAGTCTCAGCGGTAGCTATTTCCCCCGGAAACAGCGTTTCCGCAGTTAGTGGTACAGCGTGGCAGAGGCTTTCATTCTACTAGTTTCATTTCGCTACTTCCGCAGTTCCGCTAATTTCATTCTGCTACTTCCACAGGCTTCACAAATAGTGGAAACATGACATTTCCGCTACTTCCTCCATTCCGCCAGCGCCACGAAATAGCGGAA
>QEPC01013355.1:960333-1014862 GCA_003113815.1 Sphenodon punctatus | reverse complement strand
CCGGCACCCGCCCTGCCTCTCTCTCTCTCTCTAGATGGCCTCAGCCGGCCTATCTGACTGACCTCATGCTGCTGGGTGGCATTGGGAAGCTGAAAGCCTGCCAGCCAGCCTCTGGCTAGATGATCTCGGGCCGTCTATCTGACTGACTCTCTCTGTCTCTTTCTGCACAGTCTTCGTCGTCAGCCTATCTGAGTGCCGTGCCAAGGTCCCAGCCTGCCTTTCCTACTGCCTCTCATGCCATGCTGCCTGTCTGCTCATCTGCCCAGCTTGCCAAGCTTGAACCCTGCCTCAGCTTGCCTTCCGCTGCTCATGCCATGCTGCCTGTCTGCTGCTGCTGTCTCTGCTGCCTCTGCTGTACAATGGGTTCTGCTACTGGGAAATCCAATTTCTTCCGCTGCTCCACCGATGCCTGTCAGCCTGCAATTCCCAGCCAAGTAGGGGTGCCAGGCCAGCCACCAAGTCCCAAGCATTCCCGGCCTCTGCTGCTGCTGCTGCAGCCGCCGCTCGGTCTCAGACAGACAGCCATGGCACAATGGGCACCCCTGGTGGCCAAGCGCTGAGCCTGCCTGCCCAGGCAAGCTGGGGTGCCAAGTGCCAAGTCTTCCCGGTCTCTGCTGCTGCTTCTGCTGCTGTGTCTCTGATGGCCTGCCATGCCCCAATGGGCACCCCTGGAGCGCCCCAAGCCTCCCGGCGGGACCAAACTTTCCAAATGTTTGGGGGGGGTCTGAACTCCACCGGACCGAACGTACGAACCCGAACTAAGTTTTCAGACCCAACGTATGAACATCCGAACCCCGTTCTTTACGCACATCCCTAAAATTTACACTCATTACTTTGCCATTAAAAAAGCCCACATCCTTCCTCTCTGGCAGAATTCCAATGGAACAGTATATTAGAGAAAATCGTTGCCCTCCCCATGTTTTTATAATGTGTGCAAGGGCTAAGTTGAATGGTGAAGTGGGTAAGATAAACATCTAAATCCAGAAACTTTAACTGGAAATACTAGGTTTAGCAATCAAGTTCACGTTATCCCATGCATTTCTCATACTATGTTAATCCTGCTTTCAGTACAGTCTGTGCAGAGCCATGCAGAATTATTATTATTATTATTATTATTATTTATCTATTTATCTATTTATTTATTTATTTATTTAGATTTATACCCCCCCTTCCCTTCCTGTAAGGTTCAAGGCAGCTTAGAAGATGAGTTAATAAAATACAAATATAAAAGTCGCCTAAAAAACTCCTCCCAAACCCCCACAAAAATTCCTCCCCAACCCCTAGTCCCACCTGCTAAATTCTTGGCCAAACACTTATGGGGAACCTAGCAGTGGCCAGGACAATAGGGAATAACTTTTAAAGTGGGAGGAATGTGGGAACATTTTAAAAGTGAGGTTATAAACTCACGTAAGAAACTGAAGAGGGAAAACAAAAGGGTCACCTGAAGCCTCTGCGTAATGTCAATGCCAATGCCTATCCAAAGAGGATTCGGGGTGTCTAGCAGGGAAGCACAGAAGGCCCGTTGTTCATTCTCGTTTTTGTATTCGTTTCAGTTTCCAAAAACACTCCTTCGTTTTCTGGGAGTTTTCATAAAAGGCTCTACCATTTTTTGTTTATTTTTTCATTGTCTTTTATTAAAATAATTTTATGAAAATGGCACCATTTTGAAGAAGAACTGCGTGTACGTTGAATAGCCCCAGCGGGCCATTTTGTGCATCCACCATGATTTATTTATTTGTTTAAATTATTTTTTTGTATAAAATAAAACAAAAAAATAAAACCACAAATGAATGAAATCAAACAAATGTAATTTTGCTTATTCATTCATTTTCGTTACCTTAGTTACAAAAACGAATGAGGCTCCATTCCTTTTTGTAATAAACGATATGAAATTGCGCACGCCTAGTGTCTGGTTCCATAAGATCAGGCCCTTAGCTTCATTGCTTTTATTTCTTTTCTTCTTCAAAACATGAGATGTGTGTGTGGGGGGTGGGTGGGAAGGTGGTAGGAGAGCACCTTTCCAAGCAAGCTCTGCAAGACCGTACCCAGAGCCAGATAAGAGGGCTTTCGGAATGGTCCAAAAAACGCACAGCGTGGAAGGCGGCATAATGATTTGTAATTGCAAACACTTTCATTACTGTCTCTTAGTTCTTTGCACACGGATGTCAAGGGCTTCGTCTTTGTAGTGTTATTGGCATTTTTCATCATATTCATGAAGTGTGGGTCAATTTTCTTCAAAAAGCTCACTTCGCCAACTCGCCACAAAGACAGACAGTAATAAATTCTACTAGTGCACTGTGAAGGCTCCGTAGCTGCCTGCAAGCAACAATAAAAAGCAATGAGCTGGGTGTCACTAAGTAACTCCAGTTTACACTGCATTTTCTTCTTTTATTGAAAACTCAGAATATGAATTTATTAATGAATACACAGCATACTTTGAAGGGGGGCTTAGAAAGGGGAAGGGGTGGGGGGGAGAGAGACCAAGTCAATTTATTTGGTATTCACACCGTGTGTGCCTACAATGTATTGTTTCATCATTTTATGGCTAGCCATAGCTTGTTAGGCTGCGGCCCTCAAGAAAAAAAGCAAGCTTATATAGCAACACCTTGACGTAGATGTACAGCTGCTTTCACTGAGACTGCCTCACCTTTAGCCCCGTCTGTCTGCTGCCGGCTTTCATTTTCCGCATTCATACATCAATAAGCTTTGCATGCTGACACCTAATTTTGCAGGCTACTTTGGTTATGGAGACCGTGTTTTGCATATCACTACCCACCCCCTTCTGACATCTCCTGCCTTTAGAGAGGGAGAGAAGAGAGGGAGAGAGCAGAGAAGAGGGTTTTCTTTTCTTCTTGGCCCTAATCAGAGATCCCCCCCCTCCCTTTATATTTGTCAAAAGCAGATCTGCCAAATCAACTTTAATTGATTCTTCCACGGTTCCCGGGTATGATTTTTGAAGGACTGGGCCTTGTGCTCCAAGACACAATCTTGTGTTTCAAACAAATATGAGGTTTCGGCTGCAAATCAAATTGTGATGCCAGATACTTAGCATTTTCATTCCAATTAAATTGAAGACCCTTTCTAGTTTGGGAAGACTTTATAGATAGGTATTCCTGAGGGGTGTGTGTGGGTGTAAAAAAATTCCCCAATTCCTCTCAGCGGACTAATGAGCAGGGAGGAGATGGATGTACATGAGGGAAAAGATACATTTGGGCCGATTGTTCTTGTTTCGCAAGAAATTATCAACGTATTCCAACTTGTTATCACCACAAATGTTTTTACCTCTCAGTCAAATTGGGAATGTCTTTAGCAGTGAGATCTTCTGGTTTCGTAGCATCAGTACTATCTATTAGCGCTAAAGTGAGTCCAGTTCACTCCAATAGGACTCATGGCATTGCCAAGGGTTAACACATGCACTAGCACTAAACAGCTAGAGGATCATGCTCCAAAAATCTAAGAATTTATAAAATGTTACAATTGAATACACATTTCTCTCTCTCTCTCTCTCTCTCTCTCTCTCTCACACACACACACACACACACACACTGAGAGCTCTTGGTAGGTACTGCGGTGAAAAAGTTTAATGTGTAAAAAGGAGGAAATAGGTAGAGTCCACACATAATAATGCAGCTTAAAGAGTATTGATTTTGTACATTAAAAATGCTGAAATCTGGCCAGATTTATTGTAAGTTAAGGTTGAGTACAATGCACAACATTTTCTGCTACAGATATGTTTAAATATATGTACGTACGGACGTATGTACGGACGTACGTTCATACATACATACAGACAGACAGACTGACAGACAGAGCCGACCTTAGGAGCTGCGGGGCCCAGGGTGGGGGAGAAATGTGGGGCTCCAGTCTGGCATTGATGGCTTTGCTGCCGCCGGGGCTAGCGGCGCTCCCTGGCTCAAGGATGAATGGGCGGAAGCACTCCCCTCCACCCATCCCCAAGCCCAGCCATTTCAGGGCACTTTCCTCCCCATGCATTGCTGTGGCGCCACCCCTCGCCATCCTGGGCCCCGCACCCACTCACTGGCTCCCTGCAGCGGGCTCCGCCAGTGGCGGACGCAGCAGTGGCAGATTAAATCTGCCGCCGCACCGCCTGCCACCACTGGAAGTTGCAGAGAGTGTGGGAGAGGCGGGGCCTCTGTCTCGCCCTCATTTCCGCTGGCCCCCTCTGCTGCCTGGCTGTCTCAGCCAGGGGGAGTGAGGAAGAGGCAGAGGCCCCACCTCTCCCACATTCTCCCTGTCTGAGACTGACAGACTGCCCCTGGAGCAAGCACAGCTCACTGCACTTGCACACCTTTCAGGGCGCGTTTAAACAGGCCTGAAGCAGGATGGCATGACCATCACTGGGGCAGCCACCTGTAAGCACCCATTGTCTCAAAAGTCTATGAAAATGGAATATGTATGGAATAACCCACTTCTTCTCATTCACACCAAGCTTCCAGAGGTCAAACATTTCACCCCCCAGATACAGCTGGACTGGGTAACACATTTCCTACCCACTGGTAATATTTTTATTTATTGTTATTAATAATAAAATTTGTATGCCTCCCCCTTCTGCTGGAAGCATCTCAGGGCAGCTAACAACATGTTAAAAACAGATTAAAACAGATAACATCCAATACAATTCAAGTCCAATAAAAACAATTCAACTCCTTACCCCTCCATAACCCACCCCACCCACCCCATCTCCCTCAGGAAAGGCACGTCAGAACAGCCAGGTCTTACATTGTCTGCAGAAAGAGGGGAGGTCAGCAGCCAAGCGGACCTCCAATGGCAGGGGGTTCCACAGCTGCGGCAAGGTGGTAGAGAAGGCCCTCCTCAAAGTTGACACCCGAGAAACCAGAGGGACCTTGAGGAGGGCGCCACCGGCCGACTCAGGGGCCGATCCAAGCCCCAGGAGGTGAGGTGGTCCTGCAGGTAGGTGGGCCCCAGGCCTTTTAGTAGGGGTGTGCACCAGGGGCCCATCTCATTTCCAATTTCCTTTTTTCATGTTTGTTATTTAAATATATCATTTTCATAAATATCAAATTGTCATTTTTGTTTTTGCTTTCATTTTTCTTTTCCATAGGTTTAAATGGAAAACATACTTTTGGCTTTAACATTTTTGTTTTTCATTATATTTGGATTCCATTTGGCATGCTTATACCTCCAATGGAAGGCATTAAGTGTACCATATTTCAAAATGATTGGATAAAGGAATCCAATTTTATAAGCAGTTTAATTATATTATTTGGAAAAAAATATTCATATACATTCTTAGGTGTAACTTCTTTTTCCCAAACTTAATGTAGATTAAACTAGTCAGGTTTATACCCTTCCTATATTTACTATCTCTGCCAGCTTTCAGAAGGATTGGATAAAGGGTCCTGGTGGTATAAGCAATTAACTTATAAATGTATGCCTGATTTATCATCTTTGTAGTCCAAACAGTGTACATGAAATTTGGCAGGGCTGTATATTAGACTTTAATTATTATCTCTGCCAAATATCAGAAAGATGAGGTAAATGGTCCCAATTGTATATACCTGCACAGCATATGCCGAGAAGGAGCCGATGCCAGGGATTCTCTTACATGTCACTGTGGTAGAAGAGCGGTTTATGATGCCAAATGGCCAGCAGAAATGTCAACCAGGTATCCTCATTCTGTGCTGTAACCATCCCAAAATCTCTCCTCCACTTTTTACTGGAAAGTCAGAAGCATCTGTTTAGGAAAGAGTCAATAGAGATTATCTTATGTCCTCTGTCACAGTGCAGCAGGATGTGATTGTGATGATAATTTGCCAGCCTGGTTGTGTAAACTATGTCTCCTGATTGATGGGATGCTATCCCCCAAATCCCAGTTATGTCCCTTCTATGCCCGCCTGAGGGCCCCCCCCCTGTGCCCGCCTCAAAGCCAGTACCAATTGGTCCTGTAAACTGGAAGCATGCAGTAATTAGTCAGTGAATGTGTCTGTCAGTCTTTTGGGTTGCTCAACATCCTCCCTCCCCCTGCCATGCCAGATGCCTGTCTCTGACTGGCACTGCATGTGCTGCTATTTAGCTGAATAATGGTCTTCAAGGGGACAACTTCAATTACTTATAAAATTGGGTCCCTTTATCAAAGTGTCCTGTAGTTTGGAAGAGATGACAGGGAAGGTATGTCATACCTTTCCCCCAACTCTCTTGTAAACAGGATGGAATATAAAAATGTTACAGCTGGAAATATAGTTTCAAGTTAATGTCTTATAATATCTGGACCCTTTATCCAATCTTTCTGAAAATTGGCAGGAGTGTTAAGCTTGTGCATGGACATAATACCAATAGGTGTAATGCAAATAGGATGGAAGATAAAGAAGTTGTAGCCATGAAAGTGTATGGAGCTTTTCTTAAAATCACAACATTCAATTGCTTCTAGGGGACGGGCCAATGTGAGCACATTTCAGCAGTGCTTCACTCTGCACTGGCTGCCAATAGACTTCTGGGCCCAAACCATGGTGTTGGTGCTGACCTCTAAAGCCCTAAACGGTAAGGGTATGCATGTCATTTCATTATTACAATAACAATAATGAAAACTCTCATTTAAATGATTATGATTGCAATAATGAAAATGACAAATAATAATTTTAAAAAATAGACATGAAAATGACATTTTGTTTTTGGAATAAAGGGCAAAAACTGAAAAACGTATTTCCGGCTATAACTTTTTTATTTCTCATTCAGTTTTGAAGAAACCTGGGGAGATTGTAGATTAGGAGATGAGCCGCCGCATTCTGCATCAGCTGCAGTCTCCGAATCGGCACCAAAGGTAGTCCCATGTTGAGTGCGTTAGAGTAGTCCAGTGTCGAGGTAATAAAAGCATAGACGATTGTGGACAGATCAGAGTTCGAGACATACAGCCTAAGCTGATGCATCAGATGTAACTGGTGGTATGCCCCCTTCGCCAGAGCCGCCACCTGGACATTCAGATGAAGCTGCGGATCCAGAAGCACCCCTAGACTCTGAATCTGAGATACCAGGGCAGGAAAGACCCCTCCCTCAGCTTTCCCCATAACCATCAACTCCATCTTGTCGGGATTTAACTTCAGGTTGTTCGCCCTCATCCAATCCCCCACAGTTGCCAAACACCAGGTAAGCACCGAGACTGCCGGGCCTGAGTCTGATGAAAATATTTATTTATTTATTTATTAAATTTATACCCCGCCCCATCCTGAACCCAGCTCGGGGCAGCTTACAATCATAAAATATCATATAAAACAATCCAATACCTAAAATGCAATATATAACCATTAAAACATATAAAACAACATATAAAACAAGGCCTGGGCCATAAATTACTGGGCGTAGGGGGAATAAAAACCAACTACCCACCCCCCTCCCCAAAGGCCTGGGCGAACAACCAGGTCTTGCATCTTCGCCAAAATACTAACAGGCTTGGGGCCAGGCGTGCCTCCTCCGGCAGGGAGTTCCAGAGATGCGGCCCGGCCACCAAGAATGCCCTCTCCATTGTGGTCCCCCGCTTAACACGGGGGGCCTCCAGGAAGGCACCCCCGGCAGACCGCAGGAGTCGCTCCGGAGCGCGGAGGGCGAGGTGGTCCCTGAGGTATGAGGGGCCGAGACCATACAGGGCTTTGTAAATCAACACCAACATCTTGAATCTGGCTCGGTATGCTATCGGCAACCAGTGCAGAGCCTGGAGCACTGGTGTTATGTGCTCCCGGTTACCCGTCCCCGAAAGGAGACAGGCCGCCGCATTCTTCACTAGCCGCAGCCTCAGGACCAAACACAAGGGAAGCCCCACGTAGAGCGCATTGCAATAGTCCAGCCTCGAGGTGATGAAGGCATGGATGAGAGAGGCCAGGTCCGGGCCGGAGACGAATGGCCGCAGCCTCCGCACCAGATATAACTGGCGAAAGGCAGCCTTAGCGACTGCCTCCCCCTGCCGCTCTAGGCGGAGGTCCGTGTCCAGCACCCCCCCCCCAGACTTTGAACCTGTTGAGCTATAGGAGGGTGAACCCCCCCAATAAGGGGGGCCGACACCTCCTTCGTTCTCCCCACCACCATCACCTCCATCTTATTGGGGTTGAGCTTCAGTCTGCTCTGCCACATCCATTCCGCCACGGCCTCCAAACACTGGGATAGCACCGAGATAGCAGGGTCTGGGTCCGTTGAAAAAGAGAGGTACAGCTGAGTATCATCAGCATATTGGTGACAATGCGCCCCGAACCCTCTCACTAGCTCCCCCATGGGCTCACTATAAACATTAAATAATAACGTAGACAGAATGGAACCCTGTGGAACGCCGCATGATAAGGCGCGGGGGTAAGATGTTTCCTCCCCCAGCACCACCCGCTGGCTTCTCCTCGAGAGGAATGAACGGAACAGTCCCATCCAGACCCCCCAGGTCACACAGCCGTCTCAACAACAGCCATGGGTCCACGGTGTCAAAAGCGGCCGAGAGATCTAGCAGGATGAGAAATGTTGAACATCCTGCATCAATCTCCCTGTGGAGATCGTCGACCAAGGCCACCAATGCCATCTCGGTGCCATAGCCAGGGCGGAACCCAGATTGAAATGGGTCAAGGAAACTGATGCTGTCAGATGCGTCTGGAGCTGAAGTGCCACTGCCCGTTCAATAACCTTCCCTAAAAAGGGAAGGTTAGAGACAGGTCGGTAACTTGCGAAGGCATCCACGTCCAATGATGGTTTTTTCAGCAGGGGGCGCACCACAGCCTCCTTGAGACTGGGTGACAGCCTCCCCTGCTGCGTGGACGCATTCACTATCCTCTTCAGAACCATCCCCAATGTCTCCCTGGAAGCTTTCACTAACCAGGACGGGCATGGATCAAGTTCACAACATGTGGCCCTAACAGGCCCCAGGACATCCGCCGCATTGGCCGGCGTCACTTCCTGAAACTCTCCCCACAAAGCTAGACCAGACGGGCCTCCAGCACCTCGCGCTCTCTATCTATTGGTTCTAATCTGGCTGCAAAGTTGTTCTGAATCCGAGCGATCTTGTCTGCGAAGTGGGTGACAAATTCCTGGCAGCGGGCCTGGGACATGTCCCCATCCAGGTGGAGCGAGGCCGGACTAACCAACCCTCGTACCACCCAAAACAGCTCCACCGGGCGGGACTTCGCGGATACTATGAGGACAGCAAGGAACTCCTTCCTTGCTGTCCTCACAGCCTCAACATAGGACCGCAAATGGGCCCTATGGAGAAGTCGGTCGGAGAGATATAGCTGGGTGTCATCAGCATATTGATGACACCGTATGCCAAACTCCCTGACAACCTCCCTCAAAGGCTGAGTATACACATTGAACAAGAGAGGGATAAGATGGAATCCTGCAGGACCCCACACATGAGACACCGGGGGGGGCGGGGGAATCTCCCAGGACCACACGCTGGGTTCTCCCAGCCAGGGAAAAGTGGAACCATTCAAGAACAGTCCCTCCAACCCTCCAATCCCAATGGTCACCAACAACTCATGATCAGCGGTATCAAACATAGCTGAGAGATTTAACAGGATGAGCAGGGTCGAATGACCCTGGTCCAACTCACAGGAGAGGTCATCGACCAAGGCCACAAGCGCAGTCTCTGTGCCATAACGAAAGCCAGACTGCAAGGAATCAAGAAAATTGACACAGTCCAGATGCTCCTGGAACTGTCGAGCCAACCCCCGTTCAATAACCTTTCCTAAAAAGGGAAGGTTAGAGACTGGCCAATAGCTGGCCAGGACGCCAATGTCCAATGATGGTTTCTTGAGCAGGGGCCGCACCATAGCCTCCTTGAGACTGTCCGGCACCCTGCCCCCCCCAAGGGAGGCGTTGACAATTCCAGCCAGCAACGACCCTAATGTCTCCCAGCTAGCCTTAACCAGCCAGGACGGGCCTGGATCGAATTCACAATAAGTGTCTCGAACAGTCCCAAGAGCATCCCCCACATCCGAGGGCCACACATCCTGAAATTCATCCCACAAAACAGGACAAGATGGGGCTTCTAGCTCACCTACTGCTAAAAATGTTGCATCAAAACTGTGGTGGATTTGAGCAATTTTATCCACTAAAAAGTCCACAAACAAATCATAGCGGGTATTTGCTGACTCTAAATCCAGGTGGTGGGAGGCCCGACTGACCAGCCCCCTCACCACCTGGAAAAGCTCCCCTGGGTGGGACTTAGCAGAGGCAATGAGGGCAGCAAAGAAAACTTTCTTTGCTGCCTGCAACGGCATACGTATGTAAACAGACTCTATGCCGCAATTGGTCAACTTAGTACATGAGTAATGCCACCATTGCTCTAACCGCCGCCCTTCCCACTTCATCTGCTACAGCTCCTCTGTATACCATGGGGACCTGCATTGTCGGCGGTTTGAGAGCGGATGCCTGGGAGCCACACAGTTGATGGCCTCCACCAACACAGAATTCCATATGGTCACAAGGTAATAATACCCACAATTTTGAGTAGTCTGTTGTGTGACCAATTGGCACTCAAGTACTGAGTCAGAAACCCGATTATCAGAAAATTCTGGGTACTACCATCACCAATTTACCTTTTTATCGATTGGGAAATGAGTACCAGAAGTTGGAAAATCATTACCCAAAGTCAGAAAATCCATAGACTGAATGTTGTGCTTAGGGCTGAAGTGAGATTAGAATTCTCCCTTCATAAGAATCTCATCAGACTAGAGAAGGGGTTGGGATACTTCACACAATCTCGCCTCCCTATTCCCGAGATCTCACCCAACAGGACCTTGCGCCCTCAGAAAAAGAACTGGAAAGATTTCGTGTAATGTCGTTTCCTGTAACTATCAACATCAAAATACAGGGCTGAGGGTGCTCATTAACCCAGTGGTTTCAACTTTTTACAAACATGCATCACCTTTTTCACCATATAAAAATATAGCATGACTCCTTGGACCACTTTCCCTCCAATTCCAGCCAGCTCACTTGCAAATGGCCCACTTCCTGCCTCCCCATCCCTGGAACCATGTGCAAAGTGAGCTGACTTGGGCTCGAGGGAAAGTTGCCAGACTGGAGCCAGGTGGGTGGGACTGGGTATAGGTTTGGGGTAAATTTGTGGAGGGGGAGGGGAGGTGTTGTTCAGTGTTCAGAGGAGTCATGCTATATTTTGATGTTGAGAGTTACAGGAAATGTCCCCAGCTAGTAACATTGCACAAAGTCTTTCCAGTTCTTTTTCTCTCATGGTGATAGGTCCTGCTGGGCTTGAGCCCTGGTCTATAGGATTTCTAAACAGTCACTTTGACCTCAGCGCCACAATTTCCATGGCTGCTCATTGTACCATTTACATCATTACCGTTTATTGCATTACCATTTACCACGTTACCTTTTACTGCATTACTTTTTTGCCGATGATTCCATTCCTATTTACTCTCTCTTCACCTTCCAACCTGGTTTGGAAGTAGTAATGGTAACATTAAATTATGTGGTAACACAGTAATACAGAAACAGTAACACAATCAGCCGGTTAACTTTTGCAGCATTATCTGATAATCCGGTTCAGCGGTTTACCCTGCATGATAATCGGTTCATTACCAAATACTCGCTAAATGAGCTGGAATACAGAATATTAACCACAGATAGTTTTTTTAGCTATTCAGTCTCTCTCTAATGTCTATCCTACATTTTAAAATCCCCACTAATGTCAGAATGGGACATTGGTGTTGGAAAAAGAGGCAACAAGAAACTGTATTTAATGAGCATGTATGATGGGGGTGTGGAACCTCCAGCCTACGGTTCATTTTTATCCCACAGATGGTTGCCAAATGGTCCCCAGAAGCTTAAGAACATAAGAAGTGCCATACTGGGTCAGACCAATGGTCAATCGAACCCAGCACTTGTCTCCGACAGTGGCCAATCTCAGTCACTTGGAAGAAGTTGCCAGTGGGTCACAATGGGACAATCCATTCCCTCTTGTTCACTCTCTTAAGCTTCCCCTAACCCCTGTTCACTATGGCCTGTCAGTCACCTGATGACTGTGCAGTGTTTTCAGGCTGGTGGATACGCCCCCCTATTTAGGTGGATACGTCCCCTACATACAGGGTCATGCCCCCTCCATTCAGGGACACACACACACACACACATGGACACTCCATTCAGTGGAATGCTGTAGGGAATAAATATGGCACGTGTTGGGGGAAAGTTTCCTCACTCCAGAAATCTGACATACAATTACCTCTGTACCATCTTGATGAGATTTATGCCAAAAACGCAACGCAATGGATTTGGTCCAAAATGTCTAAATCAATCCACAGAAGCTTTTCTTTTCAGTTTTAGTGTCAAAAGGAAAGCATATCTTAGGAGGACCAAGGGAAACATGACATTGTATGGTTTTCTTCAACCATTTGAAATAAATAAATGATTTTACAATAAATGACAAGGAGAAATGGCAGAAAAGGGAAAATTAGAAACGAAATAGTTGAGCAGCAGCATGCTTTACGACGGAAAAATAAATATCAAAATGGCACAGATTGTGTATTAACAGCCATCCACTCTCCAAAAGTCAGCCAAATATTAGAAGTCGCTGCTTATGCTTCTCTGCTTTCAAAAGAAGCCTGATGCCTCTTCAGTCCAGAGGGAGGAAGGCAACAAACCAAAATAGATGATGCATCGATATGTGTCTAAGAGGGATACCGGAGAAAACAGCAACAGTACAATCCTGGCTCCATTGCTGTAAAGAGTAGAGATAAATTGAGTACCTGCAAAAACAGGTATACCCATCAAATTATCGGTACCTGAGTTGACCTGCCTATTTTGGGTAATTTTCAGTACCCAAACCAGTTTTCGATCAGGAAACCAAAATACTGAGAACTGGTATACTGAAATACCAATTTTGTCCCTCTCAATTTCGTCTTAGATTTTGGGAGTTTTAGGGTATTATTTTGGTCGTGGGGTAATTTCAGGTATTTGGAAAACTGAAATTTTGGTTTTATTTATCAAGTTTTATTTATATAATAAATATAAATTAAATTATATCTACATAGTATATGGACAAGGGGAGACAGACAGGGGAACGTATATGTGTACAGGGGGAGACAGGCAGGGGGAGGAAAAAGCAATAACTAACACAGAACCAGAGTCAAGCAGCCCAGCCCTGCAGTATAAAGGGTTGCAGTGCCCTCCCCCAGAGCTCCCCTGATTGGTTCTGGGAGGCAGGAGGCATTGAGCAATCACAGGGTGCCATTCAACTGCCTGCGACTTGCTTGCACTGCTCATTGGCCAGTGATTATATCCATCGGGTCCTTCTCCTCCCGTCACAGGCCCAGTTCAATTGTTCAGCACTGTTTCTGGGTCCAAGATGTCTGCTCCCACCTCCCTTCACCACATTTCCCTCCAAAAAACACCTGCCAGGCTGCTAGGCAATAACAAAATAAATAACGACTTTTGTTATGGTTATCGATTTTATTATTATTTTTTGTTGTTTTCATTATTGTAATAGCGATAACAAAAATGACAAATGTAATTTTCGTTATTGATATAACGAAAATGACATGAACACCCCTAAGAACAGGCAGTCTTTCAGATATGTGGGGCCCAGACTGTATAGGACTTTAAAAGTCAAACCCAGCACCTTGAATTGTTCCTGGAAAGCTACAGGCAGCTACAGGCAGCCAGTGCCGACTTTAGCTTCCAGAATTGACACTAAGGGTACAGCTGAACAACCCAATCCATAGAACAGAACAAGGATCAGGCTGAAATCTGATTCGCTTTTGGCCATTATTGGTGATCTATGTATATTATTACAGACACCAAGAGTTGCTAGTGCATCATCTAAAAATGCCAGAAGGCGAGTAAATCCAGATTTCCAGGAGACAATGACATACAACCTGAAACCTGCAAAGTAAAGATTTGCAAATCTCTAGATGTCTAGACACTGCTGATTTCCAGTTCTTCAGTAAATTCCTCAATAGTGGGACCGCATAATGGAGCTAGCTGGATGCATCGGAGATAGGGCTATGGTAGGTCAAGGAGAATCTCTGGGTGATTTCAGACATGCTGGGCCACCCTCTAACCATGGTCTGGGATCCATTTCAGATCCAGATGGGAATCAGGCTGGCCGTCCTTTACCCGCAATGTAATGCTCTGGGATAGCGTTACCTTCTGCCGATCCCGGAGCGTAGTTGCACTAACCACGCTTCCAGAGGTGAGGCTGGCCTCACCTCTGGAACCATGGTTAATCTGATTCCCGCCGGAGGTTCACTAGGGTGAACAACTGGTGGGATCCCCTTTAGATGTTACGGGCCCTCCTCCACCACAGGGGATTGACTGTGGTAAAAGGGAGACCCATAACGTCTGAAATCACCCTCTGTCTGGGTAAGATTGGGGCTACAGTGGGTCAGGAAGCGGGTCCAGCATCCCCTCCCTCAATGTTAAGCCCAAAGTTATGCCACTGACACCTTTTGCTTAGTGCTGAAATAAATATTTAGTCCTGAGCATCCTCTTGCAGGTACTATCTGCCTACCGGTTTCATACTGCCTGTGTTCAAGCCTGGTGGCCTTCTGGAGGAAATGTAAGACCATTTTGTTCCGTTGGACTTTTGGCAGCGGGGACTGAATTGGGGCGGGGGAGTGAGGTTAATTCTAAGGGGAGAGAGGAGGCTGGGGGATAGGGAGGGGGATTAGGTAGGAGGTTTTTGGAGAGTGGGGATGGGCTGGGAATGTATTTTAAATGTTTTTATATATATTTATACATCCTGAGTCTTTGGGGAAGAGCGAGATAAAATAAATAAATAATACAGCATGGCCAAACAGGGAGGCATTCTCAATGGTTTTTTATGGAACTCCCTTTCCCTGGAAGATTAATCAAAACCGGAGACTGAGTATTTTCCACAGAAAATGTAAGACCTTCCAATTTGGTCAAGAGTTTGGCCGGTGGGAATAGGGGAGATAGGGGTTTCTGTAGTTTTTTTTTTTTTTAATGTTTGTATGTATTTTTGTATTCTTCTATGTTTTTAGTATCCTGTCACCCACCTGAAGTCTTTGGGAATGGATAGGTGTGGGAAGGTGGCCTCACTCCCCAAGGCCAGGACAGCAGAGGCAGATGTAAACAGTACCCACCGTCTTTAGCCAAACTTCTCAATTCTTGCATTTTTATTCACCATTAAGTAATTTTCCAGTACATACAAGTAGTCGATAACTTTGGGCCTCCGGCCCTGTCTGACTCCCAGTTAGTACCCTGGAGAGTCAGTGCATGATTGGTTAACTAGGGATGGGACTCAAGAAGGAATTTTGGTTTCTGTTTTTTTCCCCTCCGGTTTCCATGATTTTCAGATCTAATTTTGGTTTCATTATTTTTTGAGGGTTTTCATTGATTTCCCCTCCTATCCCCCCCATTTTTTTCTCATTGACTTCAATGGGATTTTCTCCCACTGAAGTCATTTAGAACAAACCGGTAAAAAAATCAATGGAAAAAACAAACAAACACCAAAACTGAAACAGAACTGGAATTTTGGTTTTACTGATTTAAAACAGTTATTTTTTTACAGTTTTGGTTCTATTCGAAAACAACATTCCCAACCATATTAGTTAGGCTAGAGCTCTGCACTCTATGATAACCAGATTTCAACGGCTAGAGCGTTCCCAATTCTGGGATCTTATAATCCCTGGAGGGGCAGAGCCAAGGCACTGGCCTTAAAGGGCCTACGCCCAACCCATTACAGCAAGATATACATTTAAATAAATAAATAAATAAATAAATATCTGTGGAAATACTATGCATATTCAGTTCCATGAATAAATATCCCAGTTCATCTCTGTCTCTCTTGCCACTTTGAAACTTTGTTTGTTCGGCTGCATTTTTTCATTTCATTAATTTGCTTGTTCAGTATTTTGGTACTTGGCATCTCATTCACTTTGACGTTACGGCACAGAGGCTGTGCTGCTTAAGAGAATAAAGAATTAATAAAAAAGGACAAAATAAATGAAGTCATCAAGTCAACAGTGATGAAGCAACCAAAATGAATATTTTGATCTGGAAGGACAAGCGGGGAATAATACTGCTTATAATGCATTTTGTGTGAATGTTAAATACATATATCTGAAAGACCGCCTATCCTATCATGACTCTCTGCAGCTCTTATGGTCAGCCGGAGGCACCCTCCTCTGCATTCCATCTGTTACCCTTGTGCATGGGGGTGGAGGTGCACAAGAGAGAATTCTCGGTTGCCGCCCCCCGTGCTGTGGACCTCCCTCCCCCCGCAGGTTTGCTTGAGCACGAGACTGGCTGTCTTCCGGAGGCGCCAGTGTAAAACCTTTTTATTTGGAAAGATGTTTGGCAGGCAGGGATAGGTGGAGTGTGGCTGGGTTTTGGGGTGGGGCTGTGGGGGAGGATGAGACTGGGTGGAGGGGGTTGAAGGGTAGGGGTGTTTAGGGGTTTACATTTTTTTAATGTTTATTTATGTGTTTAAATATGTTTATACGTTTTATAGTTTTTATATTTTCGTACGCCGCCCTGAGCTCATGTGGGAAGGGCGGGTAAAAATGAAATACAATAAAATAAATAAATAAATGGTAATCCGGTAAATGGTCATCCGATTAAACAGCTAACCAGTGGATACTAAACCTGATACCATTCGTTTCCTGTCCTGACACCAGATACGACGGATACCAGATGGCCGGATAACCGATAGTAGTCGATGCTCATTTCAGCCTTATCCAGAATAAATAACATGCTGGAACCGGAACCGCACTTCTAGGGGGGGTGGTACAAATCCCCAATTTAACCACTCTTTAACCACTTCCAGTTGTGAGGACAACAGGGGTAGGAAAGTGTGAGGGTGAAAACAGACATGATGCTAACTCCTCTTTAGCATTTCTTATGCATCTTGCAGGGCTGCCTTGGTGCCCTAGGCAGCCCTGCAACATGCATAAGTAATGTTAAAACGGAGTTATGTGGAGTTAGTGTCATGTCTGTTTTCACCCAATGGGTTCTTCCAGAGTTCTTAATCCATCAAATCTGGTCATGAGAACACAGAGAAAGAACAGAAGCCACTTTTACATCAGAGAAGCTAAAGGAGATACAGAACCGAGCACCTGTTTATCTTCTCCCTTCTTCATTCCTAAAAATCATAAGCTAATTAAAACTGACTAATGCGAGTAAGTTTGGAAATCAATGCATTCAATAATAGCAGCCTTACAATGACAGTAAGAAAGGGTACAGCAGGTTAAATTTAAAGGCTGCTTCTGAATTCCTGCTTACATTTGATACAAGCCCTGCATAGCAATACCACCTTGGCAGTTAAATATAATAAGTTTGATCATCTTAGGGATTGAATCCCCACTCGAATTTGTCTGCGACAGGGCTGTGTCCTTGCCCCGGCCCTATTTAATTTATTTCTTAATGATCTGGTTACTATTATGTCAACGCCGGCGCATCGTCCCCCTAAGCTGGCGTCTTGCCCCATCGGTGTGTTATTATACGACAATGATGCGGTTTTGCTTTCCCAGACTCAGATGGGCCTTAGGAAGCAACTGGCTGTGCTAGCAGATTTCTGTCATCAAAATAAACTGCAAATTAACTATAACAAATCTAAGCTGTTGGTCTTTGGAAATGAAAAGAAAATCTACAATTGGCCTTTGGACGGCCAGGCCATTCAGCAAGTTAAACAATATAAATATCTGGGGGTTAATTTCCAAAACTCAGGAAGTTGGGACAGGCAGTTCAAGATGGCCCGTAACCATGCTGTGGGCACGAGAGGAGCCATCTTGCGCTTTTTCAACAAGAAGGGTGGTAAACGGGTCGCTTTGGCTTTGAAAGTATTCAGTGCCAAGATTGGCGGCCAGCTCCTTTATGGGGCTGCCATTTGGGCAGTTTCGTGTCCATTCAACCTCGACACTATACAATCACAATTTCTGAAAAGTATTCTGCGAGTGCCCATTGGAATCTCCTCTGCAGCATTGTGGATCGAACTAGGTCAAATGAGCTGGAATACTTTGGCCTAAAACAGGCACTTCATCTTTGGTTAAGGGTGAACTTTTGTGAGCAGGTGGGACTGCTCCGATTCCTTGCAAAGGATCCCTTTAATTAAACCTGGTCTAGGATTATCCTGAACCAGGTTCATTGTTTGGGATTTTCGTTAGACTACTGCCACTTCAAGGGTTTTTGTGCCGTCAAAGCCAAAATCTCAGTTAGACTCTATGACATTGCGCATCAATTGGACTTTTCTTTGCTAGCTGCCTCTCCTTTTCTTGGCCCCTTCCAGGCCTTGGCACCTTCCCAAGGAAGGATGGCGGATTACTGGTATCGTCATCTAACACCTAGACAAAGTCAACTCTTCCTGTTAGCAAGACTTAATGCCCTCCCCACAATGATTTTTGAGGGGAGGTGCTTAGATATCCCATTTAGTTTCCGGCTGTGCCCCTTCGATTCTATCGAGGCTGAAACAGTTGGGCATGTACTTTTTGAGTGCCAGTTATATCAGATTGCAATCAGACTCTCAGATTGCAGTTTCTAGCCCCTTGGTTGGACAGATACCCTGGAAGAGTCGGGTTGGAACTCTTGGTAGTCTTTTTGGCTGATACATCTCCTGAACTTACCTTCACTGTGGTCAAATTTTTGGTCCAGGTCTTTATTAAGAGAGAACTTTTCTTGAAGTCCAAGTCTGGTTGAGCTCTTATTGGAAACTTTGGTAGCTGGAACTGTATTGTGCGAATTTATGTATTTCCGGTTATATATATTAAACTAATTGTTTTATTGTTTATGTTTTAGTATGATCTGTTCTTGGACAATTGTGGGAGCGATCTCCTCCTACCTTGCTGATTATGTAAATTCTTGTGTTACAATAGATTTTAATAGTTGTTTAAGTTTGTAAATTTGTTTGGAAACTTGTTTGGCAATGACCTTCGGCTACGTCACCATAAATAAATTTGAATTTGAATTTGAATTCCTGTTATTGTAAAATAGGCTGGTAGTAGCCACAGTCAGAATTTACCATCCTTGGTCTAGTGAACCATTATTAATGCATTGGGCCCTACCTACCTGCAGCACTGCCTCAGGCACGACCCCTACAGTTGGCCCGGGACACCTGAATTGAAGTCCCCCGGGTTTCCTGGATGGTGACAGTGGGGAGGGTGTTCTTTGTGGCTGCTCCACAGCTGTGGAATTCCCTCCTGACGAAGACCCATCTAGCCCCGGACTTCCCCTCTTTCCAAAGACAGTGTAAGACCTAGCTGTTCTGCCAGGCTTTTGGTGGTGGAGACGGGGGGTGTTGAGGGTTGGGATGGGGGGGTGGGGTTGGTTCCACCTGATGTTTCCTGGATGTTTTATAGTGTCTTATTGTGTTTATAATGTTTTATGTGTTTTTAATTATTGAATTGTTTGTATTGATTTGTTGTAAGCTGTTCTTAGTTGCCCATGTGGGCAAGAGGAAGCGGCTAAGAAATATAATGAAATAAATAAATAAATTAACCCTTCAAATGTCTCTGATGACTCTGCATCTGTGCCAAGTGTCACTTTAAGCTCCTGTCTTATGGATGTATGCTCTCTGTCAGATCGCTCAATTAATTATAATTGTCCTGCCTTTAAAGACATGGCCCTGGGCATACCAGGGGGTGTGGCCCTCGTGGGGGTTTATTTCATGCCAGATCCTACTGACTCCAAGTCAATCAATAGATTTAACTTTTCAATATTTAATTACACTATGGTATCTTCATTTTTCTTTTCTTTTTCTTTTTGGTATTGTTTTAATATACAGTTAGGCAGATACTAAGACTGAATGGCTAAATAATGACAGCCAAATGTCTTGGAATAAGCCAGTGGACCTAGGAAATAGTTTGGTACCCTGCTAGTTTTCGAAAAAGAGCATTAAAAAGACCCATTGTTCTGGTGGAAAAGGGAAGTGTAATCCCTCACACTTTAATTCACAGAATGTTTCCCTGACCTCAAGTACTTGCTGGGTGATGTTCCAAGAGGCCAGGAGATGATAGGCCAGAATTGGACTCACTATGGGTGCTAACATATGTGCAGCTTCAAGTGTGGCTGCATGCTCAGGGGGTGGAATGACTGCTCTGCAACTCCCATCCAGGTCAGGTTGGGGGACAGAAGCTAATGTTCCTCCAGCCTAACCCAGCCGGGGAAGGGGGAGGGGTGTGATGCATGGCTGGCTGACTCCACCCCTGCACTGCAGCTGGCGCCCCATCCCCTACCTTGACGGACAGCCATGGCTACCAATAATACACAGCCATGGTTGACTGCCATGGTGGCCCCCACCACCACCATGCTGGGCCAGACAGGTGTGAAAACAGACACACCCAAAAGGGATGGGCGAACAGATAGCGGTTTGGGTTCGGCCGTTCGGTTCGGCCATTCGGTTCGGCTGCATTCGGTTTGGCTGTTCAGATCGTTCGTCAGGTTCGGGTTTGGCCGTTCGGTTCGGCAAGAAAGTTTTCCACCAGCAGAGGGAGGGGACCACGTCGGGGCTCATCAACCACATAGAGCAGATCCATGGCTTGAGAGTGAGGCAGCAGGGTGAGGAGTCCGGAGTGGTGGCCGTGGCGCCTCAGCGCCAGAAGAAGGGGGGGAAGGCAACCGGTAAATGGTGGCATATAAGCCCTTCCCCCACCTCCAGCCCCGACGTGGAGACCCCC
This sequence comes from Sphenodon punctatus, assembly GCA_003113815.1. NCBI lineage: Eukaryota > Metazoa > Chordata > Lepidosauria > Sphenodontia > Sphenodontidae > Sphenodon > Sphenodon punctatus. The sequence goes on along the minus strand of QEPC01013355.1, from coordinate 994,271 downwards.
GGGCCCTCGGAGGATGCAGAGGCCAAGGCCCTTCGGGCCAACTTGCAGTGGACTGCCCAGGACTTTGTGGTGGAGGTCATCAGTCTGTTGACACTATGGAGAACCGCCTGGTGGAGCAGCTACAGGTGGTCCAGGTGGAGCGGTAGAAGGTAGCGGAGGTCTGCATGTGGGCAGTATGTCTCCGCCGAGCTGGACCGCGTGCAAATGTACCACCAGACAGTCTCCAGGTGGCATACGGACCTGGCAGAGGCCTTGCAGTTTGCTGTGAGCCACGGCTTTGATCTGGAGGAGTCCCGGGTGGCCGGCCCACAGCCCTGTGATGCCCTACAACGGCTGTTGCCTTTCCCCCAATTCCCGGGGGACAGGCCCAGTGGCAGTTAAGACTCTTAGTTTAATTAATAAGTTTCCTTTACATGTTTCCTTTTGTTTTTTAAAATGTTGTTGTGGTTTTTTTTTTTTTTTTCTTGTTTAAATAGTTTTAGTAAAAGTTGTTACGAGCTTCATTTGACCTGTCCAATCTTTTATCCCTATGTGCTGAAGTTCTGACTGGCAGGTGGCAGAATCTCATAAAGCTTGTCAATTCCTACCAGCAGCACCTGCCACCTCATGTAGCGTAGTTATTAACCCAAAGATGTGCTGTGCCAGCATCAGGGTCTCAACTAGCAGACAGCCCCCAGGAGATGCAGGGCTTGTGTTTGTGTGGGTGGATGTAACAGAGAGAAAGAGAGACAGGCTTCTTGGCAGCGGGCAGCAGGTGGCGGGAGCTGGTGGTCGGAGGGGCTTTTAGTTTCAGCAGCTTCAGCGGGCATCTGCGGGTGGGTGCAGAGGAGTAGGCTTTGGGGGAGGGGGGACAGGCTGGTGTATGGGCACCGGGCTTCTGGATGCAGTGAAATGGAATGCAGCCCCAGTGACTGGAATGATGGTTACAGAATCTCATTGATGGTTCCTGGGATGGGCGGGCATGACTGAATTAGGAATAGTGGAATGACAGTCTAAAGCCTATGGGGCACACTTCATTCGATCAGGTGATAGGTGGTAGCAGGGCAGCAGGTACAGGGACATATAATATGTTGTGGGTTATATTCCATCTCATTACAGTAGGTTTGCTGTGTGCTGGATGTGGGCAATGGGCATTAATGGGTGCATGAGCACAGATGGGAGTTCTTCCTGGTTCTGGCAGGTGGAAGCCAGGATACACCTACCTCTCCCCCTCTAACCCTCATCTCCCTCATTCTAGCTGGGAACCTCTCTCTCTCTGGCCAATGTGGCCATATAGTGCAGGTGACAGCATGGGTGGGATCGTGTCTGTCTCTCCTTCAAGCAGTGGGTGGACTTTCTCTCTCTCTCTCTCTCTCTAGGTAGCAACCTAGGCAGGCAGACAGGCACCTTGGCATGAGAGGCAGGAAGGCGGGCTGAGGCAGTCTTTGAGCTTGGTGGCAACCTGGGGTACAGAACACTTGGCACAGACAGCATATAGGTCTGGCAGCAGCAGCTGTTTCTTTATCCCATGGCATCATATAGGTCTGGCCTGGGGGCCATTGGCACTGGAAGAAGCAGACATTGGTGGCCATGGTACAGAACCCTTGGCATGGCTAGCATATAGGCGAAGGATCTCTTAGACAATCGATCCTAACAGATAGGCGAGCGTTGTTGTGAAGGGATGGGTGATAGCCGATAGACTCAGTTTCATGAGGGGACAGGGGTAAGTGGGCTGGGCAGGGGCAGGTGCCTGCAGGCTGGAGAGTGTGGATGTTCCCTGGCACTTTTGGGGTAACCCATGGCAAAGCCACAGAACAAGGATCCTGGACTGTCAGAGAAGTTTAAGATTCTTTTAGGATTGAGATCATCGGCGAGCTCCAAATCGTCAGAAGGCAAGCACACGTCATCACTGCAGAAATCCTCAAGGAACTAGGCATTGAAAGCAGGTTGCACAACCGGATATGCATGCGCCATCAGTCAAATCTGCGAAGTGGAGAGGATTCGGAATGTCATCTGTAGGGATGTGCGAACACGAACAGTTGGTCCTAAGAGATAGGTGAGTGTTGTTGCGAAGGGATAGGCGTTCGGCGATAGGCGATCGGCGATAGGCGATCGGCAATAGGCGATCGGCGATAGCCTCCATTTCCCGCAACTGATCGAAAGGTAGTCAGGTACAGGATCATCCTGGTCCAGCTACAAATCGTCAGAAGGCAAGCACACATCATCACGGTGGAAATCCTCAAGGAACTAGGCATTGAATGCAGGTTGCACAACCGGATATGCGTGCGCCATCGGTCAAATCTGCGAAGTGGAGAGGATTCGGAATGTCATCTGTAGGGATGTGCGAACACACAATCGATCCTAAGAGATAGGCGAGCGTTATTGCGAAGGGACAGGCGATCATCGATAGCCTCCGTTCCCTGCAGCCGATCGAAAGGTAGTCGGGTACAGGATCATCCTGGGCCAGTTCCAAATCGTCAGAAGGCAAGCTTCTAGATACAGTGGATAGAAAGATGGAAAGACAGTGGATAGAAAAATGGCTCTGTGTGAGTGGAATTAAGGGCCCCAGAACCCTGATGGTGGGTCCTGGGGCTAGAGTGGCAGCTTCTAGATACAGTGGATAGAAAGATGGAAAGAGTGGATAGAAAGATGGCTCTCTGTGAGTGGAATGATGGGCCCCAGAACCCTGATGGTGGGTCCTGGGGCTAGAATGGCAGCTTCTAGATACAGTGGATAGACAGCCCTTCCTGCCTGTAACGTAGGCCCTAGAACCCTGATGGTGGGTCCTGGGGCTGGAGAACTTTGAAGGCCGAAGTGGAGAAGGATTCCATGTGAACATCAGTTGAACATGTGTCAGGCAAGCACCATTCTTTCTTCAAGGCCCTCACAGATAATGAAAGATACATCACGCACCTGGAGTAAGAGCTGGCTGAGTTTCTCTTCCTCGCAGTACTTGATTGGAAAGTTCATCACAATACCCCAAGGGATCTCCTGGAGAAAATCTTCCACAGCAAGATGCATTGCTCCTTATGTGACAAAAGACTTGGGGTTGCTTATCCAGGGAATTTGGGAGTGGGGTCTTGTTCTCGAGTAGTTCAATTTCCCAGGAAGCAGCCTGAGAGGTTTTACTGTGCTTGACAGTTGGAGCTAAACAAGGGCAGCCCAGCAGGACATGTGCTTTCAGCAGCCTTTGAGTGGAATAATGGCCCCAGACTCATCATGGTGGGTTCTGGGGCTGGAGTGGCAGCTTCTGGATCTTGGCCACAGTCCTTCCTGCCTGTAACTTGGCCCCAGGACCCTGGCGGCGGGTCCTGGCACTGGAGTGGCTGCTTCTTGTCATGCGTTGGAACGACATCGGAATGTGCGAGGAATGACGGCCCCAGACCCATCATGGTGGGTCCCGGGGCTAGAGTGGCAGCTTCTAGGTTTTGGCCACAGCCATCCAAGCCTGTAATTTGGCCCCAGAATCCCGGTGGTGGGTCCTGGCGCTGGAGTGGCTGCTTCTTGTCATGTGGTGGAACGACATCGGAATGTGCGAGGAATGATGGCCCCAGACCCATCACGGTGGGTTCTGGGGCTAAGGTGGCAGCTTCTAGTTCTTGGCCACAGCCCTCCGTGTAGAGGTGCTATGTATGCTTTGTTAAAGAACCCCCTTTCTGTGCCACTGGTGAATAGGATTGATTAATTAGGAAGAGTTGTGTCAGACAAGCAAACCCTCTCTGGGTTCTATGGAAGTGATCCTATGCAGAAGGAAAAATAAAATCAGGAAGTGTCTGAACTTCCACAAGCAACTTTAATTTTATTACAGTGATGGCCTTGGATTGTCCGACCTCAGTAGCTGTTATCAAGTAACATCTATATCATGCCCTACCTCGAGCATACAGCTGGGTGGGAGTAAACAAAACTAAGATATACATGCCTGTTAATGGTCATGAGAGTGAGAGAGAGAAAAAACAGGAATTGAACTTAAAGTAACAGTAATTCAATCAGTGAGTGTCGATGTTGGAGATATAGAAAGTAATTGGAATGTTTTGAATAGCTTGTAACTTGGCCCCAGGACCCTGACGGCAGGTCCTGGGGCTGGAGTGGCTGCATCTTGTCATGCGGTGGAATGATGACTAGTGCCATTGGCATTACCAGCAGCAGACATTGGTTGCCGGGGCAGGCAGTCAGGTGGTGTGGCATGAGCAGCAGTGAGGCAGACTGAGGCAGGGTTCAAGCTTTGCAACCTGGGTGGGCAGGCAGGCAGCGTGGCATGAGAGGCAGTAGGGCAGGCGGGCTTAGGCAGGCTTTGAGCTAGGCAACCTGGGTGGGAAGATAGGCACCTTGGCATGGGAGGCAGGACTGATGCATGCTTTGAGCTTGGCGGCAAGCTGGGTGGGCAGACAGGCAGCGTGGTATGAGAGGTAGTAGGGCAGGCAGGCTGGGACATTGGCAGCTGGGCACTCAGAGAGGCTAGTAAAGACCATGCAGCATGAGAGAGCGAGAGCCAGTCAGTCTCACATAGGCAGGCTGAGATCGTGTAGCCATAGGCCGGCTCGCAGGCTTACAGTTTGTTTCCGAATGCCACCCTGTGTAATGAGGTCAGTCAGATAAGGCGGCTGAGGCCATCTAGTATGTGAGAGAGAGAGAGAGAGAGAGAGGGGGGGGAGGGACACAGAGAGAGGCAGGGGGGGTGCCAGGCATTGGGAGGGAGGGACAGCACCTCAGAAGCACAGGAGCAATAGCACTAGCCCAGATGGAGGAGGAGGAGGAGGAGCCCCGTCCTGAGACTATCCCTGGCATGGGCAGTCACTTGTTGTCCAGGGGCAGCTTGGGGAATTCCAGCAGCAGAAGGTTCACCTTCAGGAACAGCAACTGCTCCACCAACTTGGCCCCCAGTCTCAGGCGGTGCGGGGTGCAAATGTCCCCTGCGATGGAGAACACCCTCTCACTGGGAACGCTGGTTGGTGGGCAGGACAGGATACCCTTGGTCACTTTGGACAGGGCCAGCCACACATTGTCCTTGCCGGCCCAGTAGGCCAAGGGATTGCTGCTGGGATCAATGCATGGCTCCTCCTCCAGGTAGGTCTCCACTGCTGCTGAGGCGCCATCATACTCCCTCTTGTAGCTCTGTGCGGGCACCACCTGCCCCACTGCCCTCAGCCACGCTGCTTGCCCTTTTGTGCTGGTCCCCATGCTCCCCAGAGTGGCCTGCACAGAGGAGGAGCTGCTGGCAGTAGGGGTCCTGCTGCTGCTGCTGCTCATCCTGCTGCTGGTGCTGCTGCTACCACTAGGGCTTGGGACAGGGATAGACCCAGATGGCTGGAAGGGGTCACTGATCCCACTCACACCATCCCCAGGTGCGTCCTGCTGCATGGCCCACTCTGCCTGCTGGACCTTCTGCACCAACACACCTTTCCGGAGGCCATAGAGTGCTGTCTCCCATGCCATGCTGCCCTTGATCCTGGGGTCCAGCATGGTTGCCAGGACATATTCATCCCGGTGCAGGAGCTCGTCAAAGCTCGCACTCAGCCCCACCTTCAGCTTCCGCGCAAGGTCAATCACCTAATCTGAGATCCTCCTGCCCTGAGGCCCACGATCCCGCCCCTCCCCCCCAGAATCTCATCCAGGTTGCTGCGGAGACTATAGACCAGCGGGGTCACCTGACTGAGGGTGGCGGTGGAGCTGCTCAAGGTCTCCGTAACGGCCAAGAATGGTCTCAGGACAAAGACCGTGTGAGCGATAATCTCCCATTACCCTGGAGGTGCCTCAATGTCTGTCTCCAGTTCCTCCTGATGCAGAGCGGCTTTCTGTTCGAGAAGCCACTCAAGCATCAGGAAGGTGGAATTCCACCTAGTGGAGACATCCTGGAGCAGTGTGTGCACTGGGGACCCTTGCTCAGCCTGCTTGTCCTGGAGGAGCTCGCTGCCCTTCATGCTTTGGTTGAAGAAGCCCACCAGCTTCCTCCCCCGCTTGACCAGGGAGCTAAGGGTGCCTGGCCACTCCTCTTCTCCCCCAAGCCCAGAGCGTCCTTCATCATGAGATGGAGGGTGTGTGCGGTGCAAGGGATGCTTGTGAAGCCCCCGTCACACACTGCCTTTAGTATATTGGCTGCGTCGTCCGTGACCACACACCCCTTGGTGAAGGCTGTGCCTGGTGTGACCCACTCCCTCACCATGGTGGCCAGGGCTGCCTCGCGGTTCCTTGAGGTGTGGGAGCTATCCATGACTTGTGCCTGAAGCAGGACCCACCTGTACCCTGCTTCAGATTCCCTCCTGCCACTTCCAAGTGCTGCCTCTGGGTCCTGCCACCAGTGTGCAGTCACTACCAGGTAGGCGTGCTGGGCGTTTCTGGTGGACCACAGATTGGAAGTGAAGTGGACCATGGCCCCCTTCAGCCCCTGCCAGCAGCTCCCTCACCCGCTCCTTCAAAGCCCTGTAGAGCTGTGGAACCATGCTCTGACTCAGGGTGGAGCAGAAAGGCAGCTTAAAGTTGGGGGCCAGGAACCCAATCAGCCTATGGAAACCCTTGTCCTCCATAATTGAGAAGGACTGACCATCCAGGGTAATAATTTCTGCCAACAGGCGCTTGGCTTTCCCTTGGAAATCAGTGCCATGGCGCCCTGACGAAGGCCTGGTCAGATCCCCCCATCCCAGCTCCTCCATGGTGGACTGACAGTGCTGCTGGGAAGGCTCCTGCTGCTGTTCTGCCCCATATGCTCCTGCGGCTAGAGGCAGCAGCAGTTGGTGCAGGATGCTCGCCCGCTGAAGGATCCAGGCAACTGGCCGCTGCAGTCGGGAACCCGCTAGCATCTACTTGCCCTGCCTTCCCGCTGAGCATCAGAGCACTGTGGCATGCCTTGAGGTGCCTCGCCATTGCAGTTGTGCCAAGGTTGACAAGTACCTGCCCACACTTCACCAGCTTATTGCACAGCATGCACTGCACCTCTCTGGGATCATCTGCCCGCACCAGCTTAAAATGATCCCAGACTGAGGATTCCCCCGCCCCCTCCTGTGTTCTTGCCTGCCCTGGTGGATGCACTGCTGGCAGTGTTGCTGGGAGGGGGAGAACTTAGTGGCACTGGCGACTCAGCTCTGGGAGGAGTGTCAGCCATCACCTCAGCTCCAGACATCTCCTCTGTGGCACTAGTGTCTGCCTCTGCCTCACTGTCCGTGATCACGGTGATGTCCCATGAAGGGAAGTACTGGGACCCTGAGGCTAGACTGCCCATGCCTGCCATGCTGCTGGCACTCTCCCTCTGCCCCCTCTGTATCTGCTAGTGCTGCTGCTGCTTCTCCTCTCCCTAATGACATTGCCCAGGGATCGGGCCCTGCCTCGAGCATCCGGGGTGGGATCCAACAGCTCTGGACTGCTGGGGATCGCCTCAACAGTGGGGGACACTGGTGGCCCTGGAGGAACATCGAAAGCAGCCCCAGCACCTGCTCCAGAACCACCAGCAGCAGAGACAGATGCAGCCTGAAGTCCTGCAGGCCTTCCAGTGCCCTGCGTGGCAGTGGAGGAGGGCACTGCCACTGCCAGGAGGCGATGCTGAGCCGCTGAAGCCTGTTGCCATAAAGCAGGCCTGCTGATTTTGGGAGGGGGTGATGCGCTCTGCCTCTGGATACTGCTGCTTCCTGCTGCTACTCCCCTGGCACGGCCCCTCACGCCTCTGGCACGGCCCCTCCCGCCTCTGGCACATGCCCCATTGCCTCCCCTACGGGCAGCAGACCGGCCTCTCCTTCCCTTCTCCATTTCTCCCTCAAAAATAATGTTTATATATATATATATAATTTTTTTATTTAATTTTTAAATCTATCTATCTATCTATCTATCTATCTATCTATCTATCTATCTATCTGATGGGGGGGAATCACAAACAACACAAGGAGGGGTATAAAACTTAAATGAAACCTAAATCAATCTAATAATCCTACTCTAAATGAAAAAAAAAAAAACAGTGGAAGGGAATCAGGGATGGAATAAGAGGGAGAGGGAAAGGATTCAATGGACGGGGGAGGGAGGAAGGAAAATTTAACTCGGAACACAGGGAGGGTTAAAAACAAAAAATAACACCTAAATCTATCTAATATAATCTAAATAAATGAGAATAATATGGGGGTAGATGGGTTGGATGGGTGAAATAGGAGGAGGATGGCAATAGATTAGGAATAGGAAGGAACAAAAACTGCTGGGCGTNAAAACTGCTGGGAGAGGGAGCCTTCTGAAACGCCTGCTGTTCAGGAACAGTGACTAGCTCAGAAGGTGTTGGGAAGGGGGGAGGCAATCAGTTTTGTTTCTTGCTGCACCCGCCTCACCGCAAGCCCCATTGGTTCCGTGCAGCCTAGCTCGTGGCCAATCGAAGACCGCCAAGCCAGTGGTTTGAGGCGAAAAGGGATAGTGATTGGGCAGGCTGGCTGCTACTCCAAACCTCTCCACCCCTGGTGCCATGAAGTCTGCTCCTCAGCTGAGTCAGCTGACTCCCCCTCCCTGCCACATTTGGCCTTCCAGTGACATGACACTATACCACGTTTTAGCCACCCAAACTCACCCAAACGTGATCCGAACTGAACGAACTGTTCGGTCATTTCGACGTTCGGACCTGAGTTCGGTTCAGTCAGTTCATGTTCGGATTCGTGTTTGGGTTCGGTCGTCCGAACAAGCCGAGTTTGGGCCGAACTCTGAACTTCCGAACCGCGTTCACCAATCCCTAACATCCAACCTGTTCGGCCCACTCTGGCCTGCGTGGGCAGTTTGCCATGTAGGAACATGGGCCCTGTTCATTCCAGGCCCATATTTCCAGCCCGACCGACAACCCTGCCGAGGTTTGAACTGGACCCATATCTGGTGGGCCTGGAACAGATGGGTGTGAGTGTGATGTCATGCTAAAATATCTGAGAGATGGACTCATCCCACATGTTCCAACCTGGCCTCCAAGGTCAGCTGGCAGCGCCCTCTTGCAGGGACCATCTGTCCTCCAAATTTCCACAACGGGGATTCTTACTTGCTGACCCACAATTATGGAACTCCTTTCTCTTGGAGATTCATCTAAGCCAAAGTCTGCTCATCTCTGGAAATGACGTAAGACTTTTTAAGGGAATTTTAAAATGTCCTTTTATATGTTGCCAACAAGAGCCTTAAGGAAAAGGTGGGGTATAGATAGATAGATAGATAGATAGATAGATAGATAGAAGTGGTGGAAGAGCCCCCTTTCCCCATCCCTTTATGACATGACCCTGCCGCCTCTCAGGTGGATTTATTCTTACATAGCTATGGTAGACAAAGTTCCCAAGCCCAAGAGCCACATATCAAATCTTAATATGGCTGAGACCCATATTAAGGTGCCACAAGACACATGGCCATGCCCTTTTCAAGTGGGGCTTTAACGAAGACTTTGGAAAAATTCAAAATTTGGCGAATATTATGGTATTCAGTTCAAAAAGTCTGAATTCTGAAGTTCCAAGGACCAGGGCTGTTATTATCAAAACTTTGGAAACTTCGGAAACCGCTACATGCGGCTGTTGGACAGTTGAGCTTCCCTTCTTTTGGAAATGAAACTTAGGGTGATTTCAGACATTATGCCACCATGGTGAACCACGGTGAATCCCCCTGTGGGGACTGTGGTGGTGTAATGTTTGTTGGGCCAAAAAGTGATTCCCGCCAGATGTTCACCCCCAACAGGAATCGCTTTGACCACGCTTTTGGAGGACCAGGCGGGAATCACTTTTCGGCCCAACAGACGTGACGTTACCACTGTCAACCATTGTGGGATTTACCGTGGTTCACCATGGTAATGTCACGTCTGCTCCTGGACCACGGCCCGGAATTGGCGGCCATGTCCGCTGCCCGTTCCGAGCTGTGGCCAATACCCCAGGGAGTGGGCGGGCGCTGCGGCCGCATTGGCCGCTGCACCCGCCCATCTCCCAGAGGGTGGGCGGCCTCGGGAGTGTGGGGGGTGGGGCTGTGTGGCCGCACGTTGCGCCATGCAGGTCCACCCTGCCCCCTCCCCCGATCCCACTCCGGAATCAGCCAGCATGTATGTTGATGGGCCGTTCTGATTCCGGAGGGGAATCAATATGCGATTCTGTGTCGGGGCCAATGGGCGCCCTGGCACTTCTGAAAACACCCTTAGTGCTACATTTGGTAAGAGGGGAGTATGGGAGGGGACAGTTGAGTGATGGTAAGTCAGATGGCAAGTTTTGATTGACTGGCCAAGCCAGATGGCAAGCTTTTGAGTGGCTGGCAGGGAAAATAAAAGTGGCAGCAGCCATTTTGTCCATTCTCTTTGGTGAATTTGGCTGTGTGCTACAGTGCTGCTGGGTCTGTACGTAATCAGCTGGGGAGAGGGGTGCCTGTCCTGGCATGGTATGGTTTGACCTGTCCTGTCCATAGGGCCAATGCTGGGGGATGGGGGTTATGTTTAACTTTACCATGCCATGTAGTTTTTAAAAAAAAATAATTGGGTGTCACATTGCTTCTAGTTCTGCCTCCGGCTTGGTTGGTACTTGGCACCATGAGGCTAGAGGGATCTCTCTGCTTGGCTTCACTTCACCTTGCCTTGTATGTTCAATTTACCAGTGCCACAGAACCAATGCCATGCCAAGAGAGTGCCCCCGGTGTGTGTGTGTGTGTGTGTGTGTGTGTGTGTGTGTGTGAGAGAGAGAGAGAGAGAGAGAGAGAATGAATGTCTGGTTTCTTAATTTTGTAACTGCTGGCATTTGGTGGGATTTATTTGTCCATGCAGTTGCAGACTGTTTTTCAGGGTTGTTATACTCTTCTTGAGTTAATGTCCCTTGCTAGCCTGCATTTGTGTGCACTGCTTGGCTGGCATAATGATTAAAGTGGGTGCACTCACTGCTGATGGTGAGCCTTGCACTTTTGTGGGATTGTCTTCTGGAGCAACTGTCCTACTCTTGTTAGCCTGCTTTTCTGGGTAGTGTTTTTTCTGGATAGTGCTTTGGCTGTGGGTTCAAGAACTTTGCAACTACTTTCCGAAGTTTCCAAAGTTTTCCGATGTCCAGAATTCCAAGTCTGAGTTCCAAGACTTTGGAAACAGTGCTGACGGGCCGTCAAGTATTCGGGCCGATTATTCGAAAATTTGGTATTCAGCCCGAGTACTCGGAAGTACTATTTGGTAGAGCCCTACTTTGAAGCATCTCTCAGGCTGTCTCTCCTGTTTTGTGATCAGCGGGTAGAAATGTTTTTCTGCGGTGCTGGCTGCTGACATTCTGAGGAGTAGCTGGAATTCCGCTGCTGAACTTAGGGTGCAGCTTGTAGCCCACATTTGTAGGGATGTTATCAGGCAGGCTAAGGCACAAACTGAACTAAGGATAACAAAGGATGCTAAAAACGACAAAAAGGGTTGTGTCTTTCTTAATGTATATCAGAAGTCACAGGACGAATAAAAAAATGAGGGATTTACTGCTCAGTAAAGAGGGTGAAATGTTAGTAGGAAACAAAGAGAAGGCAAAGAAGATAACTTTTCAATTCATATTTTGCCTCAGTCTTTATTGAAAAGGGTAACTAAGGGCAACAATAACTATGACAAAGGCCCACTATGGCCCACTATGGCCTGCCTTAGCCAGAAACTCACTGTTGCGTCAGTTTTCAGGCCGCCAGATGTGGTCCTGATGCTACCCTGGCTCGGGTAGGAGGCTGACCTGGAACTGGTCCCCTGGAAGATCTCGTGTCCACAGCGAAGGCCAAGGGCCACCCAGTAGGGGTGGGACGCCAGGGGGATTATTGGATATCGGACTTACTGGTATCGTAATTTTCAATATCGGATTTATCGGAATATCTGATTTTAACATTGCCTATTTTCTCAAATCTTTAATATTGCGACCATTGACTTCAATGGTCAATGTTAAAAATCCAATAAAACCGGCAAAGTTAAAAATCCGATATTCCGATACCGATAATTATTGGTATTATCAGATAATCCGATACCGACCATTATCGGCATTATTGGATTAATCCAATATCGATAGTCCCACCCCTACCACCTAAAATGGCCAATGTGGGCCATAGTGGGACAGTGCATGTGGGCCACTTAAGTCAGTTGCCATGGCTTCCTGTCATGGTATGGGGTGGGGCTCTGGGGCCATGCTGAGGACAGAGCTTCCCAGATGCACATTTTTAATGTTCCCCTGCCATACCAGGGGTGGGGAAGTGCTCATCAGCTGGATTGGTCTGGTCAGACGCACGCCAGTTCCGTGCCCTCAGCTGATCTCACCAGGGCCAAACCCGCTTTCCCTGAGCATATAGCCAGTGTGACGGCTGCATGTTTATTGTTACCCTATGTTCAGTCTGTCAAGAGGTATATGAATAATGAGGGAAATGAAGAAAAAGATTGTCGAGGTTTGTCAGGGAATATCTGGCTACTTCGAAAGAATTCAAATCTTATGGGGCAGGTGAATTACACTGTAGGGTACTGAAAGAACTCAGGGAAGCACTCTCAGAACCCCTGTTTGTTTGTTTATTGTGGCGTTAGCTGCCGCCATAGCCAAACAGAACACTACAACCCAAAACCAGCAACACCAAAACCCCTGTTAATTATCTTTGAGACCGTTTGGAAAACAGGTGAGGTGCCTGAAGACTGGAGACAGGCAAATTTTGTTTCTGTCCTTAAAAAAAGGAAGAAGGATGATCTGGAAAATTATAGACCTTATCTCAATAGCAGGGAATTATCGGCCTTACCTCAATAGCAGGGAAGATATAAGAACATATTATATTATAAAACAGTCAATATGTAGGCATGTTGATGACAACCAAGGAACCTCTCTTCCTTGATGGCAAGTAATTTAAACTTATGTCAACCATAGCCTTTTTGTGTGAATTCAGTAGGTTCACTGAATGAATGAATGAATGAATGTCAGGCCCTATAGTTGCTCTCCCCTGTTAAAATGGCAGCTGCACAGCAAAAGAAACAACCTTTCTGCCCTTCTCAGGACTCCGATGTCTTAACTTCTGTTTTTTCTCTCCTCTGCATGGTGTGTCGGGATGCGGGGATACCCTAGGAATTATAGGGCTGTGCATGTCATTTTTGTTATTACAATAAAGATAATGAAAATGGTCATTTTCATTATTGTTATTGCAAAAATGAAAATGATAAATAATAATAATGTAACAGAAATGAAAATGACAATTTGTTTTTGAAATAAAGGGAAAAAACAGAAAAACATATTTCTGGCTATAAAGTTTATGTTTCTTATTAAATTCTGGTGAAATATGGGGTGATTGTACCGCCAATGGAGGGCACTATGTGTACCACTTTTCGAAATGATTAGATAAAGGGAACTGATTTTAGAAGCAATTGAACATTGTAATTTTAAGAAGAGTTCCATACACATTCACAGATACAACTTTTTAAAATTCCATACAATTTGCATGAAACCTAAGAATAGTATGTCTCTCCAAAAGCTTAAAACTCTTGCCAGTTTTTAAAAGGATTGGATAAAGGAACCTGACGTTATAAGACATTAACTTGAAAATACATTTCCAGCTGTAACGTTGTTATATTCCATCCGGTTTACAAGATATTTGGCAGGAATGTATCATATACCTTCCCTGTTATCTCTGCCAAACTACAGAACAATTTGACCCAATTTTATAAGCAATTGAAGTTGTCCCCTTGAAGACCATTATTCAGATAAATAGCAGCACATGCAGTGCCAGTCAGAGACAGGCACCTGGCATAGCAGGGGGAGAGAGGCTGTAGGAGGGAGGACGTGGAGCAACCCAAAAGACTGACAGGCACATTCATTGTCCAATTAGTGCATGCTTCCAGCTTTACAGGACCAATTGGTAGTGGGTTCAAGGCGGGCATAGGGGGCAGCCCTGAGGCAGGCATAGATGGGACTTTGGGGATAGCATCCCAGAAATCAGGAGACATATGCCACTTTTAAACAAGGTGCTGAAAAGCGCCTCCTGAGCCCTGCGTTGAGAGAAAAGCTGTGCGGGGAGTGTTTACATGCTCCTCGTGCTGTCGGAAGTGATGTGCTCCCCGTTGTCGGCAGTGGCGGCTGGAGATACAGTACTTTGAAGAGGCACGTTCTGAAAGCCTCACTTTTCAGACTTTCAGAACGCGCCTCTTCAAAGTACCGCATCTCCAGCTACGGCCACTGCCAACAACAGGGAGCATGTCACTTCCGGCAGTGCGGGGAGCATGTAAACACTCCCCTCGCAGCTTTTTTCTCAACGCGGGGCTCAGGAGGTGCTTTTCAGCACCTCATTTAAAAGCGGCCGTAGTTTACACATCCAGGCTGGCCAATTATCATCACAGTCACATCCTGCCGCACTGTGACAGAGGACATCAGAGAATCTCTATTGGCTCTTTCCTAAACAGATGCTTCTGAATTCCCAGTAACAAGTGATGGAGAGATATCGGGATGGTCACAACACAGAATGAGGATATTTGGTTGACATTTTTGATGGCCTATTGGCATCACAAACTGATCTTGTACCACTGTGACATGTAAGAGAATCCCTGGCATAGGCTCCTTCTCTGTATATGCTGTGAAGGCTTATAAAATTGGTACCCTTTATCACATCTTTCTGATATTTTGCAGAGATAATCAGAAAGATGTGATGTACAGCTCTGCCAAATTTCATGTACACTGGTTGGACTGCAAAGATGTTACAGTCAGACATACATTAATAAGTTAATTTCTCATACCACCAGGACCCTTTACCCAATCCTTATGAAAGTTGGCAGAAATTGTAAATATGAGAAGGGGTATAAACTTGCCAAGTTTCATCTACATTAATCATGAGGCAAAGAAGTTATACCTAAGAATGTATATGTAGATTGTTGCAAAATAAAATAATTCAACTGCTTCTAAAATTGGATTCCTTTATCCAATGTTTTTGGAATGTGGTACACATAATGATGTCTATTGGTGGAAACCAGTGGAAAACAAGAATGAAAGCAAAAATGAAAATGACAATTTGATATTTACAAAAATGAAAATGGGAGATTTCAATAACAAAAACAAAAAATGTAAACAAAAATGAGATGGGCCCCTGGTACACTCCTCTACTAGTAAATTAGATCATGATAAACATGATGGAGCTCGGGGAATATATTTTGATCCAATGGCAGACAGAAGGCATTTCGTCGAAAAGGGCAGTAAATCAGCCTGGGTTTGCAATGTTGGCATTTAGGAGCGATATGTGGTTTCGAGGAAACACACCAAAGCAAGGTGGAAGTTAGGCAGCTGGTGATGGAATGTGAGATATGGAGCATGGTTTGGAGAGAGAGGAAAACATCTGGTTAGGAAACAGATGGGGTTTGAGGAGACTTTGGGGTGGAGTGAAGCTGGGAAGGATGTGTGGTTAGCAGGAAACAGAATAGGCAGAAGAGGGCTGTGGGAAAATAACTAACAATATCAAGGTGAGTTACGAGGAGGTTTCAGTTAAATTAGTTTGGGTTGAGACTTCATCATATTTAGGGTGTTTATGGGCCCTTTGCTATTTTTAGTTATTTATTCAAACTTATTTCCCTGCCCTTTCTCCAAAGACTCAGGGTGGCTTACAAAATAAGGACTTTTTAAAAAGTACATCATGTTACTGTATAGATGAAAATAAAATTACCTATCCCACCCTGACCCCCTGGAAAACCCCCACCCAACCCCTATCCCCACCTGCCAAATGTTTGGCTAAAAAGGAAGGTCTTACATTTCCTCCTGAAAATACTCTGACTTAGGCTCCAACGAACCTCAAGGGAAAGGGAGTTCCACAGACTGGGTAAAAACAAATGTGACAGTGACCTGCTTTGGACCGGACATCACCTACATGTCTGTGCAGGCACCACCAGATGATGGCCCGTGATTGACATGGACCATGTTGGCGACTAGCCCAGGCTCTGATCTTGGTAAAAATCTGAGATCAAAGCTCGGACTACCAGGCCAAAGCAGGCCACTGTGGGCTATCACGTTTGTTTGGGCCGGCAGACATGACCTGGGTCAGGAACTGCCATGGCCAGCCACCATGACTGGCTGTTATGGTCATGACAGCCATGACTGCCTGGTAGGTTGTTAACCTGGGCTGTAGGTCTAAGGTCTGGCTGGACTAAGGGTTACCAGCGTGGGCTAACGCAGGCTAGCACATATATTCTGCCATGCCATACCCACCTCAGGGTAGGGGCTGCCATGTCTGAGCACAATGGATGTTCTCCATGACTGTCTGTCATGGCAGGGGGTGGGGCACTGGGAGAAGGGTGGGTGCAGGGCAGACAATCTGTATGTTTGTTTAGGTACCCTCCTCACCTTCCCGCCCAGTGTGGGCAGCAGGAAGGCTTTCCAGCTGCGGGCACATTTGTTTGGTATTGGTGCCTCTCTCTGACCGGGGCCACGTAACCGGCTGTTTCCCTCCCCGGGCTGGGCCGGGGAGCCACCATGCTGCCTGCATGTCTGTTTTTACACAGTATAAAGAGAAGCAGAAATGAGCAATCTGTGGAGTTAAAGAAGCCCTGATGAGGAGGAGGTAGGTTATTTAGTTTGATGATGCTTTTGTATTGCGATGGTATCACAGCGCTCCATTAATGGAAGGCATTCTTGTGTTAGGCACTCTACACATTACAAAAGAACTGTTCTGGACCAAGTCACTCACAGTCTAAAATACCTGTGGATATATGATGGCTGCCATATTTGCCACTACACCAAGGTTTGACATGGGGATGTCCAGTAGGGATGTGGGAATAGAATGCGGTTCAGATGTTCAGTCATTCGGCCGTTCTGTCATTAGGTTAGAAAATCAAGTTTGGGTTTGGTTGTTCGGTTCGGCGGAGTTTGGTTCAACTGAACATTGCCAAACATTCGAAATAGCGCTATAGGTACCAATATCGTTACCAATTTTTTTCCCGGTATTGATATCATTTGGCCCTGAGGTCTCCACCCATGGTGCCAGGAAGTCTGCTCTTCAGCTGCCTCCCCCTTCCAGTCACGTTTTTTCCCCGCCCCGAACTCATCTGAACTCACCCGAAAATGACCAAACTGTTTGGTCGTTTCCGAGTTCGGTTCGGACGTTCGGTTTGGTTGTCCGAACAGACTGAGTTCGGTCCGAACTCCGAACATCCAAACTGCGTTTGCACATTCCTAATGTCCAGAGCTAAAAACATGAATTTCAAAGCACTAGTCTCTGTAACTAGGCTGTGACAGACTCATGTCCAGTTTTTGGACAGGGTGTGTGTAAGTCACATTACCACTTGATTACAAATACATCCAGTACAGAATAAGCTTGACCCAACCATCTGAGGTCCACTGTGGTTCTGGTGACATATGCTGATTCTAGTATGATTAATCAAGTCAATTAGCTAGTTGACTCAATAGCCAATTTTGAGCACTGAACAAAATGTCAGCCTTCAGAGGGAACTGTTGCCATGGCAACAGAGACAGAAAACACTAGCTGTGAATTGGGTTATGCAGATTCAGCACGTTCCCCAATACTTGTATGAACAAAAAAGTCCCTAAACTTTGGCTAGAGAGGACCTAAAGACAGATGCCAGTATGGCACAAGACTCATTACGAGAGTTAATTTGGAAGGGATTCACATGTCCTCTTTGGATGGGACAAACAGCAGGTCACATAATTCACAACTCCAGGTAGGGTGAATTATGGTCCCAAGACTCCTGTTTTGGCCTTTAGTAGTGTCAGAGTCCAAAATGCAAGAGGTGGCAAACTTACCTCCATTGAGATACAATAGGTCAGTGCTTGTCCACCATGGGGCCATGTGGGATTGAGCCCCCGCAACTAGTGTGGCTGTACCCATTGACTTTCTTTGCTGTGCCCCACTTTCTGGGGAGTCATGTCAATAAACATGCATGCTGTCCTACCACATTATTTCCATAACACATGTGTACGAATAGTTTGGTTGCAGCCAGGGTTCGAAGAAGACTGGAGATTCTACCTAGACTAGGGTGTGCTTTCTTTACTCATTTCTTTTGGCAAATAAAGGCAGCGGTGTCTGCCACCCCGAAATCTCTCCCAGAGATTGAATCTGCCTCTTTCCCTCTCACTGAGGAGGGCAGGCGAGGATGGAGAGGTTATATTGCACAAATTCTGGGATTTCCTATAACATTGTAAGCAAAGAGTAAACAGGGCCTGCAGTATAGAAAACAGGGCTGCTTTTCCATACTTGGTCCTCACCATATATTATCCATAGCCCCGATACATGCATCTCCATATGTAGTAGGATGATACCTTCTCTCTCTGGGTGGCAGAACCATTTAAATGGAAATATGTTACCCTCTTTCCTTGGCATTATAAATTCTAAGCCATGGGAAAATAGCAGTGCTTCCACTGAGCCATTCCCCCTCGAGAAGACGAGTATTATACAGGGAACAATTGACAGCCCTTCACTTCAGTGGGTACGTTCCTCGGTAGAGACGCCTCACCACTAATGATAAATGAGTAATGTTTGATAGCTGACTCTTTTTGCCTGACAGCTACAGTTTTGGCCAGAGGGCCGCGAGTCCACGACAGGCTTTAGACTTCTGTTCAAAATGAGTTAAACATATTAGGTATTATGAAGGCACAGAAGCCCCGAGAATGAAGTAGTGAAATGAGTTATCAAGGTATGCTCCTGGGTACACAACTTGCAAAGCAGATGTCATTCTAATAATGTGTGATATAGAACATGTCTGGCCTAAACCCTGCTGGATGAAATATGAAGCCCCGTTGGTGATATTTAATACCATTTTATGAGGTGGCATCTTATAAAGACAATGCCCGCCTTATGTGGAATGCTTACGGTGTTTTGCCAAAGGCACTGGGAGGTATTCGAACTAAGTAGAATTTTTATTATTTTATAAGCCTTTACTTTGTAATATTTCTGTTTCTACATTATTGTGACACCAGCTGCATTCGCCCTTTGTCTCGTGAACCTCACGAGCGGTTTGCTGATAGCCTGACTGATTGCCAGCACCGGCTTGGGGTGGAAAAGGCCATCTCCTACCTAAGTAGAGTCTTTTTTTTTAATAATAACAAAAGCAACAACCCAGTCCAAAGAGGAAATATGGCTTTGCGAGAGACATGCCTGGGAAAACAAAAAAAAGGAGAACTTTGAGGATGCAATGGACACATTTTTCAATGCTTACAAGCAAGCGATGCCTGGAAGGATCTCACTTTTTTTTTTTTGCTTGAAGGGCCAGATGCCGAGGGCTCAGCAGCTAAAATCAGGGCCAAACTCAGCTCCCGGATCTGCACCAAATTAAAAATCACATACGCAAAGGTGGATGAACACCCAACAGCTCCCATTGTGTCACTCAGGCCAGATTTTTTAGATGATTTTTTAGCAGAGTGGGTAGACGACGTGACGTGAGTTGAACAAGTCTGAAAAACACCCTGTTCCTCACACAACTCCTCTCTCCCTGAACCTTCTTCATCCCATCTCTCATGTTTCCCCTGTGCGTGGAACTCCCTCCCTGAGCACATTCATTCTGTTCCCGCCTTGGCAACCATCAAATCCCTCCTGAAAACTTATCTCTTCCATGAGACTTTCCCTAGACCCTCACCCCCAATAATAATAATAATAATAATAATAATAATAAAAACCAAGTTAAACACATGCATTGGTATCTTCTCAGCTTTGTGAATGTATCCCTGTTTCTCCTTACGTTCCCCTTTCCACTGTCTCCCCTTTCTTTGGATGTTAACAAACATGACGCTGGAGTGCCGCTATCATGACCTGGCCCAGGACATGGATTCAAGCCCGCCTGCTGCCCCCACCACCTACCTGCTGACATGACCCAGGCTAATAACATCAGTGCCCGTACGCATATGCAAGCCAGGTCTGGGCCAAAGCATGACAAAGTGGCCCATTGTCACATTTTTTAAAAACACGTTGTCTATTTTAGATTGGAAGACCCTCAGGGCAATGGTCTTCCTAGGGTCCCGTGCTTAAGAAAATGTGTCAGAGAAGCAGACAATTTCACCAACTTCTGTGACAGAGACGGTGAGAGAAGGGGGAGACTAGGGAAGGGCTGAAACAAGCAGCTAAATTGCTGTTCATGAGATATTTTGCCATGGCGGGAACCGGGTTTGATTTCCCAACCGTTTCCTGATACCGATGCCAATTTCTCGATTCTCACAATATTGCAAAATACAGTCTCAATTTAACCACTTTACACTTACTATTTACTATGTTCTGTTCATTTACCATTTACTGCATTGCTGAGGGTTCCGTTTTACTTTGCGGTTTGTTGTCTCCACATTTCTGAGCCATTCACTGTGTGACTAGCCTGCCCCTTAAGCTCCACTCCAGTGTCGCTAATCAGAATTGTTTTTTGTTGTTGTTTCCTTTGCTTTGACCAATATACAACTGGATAGTAAAAGCATCTGAGTACCAATGACTTTAATTTAATTTAATTTATTAATTTAGCAGCTTACATCCTGCCCCCTCCTTCCTGTCAGGGGCTCAGGGTTAGGGCTGATGCGGCAGCAGCTGTTCCAGATTCCATTCTGCCATTTCAGAATTGCCCGCGCCACACCGCGACTTTTCTGCGGATATTCGGCTAATTCCGCCGGAATTCTGCAAATCGCGGAATTGCGAAAAAATTGCGGAAATTGCGGAAAACCGCTGTTCCGCTATTTTGTGGCGCTGGCGGAATTGCGGAAATAGCTAAAATGTCATGTTTCCACGATTCCACTAAGTAGCGGAATTAAATAAGCGGAACCGCGGAACCGCGGAATGAAACTAGCGGAATGAAAGCCTCTGCCATGCCGTTCCACTAATTGCGGAAACATTGTTTCCGCCGGAAATAGCTACCGCTGCGATATTCCACTACAGCCCTACTCAGGGTGGCTTACAATTTTTCATAAAATACATAAACTGCAATAAAACACAGTACAATAATAAATAATATATCACTAAAAGCCGCTCACCACCCCCGCGGCTCATCTGGTGTCACCACCTGCCACTCCCAACGCCACTGCTGCCACTGCCAGATCTGCCGCTGCCATTTCCTGGAGCTGTGCTGCCCGGCCCCCACAGGTACCAACTCCCCCTCCCCCATCTGGAGGAGGGTGGCGGGGCTAGGGCACATGGCTAGGACTTCCAGACCCAGCGCGGCCAAAAGCAGCCTGCTGCCCAGCCTAAGGAGAAGCCACTCACCACCCCCCATGGCTCACCTGATGTTGCCGCCTGCCGCTCCTGACACCGCTGTTGCCACTGCTGGATCTGCTGCTGCTGTTTCCTGAAGCCATGCTGCCCAGCCCCCACAGGTACCAACTCCCCCCTCCCCCATCTGGAGGGTGCGGGGCCAGGGCACACAGTCAGGACTTCCGGGCCCTGCGCAGCCAAAAGTGGCCTCCCACGCAGCCTGGAGAGAAGCCGCTCACTACTCCTATGGCTCACCTGGTGTCACCACCTGCTGCTCCTGATGCCACTGTTGCCACTACCGCTGCTGGATCTGCTGCTGCCATTTCCTGGAGCCATGCTGCCTGGCCCCCACAGGTACCAACTCCCCCCTCCCCCATCTGGATGAGGGGGTGGGGCCAGGGCGCATGGTCAGGATTTCTGGGCCTGGAGCAGCCAAAAGTGCCCTGCGGTGCTCCTAAGGGCCACACTAAAGGGCCCTTAGGTGTGGCCCTTAGCGAGACTGAGAGGGGCGGCGGGGTATTTTGGCATTGGTGGAAGGCTTTATTCTTTGTTTTTATGGAGGGACTGGGGTGGGGAATGGGGTGTTTTCTTTATGAGGAATTGGGTTAGGGAGGGGGCTGACCCCCTTCATGTGAAGGAGGTGTTCAGACCTTTGAGAGGGTGGGATCCTCCGGTGGCAGAGGAGGATGGGGGTCAGGATCTCCCTCGGGGGGCTGGTAGGGTGGCCTCTGAATGTGGGGGTCAGTGGAGTGGATCGGGATGGGTCTGCAGCCATAGGGGCCATTCTGGGCCTGGGGAATTATGGTCCTTTTGGGAGGCAAGTTTGATCTGTGAGACGGGGCAGATGCTGTGTTTCTGTCACACTCATCAGCCCCCAGGCTTGATGCTGGTAAATGCGAGGTCGGTGGCTAATAAGTCAACTGTGGTCCGGGAGTTGATCCTGGACCAGGCGGCCAGCCTCGCATGTGTTACGGAGACCTAGCTGGACACTGAGTCAGGGCCTATATTGACTGACCTTGTTCCAGCTCGGTACTCTGTATAGCATCAGCCATGGCTGGTGGGAATGGGGGTGGGGGAGCGGTGTAGCCATTATTTTTAAGGATGCCTGGTCTGTGAGGAGATTTCCTTTGCAACCTATCATGGGTATAGAGGGTCTCTATCTGGGGTTGGATTTGGCCGGAAAGAGAGTGGGGATACTGCTGATATACCAGGCACCCACTTGTATGGCAGCCTCCCTGCCTGCACTAACCAAGCTGGTGTCGGGGGTGGTTTTTTGGTCCCCCAGGATTATAGTTCTGAGGGACTTTGATATCCATGCCAACGCTAGTCTTGGAGGGGCAGAGTTTGAGTTCATGGCCGCCATGGCAACCGTGAGCCTGTCTCAGAGAGTAGTGGGCCCCACACATGCTGGAGGACATACCCTACAATCAATATTGCTGATTGTATTGTACAATATTGTACAATACTGTAGGGACATACCCTACAATCAATCAAACGACTATTCCATCAGGCTTTTGGCGAGGGGTAGGGGTGGGGGTGGGGGTTCCTCACATTGTATTGTATTTTAAATTGTTTAAATTGTTTTTAAAAATTTTGATTGAGTATTGTTCACCGCCCCAGGCTGTCCTGTGGGCAGGAAGGGCGGGATATACATTTTAAATAAATAAATAAATAAATATAGAGTTATAAAGGAGCAATGTCAATATAACAACATGCACACACAGAAAGGAGAATTGCTCCTAAAGGAAGTAAAAAAGTACCCAGAGGGTTAAACTAATAGCTGAACACTGAGTTCATGAAACAAGTATAGACCATATGTAGTGGTATAGCTAGATACTTAGCTCATTGATAGAGCAATAAATAGTAACAAATACAAACTGAACCAATCAAGGTCATTCACAAATGACAAAAGAACCAACAGTATCATATACAGAGTGAGCTGGGAAATCCAGGAGGAAAATGAATGTACAATATAGGCATACAAATAATAGCAGCTGGACACAGCTGGTCACTTCTTAGATACCCAACATTTCGCTGGCAAACACGGCATATTCAGGGGTTTATAATAATGTGTTCCTATAACTTCTTATTTGTATCCTAATCAAACCAAACAATATTTAATAGTCAATATCCAGCAAATCTTTAAACTTCTACAAATCCAGCCAAATTGTGAACACTGGGCAGATACAAACACTTGGAGTGCAGGTGATTTGATTTTAAATACTGCACCGGCCCACAGACCGGCACCGGCCTGCACAGTCTGGCACAGATCGGCACAGACCTGCACCGGCCCTTGAGCAAGTACTTTCAAACCAGGAGGTCTCTGACCTTGCAAGGAGACTTGTGTGTCAGGATAAACAAAACCTTTCTGAAGTTGGCTGTGTTACTAGGCTAGTATTTGTTGTTCATCCCCCTTTCCCCCGTTTGACTGTAAGAGAGGGCTTAGAAGGTTATAGGTTATAACTGGTCTCTAAGTTTATGTATTTGTAAAGGAACGGACCAATGAGTAATTTTCCCAAGCTAATTAGAAAAGAAAGCTGCTTTACCTGATCAGGCACCATTTACTCTGGTGAGTTGAAGATTTACAGCTTGAACAGACCACTCAGGCAGAGTGGTTTGAGATTCCATAGGGATCGTTATTAGATCCAGAAAAATATTTTTTGGATTGAATTTATTTAGATTGCACAATTTGGCTGGATTTCTATAAGTTTAAAGATTTGCTGGATATTGACTATTAAATATTGTTTGGTTTGTTTAGGATACAAATAAGAAGTTATAGGAACACATTATTATAAACCCCTGAACAAGCTGTGTTTGCCAGTGAGAGGTTGGGTATCTAAGAAGTGACCAGCTGTGTCCAGCTGCTATTATTTGTATGTTTATATTGTACATTCATTTTCCTCCTGGATTTCCCAGATCACTCTGTATATGATACTGTTGGTTATTTTGTCATTTGTGAATGACCTTGATTGGTTCATTCTGTATTTGTTGCTATTTATTGCTCTTTCAATGAACTAAGTATCTAGCTATACCACTATATATGGCCTATACTTGTTTCATTGGGTGATTTCAGACGTGACGAGATCACGCTCAACCACAGTGAATTCCCGGCAGTGGCGAGCCAAACAATCATGCCCTGGGGTGAATTACAGCCCCGAACAGACGTGACGGGACCGGGACCACGGGCGGGAATCAGGCGGGTTGATCAAGGGCCGGGGCAGCGCAACAGACGTGCAGCCGATCCCCGGTCGCAGTCAAAACAACCAAAAGGCAACAGGCAGGGGCAGGACACAGACATGGCCGCCTGAGGGCAACCGAAGCCAATAGGGACAAAAGGGAACGCCCACATAAGGGAAACGGGAAGGGAGGGGGGAGAGGGATAAGAGCTCGACAGGTACCAGCCACAACAGGCACAGGCACACACACACACACACACAACGGGGGCACGGGAGCACTCATAGCACAAGCACATGCCCTCCCAAACCCACCCACACACCCACACACGCAGGCACGGAGGATAGTAAAGGAAGGGAAGGGGGGGACACGGGAGACCCGACACCACGCAAGGCATACTGGGCACCGGGGGGGTGGAGGGGTGGGGACCGGGACCAGCGAAGAGGGGAGGAACGGGCACAGGGGCACGGCAGGGCACTGCCACTAGGTACATCAAACCCCACAGCAGAACAGTCCCCACGGGCAACCCCACAGCAAAACACACAGTCCTGGAATGGGGGGGGCAGTTGCTCAGTAGAAAGGCACAGAGGGAGCCCGCAAGTCACAGCGAGCCGGCCAGGAAGGGTCCAGGAGGCACATGCAGTCAAGGCACCCCAGAGAGGGGCCAATGGATGGCAGCCAGGAGATGCAGTCCAGCACAGCAGGTCCAAGGATGCATGGCCCCACCCTTGCAGGACGTTGGGAGGGGCAGTCCGGGGGCCCCGGAACCCCCGGGCCACACAAGCAACCAAGGTGGGAGGGGTGCGGCCCAGAGGTGGGCCGGATCCACAGTCAGGGCATCAGCACACATGGAAGCAGTCATCACAGCAGCACAGCAGAGACAGCAGGGTGGGGGCAGGCACCGGAGTCTGGCCCCCCGGGCAGGGCCGGAAGCCCACATGGCCCAGAACACAAGGGGGCCAGGGAGGAACACAGGGGCTCACAGGCAGTCATTGGGGGCAGCTCAGGGCCCAGGTGCAGGGTGCCCAGCCCGATGAACCAAGTGGGGCCAATGGATCATGCCATGGCGGTACCCCAACATGGACATGTGGTGGGCGATCAGGTAGTAAGCCTCAAAGAGGTCATGCACAGAGAGCCCCAACTGGACATCAGGACGGGACCAGACCTGCGCCAGGGCCATCATCTCTGCCGCGGAAGGCTCCGATACACAGCAGGCAGCAGCAGGGGGCCAATGAAGATGCCCCAGCCCCAGAAGCCGGTGATACACTGCCACATGGGTGCGCTGGTATCCACGCGCCCTGTGAACACAGCCAAAGTAGGACACAGTCAAGGCAGGGCCACCCTCAGCAAGGCACAGCAAGTAGGTGCCCAGGCTGCACACCCAGAGCGTACTCACAGTCTCAGACCTGGACCAGGGCACATGCGAACACCTATCCTCCATGATGCACCCATCAGGGAAGCGGACCAGCCCCAGGGTCTCGGCATGCAGCCGGCAATCACGAGCGCTCGCCTCATAGCCAAGGTAGCGGAGTCCAGAGCTCACGCTCGCGAAGGCGGCCGAGTGGCTGTCTGGTCTGCCAAGGAGCAGCTGCATGGCAGGGCTACACCACAGGTTGCATAGGGACATAGTCTCGTTGTAGGTCCAGATATGGGGGGCCCCATAGGGGACGGGAAGTGGGAACCCCGTGGATGGACAAGCAGCCATGGTCCAATGGCCCAGGGAGAATAGCACAGTGCTCAGGGGGCATCACACACCTTCCGGGGCCGAGGGGCCTCCCGGGGGTCCCAAGGACAGGGAAAGCGGCCACGGGCTGCAACAGTGTAGCACAACAGAGCGAGGCATGGGGTGCGGACCCAGCACAGCTGCACAACACAATAGCTCTCACATACCAGCTAATCAGCCCTCCAAGGCCACGGAGCCTCAAACATTCAGGGGTGTGTGTGTTGATGGCTGATTGCATCCAGCTGCACAAAGAGCGCGCGGAGCCATGCTCCCATGCATAGGGGGGAGCCCTCCTCCCCGGCCCAACCCCCGGGGGTTCCTATGGCCGGTCCCTGCATGGGCACGGGTGCCCAACCCCCCTGTCTCCGACATACTAGACCAGGAGCCACTGTACCATAAACACCTTTTATATCACCCATGTGTACATTGTCACTCTTTCCCACATACCCGGTTGTGCTCTGCCACCACAACGGCACCCCCCCTACACAGCCCTCCCCCTCCCCTCCCTCCCCCCATCCCCCCATCCCCTGGGACATCCCCATGCACGCCCGGTCTGGGCCATTGAGCTCATAGAGCTCACCTCCCCCCTGCTGTCCGAGCTGGTAGAAGTGTCCCGGGCCTCCTCCTGGTAGGGTGGCCAGGAGGGCTGGGCCCTGGGCCCCCCCATGGCGGCTGCACCCTCCAGAGACCAGGGGGCACAGGGAGGTGAATGTGCGACCCCGGAAGGCGTGGGGGTGGCAGGGGGGCAGGCCAGGAAACAGGGGTGCCAAGGGGCCAGGCATGGGGGCCTGGCCAGCCAGGTAGGGTGCTCAGGGGGCCGCCTGACATTATGTAGGCGCACAAGGTGCTGGCGTGCAGGAGCAATGAGGTCCCATTATCGTGGGACCTGTACATCTTGTCCGAGTGCTCCTGCACATGGCATTGATGTCCTGCCTCAGCCCCCCGAGCAGCTCCGCCTGCCTGCTGTGCTTCCTGAGCTCCCGCCTCCACTCCAGGTGCACCTCAGCTTGGAGCCTCCGGTCCTGCTCCTCTGACCACTCCAGGGACCGCTCAATGGCTGCCTCCAACCGGTCCATGGCCGCGATCATCCTCTCCCCCTGTTCCTCTGCTGTCCAGACGATCTCCTCTGTCTGGTCCTCCCTGCACCTGTGGACCCGTGCCCGGTGCTGCCTCATGCACAGGGCTGGAGGCATGGGCCCTGGGGCAGCTGGCTGCTGGGGTTGCCCTGTGGGTAGAGGAGGGTGTGCTACAGCATGCCATTGGCCCCTGGCCCCGGGCCAGGATAGCCCAGGTGCCCCGCTTTCCCCCAGTCATGTGGCCTGGCCCCTCCGCACCCACAGACCCCATCCCTTCCCCCCTCCTCGCCATTCCCGGGTAGCCCATCTGTGAACCCCGGCGGCCCCTCCATACCAGACCACCTGCCTCACCTGGTCCCTCCACGTGCTGGGCGGGCTCCTCGGTGGCTGCCTCTGTAGTCGTCTGGGTGTGGTCCTTTGGTGGTCCATGGCCTGTGGGTGAAGGGGGGGTTTGAGTGTGTGGGGGGGTGCGGTTGGGCGCCCTGGGGCAGGGCCCCCACCTGCCTTTGGGGGGGGGACGGGGATCTGCCTGTGGCTGTCCCTGGCCCTTCTAGTTCCCCCCCTGGATATTGGCCCTGTGGGTATGAGCCCTCTCCCCTGTGGGGTGGTTACTTACCCTCTGTGTCAGCCACTGAGTCGTCTGAGGCCGGCCCCTTGGTGTGGGAGCACTCTCCCATGGACCCCTGGCTGTGTGTGGTGTGGGTGCCAGCCTTGGAATCGCCTTGGCTGGGCTGGCCTTGGTAGCTCTCCAGGCTATGGTCTGGGGTGGGTCTGTAGGTTCCGGAGCACCCGAGCCCTTCCTCCTGGGGGTCTGGGGCACTATAGCTGGTGTCTACCAGGGGGGCGGTGAGGGGAGGGGGTACCTCGACCCGTTGCCTCCCCTGGTCCACAGCGCTCCCAACGAGTCGTGGGGTGACTAAGGACCCCTTCATATGGAGGAAGTGGTCAAGGGCATCGTAGTAAGGGGAGGTCCGGGCTCCGTGCCCAGACCTCCTGTTGTTGTCCTGGATCACCCTGTAGCCCCTCCTCAGCTCTTTTGCCTTTGAACGGCACTGTGCCACTGTCCGGGGGTGCCCCGCCGCCTCCATGTCCCGCACAATTTCCCAGTAGACCTGCTCATTCCTCTGGTTGATCGTGAGCTCCAATTAGTATTCCAGGGTCCCCCATATGCGTATAAAGTCCCTTGTCTCCTGGAGCCCCCACTGGCCCCCTCTGTGGTAGGCCTTCCTCCCTCCTCTCCACTCTGGGTCTTCTCCCTCCTCCTCCACCCCTTCCTGCTGCACCTCTGGCCGGGCTGGTCCGGTGTGCTCCGGGGGGTCACCCACCTGGGCTGTTTTCCGTGTCTGCGTGAGGCAGGGGGTCAGGGGATTACGGTTAGTTGGAGGTCAGGTCCGCCTCATGGGGCATCCCCTTCCCCCACCCAGTGGGCAGCTGGGCATGCCCCCCCATCCACCCCTTTTCCCCCTGTTCCCCATGCCCTTGCTCCCCCTTACCCATTTCCGGGGTGCCTCCTCCTCTGCCGGCCCAGCAGATGTCCCTGGGGCATCCTGTGCCGGCTGCTGCGGGTGTTCCCTCCCTACCACCTCCATGTTCAGTGTGACCCCCAGCTCCCCCACCTCCCACTGTGCTCCCTCCCCCTCCACCACCACCACTACCCCCTCCACCACCACCTGTGCCCCTGCCTCCTCCTCCTCCTCCTCCTCCTCCTCGCCTCTCGCTCTCGCCTCTGCCACCACTCTCTTCCTCATCCTCCCTCCTCGCTCCATCCCGCCATGTTTGCCAGCTGTGGTTTTCCCTTTAAATCTCCCTCTGGTGTGTGTGATGATGCTGGTTGCCTGGCAGCGCCATTACGTGCATTGCCCATGGCTGGGGATCATTTCCTTTGATCCCGGGCGGTGTTTGCCGTCCAGACATTACGTTTGGTTGATCCCCGGTGGGGATCTCCTTGACCACATGTCCATGGGAATTGGTGCGGGGAGCCCGGGAAGCATGGTTGAATTGGACCCCATGTGGGTATTGAGCATGATGAACATCTGGCGGGCGCCAAACAGACGTTCAGGGCACCTTGGCCCCGCCACGGGATTGAACGTGATTCACTGTGGTTGAGCGTGATCTCGTAACGTCTGAAAATATCCATTAACTCAATGTTCAGCTATTAGTTTAACCCTCTCTCTGGGTACTTTTTTACTTCCTTTAGGAGCAAATCTCCTTTTCTGTGTGTACATGGAGGACATATCCTAGACATGATATTTTGCACAGGCCTTGAGGTGGGGGATCCATTGGTGGGGGAGGTGTCAACAGTGTCCTTCTCATGGATAGATCATTATCTCCTCCGGGCA
Organism: Sphenodon punctatus; assembly: GCA_003113815.1. NCBI lineage: Eukaryota > Metazoa > Chordata > Lepidosauria > Sphenodontia > Sphenodontidae > Sphenodon > Sphenodon punctatus. The sequence continues at coordinate 964,905 of QEPC01013355.1, read as the reverse complement.
GATATCTTGGCACATGTCGGTTCCCGGGTGGGTGTGGAACCACTTAGGTTAGTTCGCCCCCAAAGGCTTATGGAACCAGAAAGGTTCCAGATAGCTCTAGAGGATGTTTCCTCTGACCTCAATGGCCGCTCACTCGATTGCCTCGTTTCTATGTGGAATATCATGTTAATGGAGGCCATCGACTATGTGCCTCCCAGGCATCCACTTCCGAATTGCCGACAACACAGTTCCCCATGGTATACCAGGGAGCTGTGGTGGATGAAGCAGAAAGAGTAGCAGTTAGAGCGACAGTGGCATCATTTGCATTCTGAAGTTGACCAATTGCAGCATGGAGTCTGGTTACGTACCTATGCCGTTTGCAGTGCGGACAGCAAAGAAGGTTTTCTTTGCCGCCCTCATTGCATCCGCTAAATCTCGCCCGGCTGAGCTGTTCTGGGTGGTGAGGAGACTGGTTAGTCCATCCTCCCTCTGCCTGGATCAAATGCTCAAACCATCAAATGCTCACTGTGATTTGTGTGTGGACTTTTTTGCGGATAAAATCACCCAAATTCACCATAGTTTTGATGTGACTTTTTTTAGCAGAGAATGGGTCAGAGGCAGTAGAAGCCCCTTCTTGTCCTGTTTTTATGGGATGAGTTTCAGGCTGTGTCACCCTTGGATGCAGGGGATGCTCTTGGGACTGTTCGAGCCACCTATTGTGAATTAGATCCATGCCTGTCCTGGCTGGTTAAGGCTAGTCGGGAGACACTGGGGCCATTGCTTGGGGAGGGCAGGGTGCCAGGCTGTAGGGATGGGTGAACAGAACTGAGTTCGGAAATTTGGTTCGGTTCAGAAGTTCAGTTTGGTCGACCAAACTATTCAAGTTCGGTCCAAACTCCGAACTTCCGAACAAAGTTCGGAAATTGAAACCCCATTGAACTAAATGGAATGTTATCTTTTAGGGATGGCTGAACAAAGTCGAGTTCAGAAATTTGGTTCGGTTTGAAAATCGAGTTCTGTTCAGAAGTTCAGTTTGGTCGACCAAACTGGTCGAGTTCGGTCCAAACTACGAACGTCCAAACAGCATTTGCCCAGCCCTAACAGGCTGTCTCAAGGAGGCGGTGGTGTGGCCTCTGCTCAATAACCCATCTTTGGATGCTGGCACACTTGCCAGTTATTGGCCAGTCTCTAACCTTGCCTTTTTAGGGAAGGTTATTGAGTGGGTGGTGACTCGGCAGCTTCAGGGGCATTTGGTCCGGGTTAATTTTCTTAATCCCTCGCACTCGGGCTTTTGCCTGGGTTATGGCATGGAGACTGCGCTTGTGGCCTTGGCTGATGATCTCTCCCATGAGTTGGACCAGGGTCATTCGACCCTGTTGATCCTGTTAGATTTCTTGGCTGCATTTGATACTGTTGATCATGAGTTGTTGGTGACTCAGCTGCAGGACTGGCCAGGGATTGGTAGGACTGTTCTTTAATGGTTCTGCTCTTTCCTGGCTGGGAGAACCCAGCACAGCATGTAGTCCTGGGGGAGTTTTCATTTCCCCCCCGGGGCCTCACGTGTGGGGTCCCACAGGGTTCCATCTTATCCCCTTTCTTGTTCAATGTGTACATGCAGCCTTTGGGGGAGGTTGTCAGGGAGTATGGAGTGAGATGTCATCAATATCCTGATGACACCCAGATATATCACTTTTTCATCTGACTCAGGCCCAGCAGTCTCGGTGCTTACCCGGTGTCTTTCAGTTGTGGGGGATTGGATAAGGGGGAGCTGCCTGAAACTAAATCCTGACAAGACAGAGGTGATGGGAGTGGTGACCCCCATCATTGGGTGATTTCAGAGATTACGGGGCCAGTTGGCCCCATACTGAAATCAGTGTATTGATCCCCACCGGGATGACCCATAACGCCCTAACAGACATGCCGGGGGATCCCGGCGGGGGATCGGGGAGGGGGTGGGGTCATGTGGCGCAACGTGCGGCCGCACAGCCCTGCCCCCTCCACGCTCCCCGCCGCCCACCCTCTGGGTAGACCGGTGGCCGCTGTGGCCAATGCCGCTGCAGCGCTCGCCCGCTATGGCCACAGGCAGGAATCCCTGTGGGGATTCCGGGCCATGGCCACCATCCAGACGTGATGGCAGGGGTCACCACGGCGGGGAATCGCCTTCACCACGCGACGGCCTCCGGTCCCACCGCTGCGGTCGCTTGTGTGGTGAATGTGATTCCCCACCGTGGTAACATCTGGGGGGGACCATCCATTCCTCCCAACAGACATTACGTGGTCCAAGCCACCACAGGGAATTGACTGTGGTTGACATTGACCACGTAACGTCTGAAATCACCCATTGATGGGGTCAGTTCTCCCCTGGTTTCTCAGGTCCAGAGTCTGGGGGTGCTCCTGGACCCACAGCTCCACCTGGATGTCCAGGTGGTGGCTGTGGTGAAGGGGGCATTTCGTCAGTTACATCTGGTGTGTCGGCTTAGGCCGTATGTCTCGGACTTGTATCTGGTCACAGTCATCCATACTTTTATTACCTCAAGACTGGATTACTGCAATGTGCTCTATGTGGGGCTACCCTTGGTGCTGGTTCAGAAGCTGCAGCTGGGCAGAATGTGGCTGGCTATCTCTTGACAGGGACGGGTCGATGCGAGCATATTACAGTGGTGCTTTTCTCTCAGCACTGGCTGCCGATAGGTTTCCAGGCCTAATTCAAGGTGTTGGTGCTGATCTTTAAAGCCCTAAAATGCTTGGGCCCAACCTATCTGCAGGACCGCCTCACCCTCTGGGTCCTGGATCAGCCCCAGCGGTTGCCTGGGGGCGCCCTCCTTGGGGTTCCCCAGGTTTCCTGGGTGTCTACTATGAGGAGGGAATTCTCTGTGGCTGCGCTGTGGCTGTGGCTGTGGCTGTGGCTGTGGCTGTGGAGCTCCCTCCTACCATAGATCCACTTGGATGCTGATCTCCACTCTTTCCGTAGACAATGTAAGACCTGGCTGTACCACCAGGCTTTTCCTGAGGAAGATGGGGTGGGTAGGTTGGGTTAGGGTAGGTGGGGATGAAGTTTTATATTGTTTTAATTGTAATTATTATTTATTTTAATGTTTCAAATGTTTCTAAGCTGTTGTAAGCCACCCCAAGATGCGTGAGGCAGCAGGGGGCAGCATATAAATTTTGTTATCAATAAATTTTGTTATAAATAAAACCAATAAACATAATAAAACAATAAATAGATATCCCCCAAAATAAATTCCCCCCCCATCTTCACCCTACCCATACCCACCCACTCCCTCTCCCTCGTCAAATTCCTGGAGAAACAGCCAGATTTTGCACTACTTTTGAAAGGAGGAAAGATTTGGGGATAAATAAGCCTGCACTGGCAGGGAGTTCCACAGCCTTGCTGTGGACACCGAGAACACCCTCTCCATAGTCCCATGGGGATTTCCAAAGGGGCACACTCTGATGACCGCAGGGGCCGATCCAGAACCTGGAGGGAAGGCCGTCCTGCAGATATATGGGGCCCAAGCCATTAGGGGTTTAAAGATCAATACCAACACATTGGTTTGAAACCAAAAGACTATAGGCGGCCAGTGCAACAACCGGAGCACTGGTGTTATGAGCTCATGGCAACCCGTCCCCATAAGGAGATGAGCCACCGTGTTCTGCACCAGCTGCAGTCTCCATCACCAAGGGTACCCCCATGTAGAGTGTGTTGCAGTAGTCCAATCCTGAAGTGATGAAGGCATGGATGACGGTGGCGAGTAAGAGCCTGAGATATATGGCCAAAGCTGTATATGCAAGATGCAACTGTCAGAAAGCACTCCTTGCCACTGCCAACACCTGAACATCGAGGCGGAGTTGCGAATCAAGGAGCACACCCAAACTCCGAACCCGAGGGACCAAGGATGTGTGAACCCCATCAATGATGGGGGCCTCTCCCACACACACACCCAGTCCTCCCCATCAACATCACCTCCCTCTTGTCAGGATTCAACTTCAGACGACTCACCCTCATCCAATCCCCCACAGATTCCAAATACCGGGTAAGCACTGAGATGGCCAGGCCAGATGAAAATGAGAGGTAGAGTTGGGTGTCAACAGCATACTGATGACATTGAACCCCCAAACCTCTCATGTCCTCGCTCAACAGCTGCATATACACGTTGAACAGGAGGGGGGACATAATGGAACCTTGTGGAACCTCTCCAGTTCCATAAGTCTCTGGGCCCCAGGTGATGAAAAATGGTCCCCCAGAACCACTCACTGAGTTCTTCAAGTCAGGAAAGAACGGAACCATTCAAGAATAATACCATCTATCCCAGCATGGTCCCGCAAGTATGTCATCAACACCTCATGGTCAACAGTATCAAAGGCAGCCAACAGATCTAACAAAATCAGTAAATTAGACCGACCCTGTTCTAACTCCTGGTGGAGGTTGTCGACTAATAGGCATGGGCGAACAGATCGCGGTTCGTGTTCGGCCGTTCGGTTCGGCCGCGTTCGGTTCATGTGTTCGTGTTCGGTCGTTCGGTCGTATTGCGCGTTCGTGTTTGCCCGTTCGGTTCGGTAGCATTCGTGTTCGGCCGTTCGTGTTCGGTTGTT
>QEPC01013355.1:930029-944121 GCA_003113815.1 Sphenodon punctatus | reverse complement strand
GGGGGGGGAGCTTTCAGACTGGCCGATCCCTGCACATATTCGGGCTGCGCATTCCCCCTGCAGCCCAAATATGTGTGTGGGGAGCGGGCATGTCTGAAAGTGGTCTCAGTCTACTCAACTTCCTGTACCTTTGGACAGATCTATCTCTCTAGGGGCAGCCAATCAGGACCCAAAGGGATTGGGGTCTACCTGTATCAAGATTCCTCTAAGGTCATTCAGGCACCAGAGGAGATGTGCCCTAGCTATATCAAAAGATGCTTATAAGACCAACCAAAAACCAAAGGATGTGTGGTCTTGCTGTAGCAGGATGCCTATAAGGTAGCCATTTCTGTAAGGCCTAAGAGATGCCATTTCAAAGCCTAGGCCCTGACAGGCTGTTTTAGTTGCACCGTGCCAGTGTGTCCTGATAATCTGTAGAACTCAAAGTTCTCACATGGCTCTCTTTAATTTTAGTTGGCAGAGACTAAAATGAACCCAAATGCTAAGAGAAAGAAAGAAATGTGATGAAGGGCAAACAGAACAATTGGAACTAAGATAAGAAGCATGTTCATATGGAATGGCTCAGTGAGGCTATATTTGAAACATGCTGGCATTTGAGCTGGATGAAGATCCAGATGTCGGAGATACTGGCTAAAGGTGAGTGACTACAAAGCAAAATTCCATCTCACTGATCAGATTTAGTGGAAGGGTTTTAATTTTTGCACGCAGAGAGATGCACTGTAATATATAACATAATAGTTCTTTTCTCTCACTATGAGGTCAGCTCAAATAGGAGTCTCTCCGTGGATGATATCTACAGGTGGGAAAAAAATATATTTGTCAAATCTCCCAAAGCAGAGCTTTCACCTGGAGGTTCATCAAAGGCTGAGTCTGACAAAATTTCTGAAGCCAGTGTAAGACTTTTTTTTTGGAGAAGTTTTTGGCAGGTGGGGATAGGAGCTGGGTTGATGGTTTCTAGGAGCCATGTGCTGGGGTGGGAGTTTCTAGGGAATTTATATATACTTGTATGTACTCCGAGGGGGGGTTATAGGTTTTATATAAAGATATAAAAAATGAACTACATTAGAGATATATATCTATACAATAGATTAGCTGAAGCACCAAAAGGACCTTTCCGCAGACAAGACCACAGAGCCAGATCCTCGCTACAGAGACAGGCCTTTTGCATTGCACTGGTGTGAAACATGAAGCTATGCATTCCTCTAGTGTGAGCAAATTCCAATGTGAATCCTATTCCCCTAGTAACGGGAGCCAAAATGATTATCTGTGTGGATATCTGTGTGGACACCCTGTGTTGACAGGGTGGCTCTGAGATGCCCTCTGCCTCAGTCTTGTCACCGGAGGGCCCCTTGGTTTACTGAGGGGCTGCGGTGTATGAAACAAGTAGGCAGGAGGCTGGAGCGATGCTGGCGTTGGACTTGATCTGACCCAGATCGACTTCTCCATAGGACCCATTTGCGGTCCTATGTTGAGGCTGTGAGGACAGCAAGGAAGGAGTTCCTTGCTGCCCTCATAGCGTCTGCGAAGTCACGCCTGGCAAAGCTGTTTCGGGTAGTGAGGGGGCTGGTCAGTCCGGCCTCCCTCCGCCTAGATGGGGACTTGTCCCAGGCCCACTGTGAGGAGTTTGTCATCTACTTCACAGACAATATTGCTCGGATTCAGAGTGACTTTGACGCTGGATTAGGAGCAGTAGGGGAAGAGCGGGAGGGGATGGAGGCCCCGTCCGGTCCAGTTTTGTGGGGGGAGTTTCAGGAAGTGACGCCGGCCAATGCGGTGGATGTCTTGGGGTCTGTGAGGGCCACCTGTTGCAAACTCGATCCATGCCCGTCCTGGTTGGTGAAAGCCTCCAGGAAGACATTGGGGACGGTGCTGGCGAGGGTAGTGAATGCGTCCTTGCAGCAGGGGAGGTTGTCTCCTTGTCTCAAGGAGGCTGTGGTGCGCCCCCTGCTGAAGAAACCATCTTTGGATGTGGATGCGCTCGCCAGCTACCGACCTGTCTCTAATCTTCCCTTTTTAGGGAAGGTTATTGAGTGGGCGGTAGCTCTCCAGCTCCAGGGGCATCTAACTAACATTGGTTTCCTGGACCCTTTTCAATCTGGGTTCTGTCCCGGCTATGACACTGAGACGGCGTTGGTGGCCTTGGTCGATGACCTCCGCTGAGAGATGGACACAGGATGTTCAACATTTCTCATCCTGCTAGATCTCTCAGCCACTTTTGACACCGTGGACCATGGGCTGCTGTGGAGGCGGCTGCGTGACCTGGGGGGTCTGGATGGGACTATTCTTGAATGGTTCCATTCATTCCTCTTGGGGAGAAGCCAGCGGGTGGTGCTGGGGGATGAGACATCGTGCCCCCATGCCTTATCATGCAGTGCTCCCTGTGGTGCAAACTGTTACATTTGGCACTTTTTTTTTACCCTGCCTTGGATTGGTTGCCATTTTTAAAATAAAAAAAGGCATGCAATCCTGTTTTTAGAGGGGGTAGGTTGTCTCTTGGGATCCCATGGAGGGGGGGATATGGATATGTATGCAGATTTTTGAGGGGGTAGGTAGTCTCTTGGGATCCAATGGGGGGGGGCTTTATGCCATGTGGCCAGGTCATGGCAAGCAATAAGCATGCAGGGTGGCGGAGGCTTTTGAAACCCTGCCAATGGGGAAATGTAGCTGTGCCAGTGTGCCAGGTCTATCTTGCATTGTGTGTGCCATCTGAGCTTTGGGGGTGGGGGGTGCTCCAGTTGCCAGGCCATGTTGGAGGATGCAGGCTGAGGTATTTGAAGCCCTGCCAATGGGGGAGGGGGAATTGTGGCTGTGCCAGGGTTGTGGTGTGGTTGTTGTGTGACCCATCTTGTGCCATCTGCTTGGGGGTGAGAGGTGCCCCAGTTGCCAGACCAAGTTGGAGGAGTATGCATGCATGCTTGTTGAGTTTTCTGAAGCCCTGCCAATGGGGGCAGGGGAAAATGTGGGCTGGCAGTTGCTGTGATGATTGTGATCTGATTTGATTCATAATATTGATTTCATGAAGATTGATTGACTAGAGTGCTAAAAAACCCTATTTTTAAAGAAATAAAAAGTTGTAGTGGGGGTGCTGGGGAAGCAAGGGAATGTGTGTCATTGAATCTTTCTTTACAAGAGACATGTTGAACATTTCTTTATTGCAGGTAAATTCATTTTTTCCCCTCCCATTGATTTCAATGGGGAGAGGGGGAAATGGTACCGGTATACCAGTTTTAATCCAATAATCCAGTAATCCAATATCCAATATCCGGTAAAACCGGTATCCAGTATTTTCAACTAAGTCCCACCCCTAGTAACAGGTACTAAAATTAGTACCCACAGGTAATGCCTGCATTTCTGGGCACCCCATTAGGCATCCTACAGACTACCCACGGACCAATTGGGTTCCTGATGCCCCCAAATGCTAGCGTTACAGAGAAAAACAGACAAGCCCCAGCTGGGAGTGCTTCAGAAACTGGGGCCAATCCCAAGCGCTGTGGATCCCATGTGCACAGTCACATGCAAACAGCACAGATCTCCATTGCGGGCACATTGTGCCTTGAGGAAACCCCATGCATGTACACATGGGGGATCCTCAGGGCCTGGGATCACTGGTTCTGGCATGGTCCAGCTTGGGATAGTTAGTTTCAAAGACGTGCCAGGGCTTCCCCCACACAGTGCTTTGATAGGCCCTGCGGCTGGGAAGCCACTTTCAAAACTGACAAGGAACAGCCGAGAGCACTGTGGAGCCTGGCTCGGCTTTGCAGTAGTCCCAGAGCCTATCACTTTCAAAGGCTGTTTGTCCTCCCCCAACCCCCAGCACTTCTCAGTTGAGGGGAGGGAGGGGGAAAGGCCTTTGAAACTTACTAGCCCTGGCTGGAAGCGCATCCCGGCTGGGGCCTGTCACTTTCAAAGGCCAGGGTTAGTAAGTTTCAAAGCATCCCATCAGCTCTTATATGGGCACTGATGATGCCCAAATGGGGATGGGCCAGAGGTTCCTGAATTTTTGGGTGCCTGGTTGTAGCGCTAATGCTAGTGCTTTGCCTAGAGTGCCAAAATCAGTAAAGCTGCCCCCTGGCCTCTTAATCAGATGACATCCAAATTCTATACTCTCTGCAAAAGACAAGTTTCAAATATTCACATTTATTTTTGAAAGGCAAAGATGGAACACTATTCGTTGACATTTTTGTTTTGCTGTCAGAACATTTGTCTCATTTCATTCTATTTCAAAACCCTTCTAATTATGCATAATCTATTCTTGGATACCAGAAGAAAAGACTAAAAGCCTTCTCCTCAGGAGGAGAGGATGGGAGATACCTCTGCTTAGCAGGTAGTAAATGTGAGCAAACCTCTCTACCTGCATGAACTTTCCATTAGCAAAAGCATCAGCCCAACAGTAGCAAATGCAAGAATGAGGGCTTCTGAAAATCAAACCGTAGCAGGGGTCAGCTTTGCCATGTGTAAGTGTTGTCAGGATCTTGCCCAAACACACCTGTTTAGGGTATTCTTATATAACACAGTCCATCACCATATTCTTTAGCACTCATAAGTCTTTGTATCCCAATGAGTCCAAGCTTTGCCAGGTAGCAATCCTCTGTCTGGCTGCTCCATAACTCACTCTCCATCCAGGAACCAGTCTGCAGTCTACCAGGAGGTCAGCACTCCAAGGTAAACACTGAAGGTCTCCTACTCCATGGCCTCCTTCAGCTTGGAGTAGAAAGACATTCGCCTTGAGTTCCCGGAAGCTGCTGCTTTCCCCTTCTTGTTGATTTCTTTATATCCCAGTAGTGGATGTGGCTTCAAGCCCACTCAAGTCTTAAATGGCATGTTGTGGCTCCACTCTGCCACACAAACATTTGCATATTAGGTTACAAATGCAAATTGTACTTCCAATAAGCCCCCAACTGCTGGAGAACAGAGCAGTTGGCTTGTGGTCACCGTAACAATACTTGTGTTTGCTGCCATTTTGGTTTGAATGTCTGTTCCCTATTGACAGAAATAATTGAAAAAGCCAAAGTATCTCAACGAAAATGCCCAGCAAAATAAAAATAAAAAATTCATTTAAAGGTAGACATATTTCTTTGCATATTTGAAGGCCTATCTGAATACGCAGAGAGTATCTCCAAATAATAAATTAGCTATTTCACCCAACGAAATAGAAAGGAAAGCATTGCAAGAACATGCTGTGATGAAGCCAGTGTGGTGTAGTGGATAAGGTGTTAAACCTAGACCTAGGAAGCCGGGGTTTGAATCCTGCCCTAGCTATGAACGTTGGGCAAGTCTCAGCCTAAATTCCCCATCTATGAATTGTGTACCTCTCTCTTTCTTGGTGTGTTCCCTGCATCCTTGTCCATATTAGACTGTAAGCCCAGTGAGCAGGGACATGTCTCTGAAAATCTGTGATAGTACAGTGTTGTGTACACCTAGTAGTGCTATAGGAAGGGATAATAGTAGTAGTTGTACAAGCTGGTAGTGTGATTGGGGGAGATATAATTTTTTTTTAAAAATCACTGTGTATGCAAAACATGGCCACCAGTCCATTCTGTGCATGCACACCATTTCCAAAATGGCGGCTGGCGCCATTTTGGAAAAGGGCTGTGAATGTGCAAAATGCCACAGAAGCCGTTTTATGCATGTTTTATATAAAAAAACCCTAAATGAAGGAGTTTTTGTAATGAAAACGAAAACAAATGGTTTACTTTCTGGACACAGTGTTGGGTTCACTGGGCCATTGATCTGACCCAGTAATGGCACTTCTTATGTTCTTATGCAATTAATTTTACTCTACTTATAATGCATTAGTCCCAGAATACTTTTGTTGCAATTTGGACAATTAAGTCAGCCATTAGACAAAGATGGATGGATTGTTTTTTCTTGAAGTTCTATACGAGGAATTAGTTATGACTTCTATTTCATATGCTCTATTTTTGCAAGGGGACACGTAGAATAAAAAAGGATAGTGGAAAATTGGTGTAGCGAGCTATCTTTTTCCTATCCTCTGTGCCTCAGTTTCCCCCAGTTATCGGTACCTGCATTTCACTTCAATCAATGACTTCTTTTGACAGACTTCCTACAAACAGAGGTCTCGTAAAATCCATAACTTCTACTCTCCTTTCTCACAGGGTAATTTCAGACAAGACGGGCCTTTCAGCCCGCCATGCTGAACCCTGGACCGGGATCAGTCTCGGATCCCGGTCCGTGATTAGACCGGCCATCCTTTAGACATGTCAACCTGATCTCTACCGGGGTTTGGGGAGGGGGCGGGACTGCTCGGCACGACGTGCGGCCACTCAGTCACGCCCCCCCAACTCCTTCGGCAGCCCGTCCATGGGGAGACGGGCGGGCGTAGCAGCCAATGATGCCGCTGTGCCCGACCCCATCCCATGGTTGGGGCCTGATCCCAGTATGGGGTTGGCAAGCAGATGTGCATCGCCATCATTGCCAGCACCATCCCCGATTGTGGCGAACCTAACCACGGTTCTGGAGGTGAGGCTGGCCTCACCTCCAGAATCGTGGTTAGCTTTGAACCCCATCAGAGATTCACTGTGGTGAACATCTGGTGGGGCTCAAGTAGATGTTATGGCGCTCACAGCCACCACCCTGAATCCACTGTGATTCAGGGTGGTTGACTGTGATCATGTAACATCTGAAATTACCCGCAATCTCCTCCCAGGCCCTTCTGTGACCTGGATGAACCCCTTTCTCCAGACTTCCTTGGCAAATTCTCAATTTCAACAAGGCTCCTAGATGGGTTTTCCATGTCCAAGAGTTCTAGGTCACCTGACTCACACAGATGTTCTCCACTCCACTATTTCTCTGTCCCCTCTTTCCCCTATAGAGATTTTGGCTAGCTCACAATGACTGGATTCTTCCACTCCACCTGGAATTTCATTATTGTCATGGACTATTGCAGGTTGGAAGTCCAGAATTGGGGATGGGGACTTTTTAGAGTTTTTACATCATCGTGATATAGTTTTATTACAAGAAACGTGATTGTTGACAGATGTGGTTTTGTCCGGTTTTCAGTATTATCCCTGCTATTTCCCCTATTTCTAAAGGTAGGGCTAGCAATGGTTTAACTTTCCTTATGGCTGCTTCTAGGGATGGGCAACAGCAGTTTGGATGTTCAGAGTTCGGACTGAACTCCGTCTGTTCGGACGTCTGAACGAACTTCCGAACCGAACTCTCGAACGGCTGAACAGTTCAGTCTTTTCAGGGCCGAAAATTAGGTTTTGGTTTCATTTCGTTTTCATTTCGTTTTCACTATTTTTGACTGTTCGGCCAAGTTCGGCCAAACCAAACTTGGCTGAACCGAACCATCGAACCCGAACTCGGGTTTCGAACCAAACGACCGAACATTCGAACATCTGAACAGCGTTCTGTTCGCCCGTCCCTAGCTGCTTCCTTAAAGTCCATTTAGTGGGCAGTTGCCCCCCTTTTGCTGCTGCATGGCTGATTAAGTTAGCTAATAATTTTTCTTTAATTTTAATTAACATCCCTCCTTCACACTCAATATTTTAATTATATCCTTCCTTCTCACTCAGTTGTCATTATGCCAATCAGCATCCCCAGGTAATTATGGTCATAAAGGGCAAAAGGGCTTCCAGAGATGGTACAACTAGGGTGGCCAGATATGCAAATTTTAGATGACACTTATGAAAATGCATGTTGCAGCGCTGCACTGGCTCCATTACAGCCCTGCAATCTGTATTTTTCATACGTGTCCTCTAAAATTTGCATATCTGCCCCCCTCAGGCACAACTGGAGCTCTCTACTCAACCTGTCTAACTATCAGAAAGACCACCATTACCCTCATGTCACGCTGCAGCCTCTGAAGTCAGCCAAGAGTGCCCCTTGCGGGTACCATCTGCCTTTCAGGTTCACAAGACAAGGGCATGCAGAGAGCCATTTTTAGTGACATGCCCACAATTATGGAACTCCCTTCCCTTGGAGGTTCAAACTTCCAAACCTGAGCCGTGTCATCTTTTGGAGTCAATGGGCTCGATCCCAAACCCCTGTGCATTGGGCTTATATGTATGAACCATAGTCCCACCCAGACAGGTGCGTGCGGGGTCCACGTGTGAGTTGCACGTGAGATGCATGCATGCTGTTTGCACAGTGCAAAGGGGCTGGGATCTAGTCCAATGTCAGACCTTTTTGTTTGGCTAGGTATAAGTTTCATAAGGCCTCAGTGAAACTTATCATGTTGTTTGAATCAGGAGTACCACAAAAGCAGCTGCTTTGATGCAGTCCCTTGGAGCAGCACAAAAGGACAGAGTGGACATGTATACTCCATCACCCAATAAGTAGCCTGAAGAAGCTCCTCCATTTCTCAAACAGGTTGGCAGAGTTCTCCGTGGTACATCTGGCAGAATTGGATGGCATTTATCGGGAAACAGTCCAGCGACAACATGCCAACATTTTTTTTTTTTAAATCCCAGAACATAAAAAGTACTTGTGCCTAATGTCAATCATTCACCCTCTGACAGTTCCATAAACATCCTTTCTGGGATGGTTTGCAACTGCGCCAAGACCCCCCGCGAAAAAGTCAGGAAACAATGCCCGAGAGGATATCGACAATGCTCATGTGCAGCACCAAAACCGAGCCACGCAAACCAGCACAGGGGCTTTGCCAAGGTTTGCTAAGCAATGCACTGCTCATAGGTCACAGTAATAGCAGAGGTAGCTTCATAGGGAGTGACATTCACACCATCAATGAGCACGTCTCGTTTGATAAACAAACAAGCAAGCAAACAAGCAAACAAATAAATCAATCAATTAAATAAAAGGACTACAGATGAAGCCCAAGTGCAGGATGTCAGGGTTTCTATGTGCAACTCATCTTTGAAAGGAAATCGGCCTCCTTGAACACACATAAACCCATGCGTGCATATACATCCACAACAAAAACACAGAGAAGAAAGATAAACTAGGCCTCCCGGCACATCTTAAATTCCCTTCTTAAAAGTTACCGCTTCCGATAGACTATCCCCAGCTCCTTAACCCTTTACACTTCTCATTTTGCTTTCTCCTTGTACTTATATCTTTGGGTTGTCCTCCAAACTATATGAATAATGCCCATGACCAAAAGAGTTCTGATTTGATTATTTCAGGCTTGTCATTCTTCAGTTTGGCTCTTTCGGGTTTTATCGGGCAGTAGGGAATTTCGGTTATGACGTTTCAACAATTGCATATCTGCACCCAGGTGCTCGGCCAGTCCAGCACCCCATCAAATTTAGTATATGAATGTGACCCAATGGGATACCCAACTCCCCGGGCTGACTCACCTTACTGCCGGCCTTCTACTCTTCTGGTCCTGGTCACTGCTCCCTGCTCCTCTCAGCCTGCGCACTGTTCAGCTGAGTGGGGAACTTCCCTGCTCATCTTTTTCAGAGCAGGGGTGAGTCAGGATGCCTCTTTCCACCAGCTTGCCCAGGGGCCATGGGGGAAAAGGGAGCAGCAAGCAGTGAGCAGCGAATACAACCAAAGGAATAGCAGCCTGGTGGTGAGGCGAGTCATCCTGGGGAGCTGAGGGTGTTGGGATTAGCATCCTCTGGCATCCCAGGGTGTCCCAGGTGCCCCAGTAATACCCACACTATGCACCATGTACTTGATGGAGGGCTGGATAACTCGGCAGGGTCCCACAGTGAGGTACCTGAAAATGTAGGTTTTACCTGTGGGTAGCAAATGTGTTACGTGCTGCCGATCTAGTATTAGTGCTAACATTGCCAAAATGACATCACTGAAATGACCGAAAAATAAAAATAACCGACCCAACACTCCCCCTCCCAATACAACCTGAAATAACCAAAGCAGTGACCTGACTGAATGAAAATGTGTGGCCGTTATTCTCTGCTTTGCCATTTTTGGTTCAGGTAGGGTAAATAAATTCTTAACTTGAAATAGGCACCTGATTTGGTACCCAGGGGGTAATACCAACATTTTGGGTGCCTCTTTGGGCATCCAAATTGGTACATGAATACCGATCGCATACTTGAGAGCCCCAAATTTTGGTTGCTGGTTTTCAAGTACCGAACATTTTCCAAAAACTGCAATAATACCCCCAACGTTTCTTGAAATCCAGAATGAAAGGTAAAAAAATCGGGGTGAAAGCAAGATTTCAGAAAACTAACTTGTTCGTGTTTCAACATTTTGGCATTTTGGATACCAATAAAAAAACAGTTCAGGTACTGAAAAGTCCCCAAAATTTCTGGTTCAGTTCAGGTACTGGAAATTTAAGTGGTATACCTGTTTTGCAGGGACTTGAAAAGAAAACCCAGACAGGAGAACCGAGATGAGAGACAGCTTCCTGGTCCTCAGTTTGGAAAACATCCCCCAAGGTAAGTCAAAAAATGCTTTGCATGTGTGCAATTTTGGGTAATTTCAGAACTTACGGGACCATGGTCAACCACAGTGAATTCCCTGTGATGGCCGTTTCTCCCGTAAGGTCTATTTGCTCCCCGCCAGATGTTCACCACAGTGAACCCCTGGTGGGAAACAAATTGACCATGATTCTAGACCTCCGGCTGCCCGGCGGTCCAGAATCATGGTGGGATCAGGCCCCAACTGCTGTTGGATTGTCCAGGATCCGGGATCGGCTGAAGGTAACATCTGTTACCTTCCGCCGGCCTGGATCGTGGTCCTGACCACGGGATGGGATTGGGTGCAGCGGCCGTATTGGCCACTGCGCCTGTCTGTCTCCCAGCGGATTGCTGGGGGAGGATGGGGGCGAGGCTCTGTGGCCGCACATCACGCTGCGCCATGCAGCCCTGCCCCCTCCCCGATCCCCAGTAGGAATGAGGCCACCACTACGGGGGTGCGAACACCGAGCAGTTCGGTGTTTGGCCCATTCAGGGTTTGGCCGAACCTAAAATCATTCAGTTTGTTTCATTTGGACCAAACTGGTTCCCCCCGAACCTGTTTGAGTGGGGGAGGCGGTTTTCCCTCCCCCTTCCAGGCTGTGCACTGGGGAGCACCTCCCCCCCTGCCCAGCCTGGGATTTTTTTTTACCCCCTCCCGGGATTAACCATGGCCCTACCTGGTGGTGCTGAAGCTCCGGCCCCAGGTCCGGCGACGGGCATCCGGCAGCGGGTCCGGCAGCGGTGGTGCTCTGGACCTGAGGCCAGAGCCGTGACACCCCCAGGTAGGTTGGGCTCTGGCCCTGGGTCCAGTGGCAGCCATGGCAGCAGGTGCAGGTCGAATGGGGACGGCGCTCTGGAGCGCTTCAGGCTGCTACTAGGCCTTCCGGTTTGATCCAGAAGGCCTAGTAGTGGCCTGAAGCACTCCGGACTGCCACTGCCACTGGACCCTCTGCTGGACCCGCCCGCTGGAGCACCGGCACCACCAGGTAGGGCCATGGGCGATCCTGGGGGAGGGGGTTTAAAAAAAATCCCAGGCTGGGCAGGGTGTGTGTGTGTGTGCTCCCCAGTGCCCCTTCCACCCATGCACCTTGGAGAGGGGAAGGAAAACCAGATTCCTCCCTGTACCTCGCTCCCCCATCCAAACTGAGTTCGGAACCCGAACTTGGTTCGGTCGGTTCGGTCGGGGATCAGTTCGGATTCGAGGTGTTCGCAAATGGGTCGAACACCCCGAGTTCGGACTGAACTCCAAACTCCCGAACCGCATTTGCACATCCCAAGCCAGCACGTCTGATGCACATCCCTAGCCAGCACGTCTGATGCACATCCCTAGCCGGCACGTCCAAAACGGATCCCGGACTGTGGTTCAGCATGGCGGGCCGAAGGACCCGTCACGTCTGAAATTACCCTTTGTGCATGTGCAGTTTTTTTTTTTTAGGTTTCTTGAGACTCTCATGAGATTCTCAAACCTCTACAAATGCTCTGCGCATGCTCAAATAGCCTCCCGGGGGCATGCATGCACAGAACGGCCACAGCAGCCAGGCCCATTTTGTGCATGCGCAGAGTCAATTTTAGGTCATGGAAGAATCTTGCAAGGACGGGTAGAGAACTGTCGGATTCTCGACCCATTCTCATTATCGAAAATCTCAGTGAGAACCCAGTTCTTGGTGAGATTTTAGAGAATGGCGAGGGTGAGTTTCAGCCCTAATTTTTATCCTATTGTGGCAGGGGCTGTAGAAATCCCATGGAGAGGAACCCATGCCAGATTATGACCGGAAGTTAGACATACAGATGGAGATAGTGATGCACTGAAATTCTGAGGTGTGGAGATGCTTGCAGTCACTTATGTGCAATATCTAACCGTTTATGCATTTAATAAATACTACACACATTTGCATTCACTGATGACAGCATTCCAGGAACAAGTGCCAGCTAACTCAATCAGTGTCTTTGAGCCGCGACTTGTTAATTGGCATTACTTCTAATTCCAAGCTATATTTTAAGGTATGAACCTAAGGAATTTTAAAGTCATTATGTGGGTGAGGGACTGATAAAAATAAATCCTTCAGGTTGGAAAGTGGCAGACAGGGAATAAAAGGTGTTAAAAGAAGCCATGAGTTTTCAGCCAATTGCTCTCAAAAATATCATCGAGGTGGACCGGAGCCCACCACGAAAGGTCACGGCTACCACTCTGGGTGCCTCTCTCCTCGCACTTTATGTATCACATAAAATAAATGTAAAGCGGTTTAATTTAATAGTCTGATTAGTAATGGCTTTTTCATTTTGTCTTTTTGGCTGTACATGATACAAAGGACAAAATGGAGGGGCCCAATCTTGAGCTGGTGTAAGTAGATAAAGCGGGTTGATTCCACCAGTGCTGATCCCTTCCCTTGCAAGCACCACACTGAAACTTTGGATTTCGGTGCAGAGATTCGGGCCTTGATTAATCCCATAGATGAAATCAGCAGAGGTGCACCATTGACGAATTTGGTCCTTGGATATGCACAAATCACTGCAGAGATCATCCTTAGATCTCCATAGAGCTCAAGAGAAATGCTGTGTTAAAAATTCTTCTCATTAAGGACAAACATGGGGGGAAAAAATTCGCTGAAATAATTTCTCAAGAAAGATCTGAACAAAACTCCTCTGTTAACCTGCATTTGGACAAATATTTTCTTCCATCTCACTTCAGTGCATGTACACACACACACACACACACACACACACACACACACACTGTCACTTGTTGGCTAGTACACAGATTCCTTTACACATCTGCAATCCAGTTGCAGATTGGTCAAAACAAAGGGAACAGCAAACAACAACAATTCTGACGGGAGGCACTGGGTAAAAACAGATGGGACTGTATCCCGCTTTGGTCTGCTGTGACCTGGAAGCTACCATCACAGTTGTGTTGGCACCACCAGATGTTAGCCCAGGACTGCCTCTGGGTGGGCAGGTGGCTAGCCCGGGCTGCATCCTCAGAGAACTCTAAGGTCACAGCTTAGCTTAAGGGCTGCCCATGCGGGCCAATGCATTCCATGTCTGTCCTGTCCCACCTTATCTTCCACCATTTGGGGGACACCATGGTGGGTGGTGGGGGCAGGGTGGGGTGGGATCAGACATCCGCAACTTTATCGAGCTCCCTGCCTTACCCAGGCCCTGTGGGAAGTAGGATGGCTTTCAGACCGTGGACATATTTGTTCGGTGACTCAACCCGGCCCAGGCCATGTAAGCTGTGGTTTCCTGACCCAGGCTGGGTAGCCACTTCACTGCACCAACACATCACTTTTTACCCACTGTTTTTTAAAATGGTGTTTGGGTAGGCAGGGGGAGGTTAAGGTGTGGGCTATTCCCACAGTGATTGGCTCAGAAATGTGGAAACAATTAACAGATAGAAACCCAAAAATGAAACAATGCCCTCGGCAATGCGTAAGCAGTAAATGAATGGAATGCAGTATGAGGTACGCGGTAAATGGTAAACGGAACGTTGATAAATTGGGATGGTATCTCACAGTCTTGCTAAGTGCACAGTATCTGGACTGGGAGGTAGGGGGAGGCCCCAGTTCAACTCTCGCCTTAGCCAGAAACTGACTGGTTGACCTTGGGCCAGTCACAATATTCTCTCAGCCTGACCTACCTCACAGGGTTGTTGTGAGGATTAAAAGTTGTTTTAAATTGTTCTGTAAAGCTCTCTGAGTGCCAGGGCGGGGGTGGTGGTGGTGGTGCTATTTTTTATT
>QEPC01013355.1:903937-929929 GCA_003113815.1 Sphenodon punctatus | reverse complement strand
CCAGCCCTGCCTTACATGGCACTTGGAACACTTCACAAAATGTTAAAAACCGTAAAAACAATTTAAAACAATTTAACACAATCTAACAACTTAAAACAATTTAAAACAGTTGTTAAAATGTTTTAAATGGAGCAGAAAAAAAAGGAGGACAAAGTACATTGAAGAAACCATCGGTGGATCCTAAAATCACCTAGAGGAAAAAATACATTTTCAGGTGCTTTTTAAAGGTAAGGAGGAAGGAACCGAAACAAACATCTGGAGGGAACAAGTACCACACCAAGGGGACCGCCTCCACAGCAAAAGCCTGATCACCCACCAACTTAAGGCGTGATGATGGAACCCCCAAACAGTGGGTTAGTTACTGAGCACAGATACCCATCGGTGCAAGATTCCAGAAGCAGGTCTTGAATATAGCCAGGGCCTGAACTGTTCAGGGCCCTAAAACCCAGCAAAATGAATTTAAACTCAATCCGTCGCTCAACAGGCAGCCAATTCAGAGAATGTAGGGTGGACAAATTATGATCGCGGCTGCCTA
Source organism: Sphenodon punctatus (assembly GCA_003113815.1). Taxonomy (NCBI): domain Eukaryota; kingdom Metazoa; phylum Chordata; class Lepidosauria; order Sphenodontia; family Sphenodontidae; genus Sphenodon; species Sphenodon punctatus. Next base: position 929,394 of record QEPC01013355.1, on the reverse strand, counting down.
AACCAATAAGCAGTGGTGCCACTGCATTGTGAACAAGCTGCAAGCAAGGGATAAGCACTGTCGGTAACCCATAAAAGAGGGAGTTACAAAAGTCAAGATTTGTAGTCAGGCACCAAAGCATACGTTACTGTGGGATAAATAAGGGCATAACTTAAACAAATTCTATAGCTGAAAAAAGCATTTCCGAACTACATCCGACAACTGGACTGTCATGGACAAAACATGGTTGAAAATGATGTCCAAGTTCTTTATCTGACCAATTACCTCTACCTGGACCCCAGCCACATTCAGGAGACTGAGCGAGAGAAGGACATCCTCATATCAGCATCAGCGGCCCCTTCCCACCATCATCACCTCAGTCTTTCCTGGATTGAGCTCAAGGGAGTGCTGATGCATCCAGGCAACTATTTCATTCAGGAGTTCCTCCAAGGAAGAGGCAGAGTTGGCAGGACTCACAGGGCAAGAGATATATAGTTGTGTATCATCAGTATACTGATGATACTTATTATTTTATTATTATTTCTAATAATAATTTCTAATTTCTAACACTTATTATTTTATTATTATTTCTAATAATAATAAAATAAGGCATCTCGGGGTGGCTCACAGGATTTTAAAACATGTTAAAATACACAATAAACAAAAATTAAAACAGTAATTAAAATCCATCCCTACCCACCTTAACCCAACCCAACCCACCCACCCCACCTCCCTCTGGAAAGCCAGATTTTACAGTGTCTGCGGAAAGAGGGGAGGTCAGTAATCAAGTCGACCTCCAAAGGGAGGGAGTTCCACAGCAATGGTGCAGTCACAGAGAATGTCTTCCTCATGGTGGACACCCGGGAAACCCAGGGGATCCCGAGGAGGACGCCCCCGGTCGATCACAGAGGCCGATTCAGGACCTGAAGAGTGAGGCGGTCCCGCAGCTAGGTAGGGCCCAAGCTGTTTAGGGCTTTAAAGGTTAACACTAACACCTTGAATTGGGCCTGGAAAACTATCGGCAGCCAGTGCACAGAACGGATCACGGGTGTAACGTGGTCGCGTCGGCACATCCCATTCAAGAGACGGGTCACCTCATTCTGCACCAGCTGCAGCTTCCAAACCAGCACCAAGGGTAGCCCCACGTAGAGTGCATTGCAGTAATCCAGTCTTGAGGTAATAAAAGCATGGATGATTGTGGCCAGATCTGAGTCTGAGACATATGGCCTAAGCCGATGCAGCAGATGTAACTGGCGAAATGCTCCCTTCGCCACAGTCTCCACCTGGACATCCAGGTAAAGCTGCAGGTCCAGGAGCACCCCCAGACTCTGGACTGTAAAACCAGGGGATGATGGACCTCATCAATTATGGGGGCCACTACCCCCCCGGTCTTCCCCACAACCATCACCTCTGTCTTGTCAGGATTTAATTTCAGGTGGCTCAACCTCATCCAATCCCCCACAGTTGACAGACAACGAGTAAGCACCAAGACTGCCGGGCCTGAGCCAGAGGAAAATGAGAGAAATAGCTGGGTGTCATCAGCATATTGATGACACTTCACCCGAACTCCCTGACAACCTCCCCCAAAGACTGCATGTACACATTGAACAAAAGAGGGGATAAGATGGAACCCTGTGGAACCCCATACTTGAGGCCTCGGGGGGACGATGAAAACTGCCCCAGGACCACAGGCTGGGTTCTCCCAGCCAGGAAAGAGCAGAACCATTCAAGAACAGTTCCGCTAATCCCTGCACGGTCCCGCAGCCGAATCATGAACAACTCATGCTCAACGGTATCAAAAGCAGCCTAGAGATCTAAAAGGATCAACAGGGTCGAGCGACCCTGATCCAACTCATGTGAGAGGTCAGGTCGTCGACCAAGGTCACAAGTGTAGTCTGTGCCATAACACGGATGAAAGCCCGACTGCGAGGGATTAAGAAAATTGTCACGGTCCAAATGCCCCATAAGCTGCCAAGTCACCACCTGTTCAATAACTTTCCCTAAAAAGGGAAGGTTAGAGACTGGCCAATAGTTGGCCAGGGCATCAATGTCCAAAGATGGCTTCTTGAGTAGGAGCCGCACTACCGCCTTCTTGAGGCATTCCGGCANGTTTTGAATGGCCAAACTTGGTTCGGAAGTTCGGAATTCAACCGAACTTGGTCTGTTCAGTCGACCAAACCGAACTTCCGAACCAAACTCGAATTTCAAACTGAACCAAACCGAACCAAATTTCCGAACTCGAATTTCAAACCAAACCGAACCAAACCGAATTTCCCAACTCCGTTATGTTCACCCATCCCTACAACTTTGGGCATTTTCAGACAAGATACTCTTCACCCACTACCCATCCACCTCCCACCCACTATACATGTTACAGGGCACCCATAGGGCAACACTGCAGCCCTGAGAGTGTCTTGTCTGAAAACGCCCTTAGACAGATAGCTTCAAGCCAAGAGGGCTGAGTTCAGCTAAACTTAGCCTGTGTTGTTATTTCAACTTCTACATTTTCTCCAACTTTCAAGTAGGCTTTATTTTGCTTCAAAGGCTCATAGTCCCCGAGTAGCTTCTAATCAGGCAGGATCTGAGATGCATTGTATGGGTTTTTCCGCTATCCACTCACAGAGATAAATGCAGAGGGAAACCAATTTGGTAATATTACACTGAGTCCTAGTGCATTTCTGAATGGTTCCTGCATCAGAATAATTGAGGAAGAGGGAATATTTACCAAAACATGGAAATGTTATTCACTCTCCAGTGGAAAACAAATTTGCTGCAGATAGGCAAAAGAAGACGGGTTATGGAAAAAAGAGCGAGAAAGAGATTTGGGCAGAGGAAAGCTGTGGTCTTTGGGCCGAGTTGGGATTTTAAAAAAAGCAAACAAACTAGACTGAGAAATTCTTGCAGGTGAAGTTCATTGAATGATGTGGTAAGCAGCAGATTGAAACTGTTCTCATGGCTTCGCCCAAGCTAGCGGATATGTTTAATTAACTGGGAGAGAAACTATTATAGTGTTTTATCATCCAGCCCCAGAGTGCCAGACATCCTATAGTAAATCAGCCCTGTTTATTGTCATCTCAACTTTTCTGCTCCATGCATGCCTTTAACATTTGGTAGTGAATATGGGTGCACCAGCAGGGGAACTCTTTGTGTGTGTGTGTGTGTGTGTGTGTGTGTGTACACATCTAGATGTGTATAAGAGACAGCAGATGTTCTCCACTCCACTATTTCTCTGTCCCCTCTTTCCCCTATAGAGATTTTGGCTAGCTCACAATGACTGGATTCTTCCACTCCACCTGGAATTTCATTATTGTCATGGACTATTGCAGGTTGGAAGTCCAGAATTGGGGATGGGGACTTTTTAGAGTTTTTACATCATCGTGATATAGTTTTATTACAAGAAACGTGATTGTTGACAGATGTGGTTTTGTCCGGTTTTCAGTATTATCCCTGCTATTTCCCCTATTTCTAAAGGTAGGGCTAGCAATGGTTTAACTTTCCTTATGGCTGCTTCTAGGGATGGGCAACAGCAGTTTGGATGTTCAGAGTTCGGACTGAACTCCGTCTGTTCGGACGTCTGAACGAACTTCCGAACCGAACTCTCGAACGGCTGAACAGTTCAGTCTTTTCAGGGCCGAAAATTAGGTTTTGGTTTCATTTCGTTTTCATTTCGTTTTCACTATTTTTGACTGTTCGGCCAAGTTCGGCCAAACCAAACTTGGCTGAACCGAACCATCGAACCCGAACTCGGGTTTCGAACCAAACGACCGAACATTCGAACATCTGAACAGCGTTCTGTTCGCCCGTCCCTAGCTGCTTCCTTAAAGTCCATTTAGTGGGCAGTTGCCCCCCTTTTGCTGCTGCATGGCTGATTAAGTTAGCTAATAATTTTTCTTTAATTTTAATTAACATCCCTCCTTCACACTCAATATTTTAATTATATCCTTCCTTCTCACTCAGTTGTCATTATGCCAATCAGCATCCCCAGGTAATTATGGTCATAAAGGGCAAAAGGGCTTCCAGAGATGGTACAACTAGGGTGGCCAGATATGCAAATTTTAGATGACACTTATGAAAATGCATGTTGCAGCGCTGCACTGGCTCCATTACAGCCCTGCAATCTGTATTTTTCATACGTGTCCTCTAAAATTTGCATATCTGCCCCCCTCAGGCACAACTGGAGCTCTCTACTCAACCTGTCTAACTATCAGAAAGACCACCATTACCCTCATGTCACGCTGCAGCCTCTGAAGTCAGCCAAGAGTGCCCCTTGCGGGTACCATCTGCCTTTCAGGTTCACAAGACAAGGGCATGCAGAGAGCCATTTTTAGTGACATGCCCACAATTATGGAACTCCCTTCCCTTGGAGGTTCAAACTTCCAAACCTGAGCCGTGTCATCTTTTGGAGTCAATGGGCTCGATCCCAAACCCCTGTGCATTGGGCTTATATGTATGAACCATAGTCCCACCCAGACAGGTGCGTGCGGGGTCCACGTGTGAGTTGCACGTGAGATGCATGCATGCTGTTTGCACAGTGCAAAGGGGCTGGGATCTAGTCCAATGTCAGACCTTTTTGTTTGGCTAGGTATAAGTTTCATAAGGCCTCAGTGAAACTTATCATGTTGTTTGAATCAGGAGTACCACAAAAGCAGCTGCTTTGATGCAGTCCCTTGGAGCAGCACAAAAGGACAGAGTGGACATGTATACTCCATCACCCAATAAGTAGCCTGAAGAAGCTCCTCCATTTCTCAAACAGGTTGGCAGAGTTCTCCGTGGTACATCTGGCAGAATTGGATGGCATTTATCGGGAAACAGTCCAGCGACAACATGCCAACATTTTTTTTTTTTAAATCCCAGAACATAAAAAGTACTTGTGCCTAATGTCAATCATTCACCCTCTGACAGTTCCATAAACATCCTTTCTGGGATGGTTTGCAACTGCGCCAAGACCCCCCGCGAAAAAGTCAGGAAACAATGCCCGAGAGGATATCGACAATGCTCATGTGCAGCACCAAAACCGAGCCACGCAAACCAGCACAGGGGCTTTGCCAAGGTTTGCTAAGCAATGCACTGCTCATAGGTCACAGTAATAGCAGAGGTAGCTTCATAGGGAGTGACATTCACACCATCAATGAGCACGTCTCGTTTGATAAACAAACAAGCAAGCAAACAAGCAAACAAATAAATCAATCAATTAAATAAAAGGACTACAGATGAAGCCCAAGTGCAGGATGTCAGGGTTTCTATGTGCAACTCATCTTTGAAAGGAAATCGGCCTCCTTGAACACACATAAACCCATGCGTGCATATACATCCACAACAAAAACACAGAGAAGAAAGATAAACTAGGCCTCCCGGCACATCTTAAATTCCCTTCTTAAAAGTTACCGCTTCCGATAGACTATCCCCAGCTCCTTAACCCTTTACACTTCTCATTTTGCTTTCTCCTTGTACTTATATCTTTGGGTTGTCCTCCAAACTATATGAATAATGCCCATGACCAAAAGAGTTCTGATTTGATTATTTCAGGCTTGTCATTCTTCAGTTTGGCTCTTTCGGGTTTTATCGGGCAGTAGGGAATTTCGGTTATGACGTTTCAACAATTGCATATCTGCACCCAGGTGCTCGGCCAGTCCAGCACCCCATCAAATTTAGTATATGAATGTGACCCAATGGGATACCCAACTCCCCGGGCTGACTCACCTTACTGCCGGCCTTCTACTCTTCTGGTCCTGGTCACTGCTCCCTGCTCCTCTCAGCCTGCGCACTGTTCAGCTGAGTGGGGAACTTCCCTGCTCATCTTTTTCAGAGCAGGGGTGAGTCAGGATGCCTCTTTCCACCAGCTTGCCCAGGGGCCATGGGGGAAAAGGGAGCAGCAAGCAGTGAGCAGCGAATACAACCAAAGGAATAGCAGCCTGGTGGTGAGGCGAGTCATCCTGGGGAGCTGAGGGTGTTGGGATTAGCATCCTCTGGCATCCCAGGGTGTCCCAGGTGCCCCAGTAATACCCACACTATGCACCATGTACTTGATGGAGGGCTGGATAACTCGGCAGGGTCCCACAGTGAGGTACCTGAAAATGTAGGTTTTACCTGTGGGTAGCAAATGTGTTACGTGCTGCCGATCTAGTATTAGTGCTAACATTGCCAAAATGACATCACTGAAATGACCGAAAAATAAAAATAACCGACCCAACACTCCCCCTCCCAATACAACCTGAAATAACCAAAGCAGTGACCTGACTGAATGAAAATGTGTGGCCGTTATTCTCTGCTTTGCCATTTTTGGTTCAGGTAGGGTAAATAAATTCTTAACTTGAAATAGGCACCTGATTTGGTACCCAGGGGGTAATACCAACATTTTGGGTGCCTCTTTGGGCATCCAAATTGGTACATGAATACCGATCGCATACTTGAGAGCCCCAAATTTTGGTTGCTGGTTTTCAAGTACCGAACATTTTCCAAAAACTGCAATAATACCCCCAACGTTTCTTGAAATCCAGAATGAAAGGTAAAAAAATCGGGGTGAAAGCAAGATTTCAGAAAACTAACTTGTTCGTGTTTCAACATTTTGGCATTTTGGATACCAATAAAAAAACAGTTCAGGTACTGAAAAGTCCCCAAAATTTCTGGTTCAGTTCAGGTACTGGAAATTTAAGTGGTATACCTGTTTTGCAGGGACTTGAAAAGAAAACCCAGACAGGAGAACCGAGATGAGAGACAGCTTCCTGGTCCTCAGTTTGGAAAACATCCCCCAAGGTAAGTCAAAAAATGCTTTGCATGTGTGCAATTTTGGGTAATTTCAGAACTTACGGGACCATGGTCAACCACAGTGAATTCCCTGTGATGGCCGTTTCTCCCGTAAGGTCTATTTGCTCCCCGCCAGATGTTCACCACAGTGAACCCCTGGTGGGAAACAAATTGACCATGATTCTAGACCTCCGGCTGCCCGGCGGTCCAGAATCATGGTGGGATCAGGCCCCAACTGCTGTTGGATTGTCCAGGATCCGGGATCGGCTGAAGGTAACATCTGTTACCTTCCGCCGGCCTGGATCGTGGTCCTGACCACGGGATGGGATTGGGTGCAGCGGCCGTATTGGCCACTGCGCCTGTCTGTCTCCCAGCGGATTGCTGGGGGAGGATGGGGGCGAGGCTCTGTGGCCGCACATCACGCTGCGCCATGCAGCCCTGCCCCCTCCCCGATCCCCAGTAGGAATGAGGCCACCACTACGGGGGTGCGAACACCGAGCAGTTCGGTGTTTGGCCCATTCAGGGTTTGGCCGAACCTAAAATCATTCAGTTTGTTTCATTTGGACCAAACTGGTTCCCCCCGAACCTGTTTGAGTGGGGGAGGCGGTTTTCCCTCCCCCTTCCAGGCTGTGCACTGGGGAGCACCTCCCCCCCTGCCCAGCCTGGGATTTTTTTTTACCCCCTCCCGGGATTAACCATGGCCCTACCTGGTGGTGCTGAAGCTCCGGCCCCAGGTCCGGCGACGGGCATCCGGCAGCGGGTCCGGCAGCGGTGGTGCTCTGGACCTGAGGCCAGAGCCGTGACACCCCCAGGTAGGTTGGGCTCTGGCCCTGGGTCCAGTGGCAGCCATGGCAGCAGGTGCAGGTCGAATGGGGACGGCGCTCTGGAGCGCTTCAGGCTGCTACTAGGCCTTCCGGTTTGATCCAGAAGGCCTAGTAGTGGCCTGAAGCACTCCGGACTGCCACTGCCACTGGACCCTCTGCTGGACCCGCCCGCTGGAGCACCGGCACCACCAGGTAGGGCCATGGGCGATCCTGGGGGAGGGGGTTTAAAAAAAATCCCAGGCTGGGCAGGGTGTGTGTGTGTGTGCTCCCCAGTGCCCCTTCCACCCATGCACCTTGGAGAGGGGAAGGAAAACCAGATTCCTCCCTGTACCTCGCTCCCCCATCCAAACTGAGTTCGGAACCCGAACTTGGTTCGGTCGGTTCGGTCGGGGATCAGTTCGGATTCGAGGTGTTCGCAAATGGGTCGAACACCCCGAGTTCGGACTGAACTCCAAACTCCCGAACCGCATTTGCACATCCCAAGCCAGCACGTCTGATGCACATCCCTAGCCAGCACGTCTGATGCACATCCCTAGCCGGCACGTCCAAAACGGATCCCGGACTGTGGTTCAGCATGGCGGGCCGAAGGACCCGTCACGTCTGAAATTACCCTTTGTGCATGTGCAGTTTTTTTTTTTTAGGTTTCTTGAGACTCTCATGAGATTCTCAAACCTCTACAAATGCTCTGCGCATGCTCAAATAGCCTCCCGGGGGCATGCATGCACAGAACGGCCACAGCAGCCAGGCCCATTTTGTGCATGCGCAGAGTCAATTTTAGGTCATGGAAGAATCTTGCAAGGACGGGTAGAGAACTGTCGGATTCTCGACCCATTCTCATTATCGAAAATCTCAGTGAGAACCCAGTTCTTGGTGAGATTTTAGAGAATGGCGAGGGTGAGTTTCAGCCCTAATTTTTATCCTATTGTGGCAGGGGCTGTAGAAATCCCATGGAGAGGAACCCATGCCAGATTATGACCGGAAGTTAGACATACAGATGGAGATAGTGATGCACTGAAATTCTGAGGTGTGGAGATGCTTGCAGTCACTTATGTGCAATATCTAACCGTTTATGCATTTAATAAATACTACACACATTTGCATTCACTGATGACAGCATTCCAGGAACAAGTGCCAGCTAACTCAATCAGTGTCTTTGAGCCGCGACTTGTTAATTGGCATTACTTCTAATTCCAAGCTATATTTTAAGGTATGAACCTAAGGAATTTTAAAGTCATTATGTGGGTGAGGGACTGATAAAAATAAATCCTTCAGGTTGGAAAGTGGCAGACAGGGAATAAAAGGTGTTAAAAGAAGCCATGAGTTTTCAGCCAATTGCTCTCAAAAATATCATCGAGGTGGACCGGAGCCCACCACGAAAGGTCACGGCTACCACTCTGGGTGCCTCTCTCCTCGCACTTTATGTATCACATAAAATAAATGTAAAGCGGTTTAATTTAATAGTCTGATTAGTAATGGCTTTTTCATTTTGTCTTTTTGGCTGTACATGATACAAAGGACAAAATGGAGGGGCCCAATCTTGAGCTGGTGTAAGTAGATAAAGCGGGTTGATTCCACCAGTGCTGATCCCTTCCCTTGCAAGCACCACACTGAAACTTTGGATTTCGGTGCAGAGATTCGGGCCTTGATTAATCCCATAGATGAAATCAGCAGAGGTGCACCATTGACGAATTTGGTCCTTGGATATGCACAAATCACTGCAGAGATCATCCTTAGATCTCCATAGAGCTCAAGAGAAATGCTGTGTTAAAAATTCTTCTCATTAAGGACAAACATGGGGGGAAAAAATTCGCTGAAATAATTTCTCAAGAAAGATCTGAACAAAACTCCTCTGTTAACCTGCATTTGGACAAATATTTTCTTCCATCTCACTTCAGTGCATGTACACACACACACACACACACACACACACACACACACACTGTCACTTGTTGGCTAGTACACAGATTCCTTTACACATCTGCAATCCAGTTGCAGATTGGTCAAAACAAAGGGAACAGCAAACAACAACAATTCTGACGGGAGGCACTGGGTAAAAACAGATGGGACTGTATCCCGCTTTGGTCTGCTGTGACCTGGAAGCTACCATCACAGTTGTGTTGGCACCACCAGATGTTAGCCCAGGACTGCCTCTGGGTGGGCAGGTGGCTAGCCCGGGCTGCATCCTCAGAGAACTCTAAGGTCACAGCTTAGCTTAAGGGCTGCCCATGCGGGCCAATGCATTCCATGTCTGTCCTGTCCCACCTTATCTTCCACCATTTGGGGGACACCATGGTGGGTGGTGGGGGCAGGGTGGGGTGGGATCAGACATCCGCAACTTTATCGAGCTCCCTGCCTTACCCAGGCCCTGTGGGAAGTAGGATGGCTTTCAGACCGTGGACATATTTGTTCGGTGACTCAACCCGGCCCAGGCCATGTAAGCTGTGGTTTCCTGACCCAGGCTGGGTAGCCACTTCACTGCACCAACACATCACTTTTTACCCACTGTTTTTTAAAATGGTGTTTGGGTAGGCAGGGGGAGGTTAAGGTGTGGGCTATTCCCACAGTGATTGGCTCAGAAATGTGGAAACAATTAACAGATAGAAACCCAAAAATGAAACAATGCCCTCGGCAATGCGTAAGCAGTAAATGAATGGAATGCAGTATGAGGTACGCGGTAAATGGTAAACGGAACGTTGATAAATTGGGATGGTATCTCACAGTCTTGCTAAGTGCACAGTATCTGGACTGGGAGGTAGGGGGAGGCCCCAGTTCAACTCTCGCCTTAGCCAGAAACTGACTGGTTGACCTTGGGCCAGTCACAATATTCTCTCAGCCTGACCTACCTCACAGGGTTGTTGTGAGGATTAAAAGTTGTTTTAAATTGTTCTGTAAAGCTCTCTGAGTGCCAGGGCGGGGGTGGTGGTGGTGGTGCTATTTTTTATTATTATTATTATTATTATTATTATTATTATTATCAGGAAACAGTTGGGAAATCAATCAGTCCCCATTCCTGAGATGTTGAAATTACTTGCGAGTAAAAATTTTGCTGCTCATTTCAACCCTATCACTAATGCTAATGCTAATGCTAATGCTAATGCTAATGCTAATAATAATAATAATAATAATAATAATAATAATAATAAAGAAGATGAAGATGATGAAGAAGAAGCTGACTCCAAAACTGACAATGTCGCCAATGCCAAGGAAGGAATTAATGGAACGATCTATTCCTTACAATTCACTCCCAGGCTAGGCTCCAACAGTCATATGTCTCATTCCCTGACCAATTAGATGAATGTAACAACAGCTCAAAGTGCAACTTTGTAGGGATGGGTGAACGCGGTTCGGAAGTTAGGAGTTCGGACCGAACTCGGTCTGTTCTGTCAACCGAACCGAACTTCCGAACTCCGTTCTGTTCGCCCATCCCTAGTGGCAACACACACCAAATAACCTGGTTTTGAATGGCCAAACTTGGTTCGGAAGTTCGGAATTCAACCGAACTTGGTCTGTTCAGTCGACCAAACCGAACTTCCGAACCAAACTCGAATTTCAAACTGAACCAAACCGAACCAAATTTCCGAACTCGAATTTCAAACCAAACCGAACCAAACCGAATTTCCCAACTCCGTTATGTTCACCCATCCCTACAACTTTGGGCATTTTCAGACAAGATACTCTTCACCCACTACCCATCCACCTCCCACCCACTATACATGTTACAGGGCACCCATAGGGCAACACTGCAGCCCTGAGAGTGTCTTGTCTGAAAACGCCCTTAGACAGATAGCTTCAAGCCAAGAGGGCTGAGTTCAGCTAAACTTAGCCTGTGTTGTTATTTCAACTTCTACATTTTCTCCAACTTTCAAGTAGGCTTTATTTTGCTTCAAAGGCTCATAGTCCCCGAGTAGCTTCTAATCAGGCAGGATCTGAGATGCATTGTATGGGTTTTTCCGCTATCCACTCACAGAGATAAATGCAGAGGGAAACCAATTTGGTAATATTACACTGAGTCCTAGTGCATTTCTGAATGGTTCCTGCATCAGAATAATTGAGGAAGAGGGAATATTTACCAAAACATGGAAATGTTATTCACTCTCCAGTGGAAAACAAATTTGCTGCAGATAGGCAAAAGAAGACGGGTTATGGAAAAAAGAGCGAGAAAGAGATTTGGGCAGAGGAAAGCTGTGGTCTTTGGGCCGAGTTGGGATTTTAAAAAAAGCAAACAAACTAGACTGAGAAATTCTTGCAGGTGAAGTTCATTGAATGATGTGGTAAGCAGCAGATTGAAACTGTTCTCATGGCTTCGCCCAAGCTAGCGGATATGTTTAATTAACTGGGAGAGAAACTATTATAGTGTTTTATCATCCAGCCCCAGAGTGCCAGACATCCTATAGTAAATCAGCCCTGTTTATTGTCATCTCAACTTTTCTGCTCCATGCATGCCTTTAACATTTGGTAGTGAATATGGGTGCACCAGCAGGGGAACTCTTTGTGTGTGTGTGTGTGTGTGTGTGTGTGTGCATGGCCTACCTTGGCACTTTCAAAATAGTACTTGAACCATGCCACAAAATATGGACCGAAGTTGATGTATGTCACCGAAATTTCAGAGTTCATATTTCTGCTTAATCTATAGACTTTGAGTTTTTTCAGTGCTGAAATGCAGACAGCAATGCGGAGAATTTGGAGGACATGGTAAGGAGCTGAAGGGTGAGAATTGTAGGAAGATATTTACACAAAGAGATGCTGGAAGACATGCCTAGAGACAATGGGTATTTTCAGACGTTACGAGATCACAGTGAACCACGGTGAATACCCACCTGTGGTCAATGTGGCTCGCACGTCTGTTTGGTGGCTGCCAGATGTTCGCCACGCTCAATTCGCACATGGGGTCAATTTCAACCACGCTTCCCGGGCTAGCCGCACCAATTCCCTGGGAAGCATGGTGAAAGTGATCCCTGGCGGGGATCAAAGAAAAGTCACGTCTGGTCGGGCGCCATGGCCGGGAACCACCGGCGGGATTCTGGGCCGTGGCAATTTCGGCCAGATGCTGCGACCGCATTGGCCCCGCCACCCGCCCGTCTCCCCAGAGGGTGGGTGGTGGGGAGTGTGGAGGGGGCAGGGCCATGCGGCCGCACATTGCACCATGCGGCCCCGCCCCCTCCCAGATTCCCCGCCGGGATCCCCCGGCACATCTGATATGGCGTGACGGGGTCATCCCGGTGCAAGATTAATTGATTGGTTTCGTGACGGGACCGACCGGCCCCGTCACGTCTGAAAACACCCAATGTATGGTTGGATGGGAGCTCAGGGAAAGGGAAGATATGGATCATGGATCTAGTCCATGGAGCCAGCCCCCATGCTTGAGTGTGTACCATCCTTTATTTATTTATTTATTTATTTAACAAATTTTTACCATGCTCTTGACGCCACAGGCGACCCAGAGCAGCTAACAATAAAAAATATAAATATAATATAAAACAATTTAAACATTTTAAAAACATAAAACACAAAATGGGGGGGGGGGTGTGTGACCCCCTCCCCCTACCCCTCCCCCAGCCCTGCCTTACATGGCACTTGGAACACTTCACAAAATGTTAAAAACCGTAAAAACAATTTAAAACAATTTAACACAATCTAACAACTTAAAACAATTTAAAACAGTTGTTAAAATGTTTTAAATGGAGCAGAAAAAAAAGGAGGACAAAGTACATTGAAGAAACCATCGGTGGATCCTAAAATCACCTAGAGGAAAAAATACATTTTCAGGTGCTTTTTAAAGGTAAGGAGGAAGGAACCGAAACAAACATCTGGAGGGAACAAGTACCACACCAAGGGGACCGCCGCCACAGCAAAAGCCTGATCACCCACCAACTTAAGGCGTGATGATGGAACCCCCAAACAGTGGGTTAGTTACTGAGCACAGATACCCATCGGTGCAAGATTCCAGAAGCAGGTCTTGAATATAGCCAGGGCCTGAACTGTTCAGGGCCCTAAAACCCAGCAAAATGAATTTAAACTCAATCCGTCGCTCAACAGGCAGCCAATTCAGAGAATGTAGGGTGGACAAATTATGATCGCGGCTGCCTAAACCAATAAGCAGTGGTGCCACTGCATTGTGAACAAGCTGCAAGCAAGGGATAAGCACTGTCGGTAACCCATAAAAGAGGGAGTTACAAAAGTCAAGATTTGTAGTCAGGCACCAAAGCATACGTTACTGTGGGATAAATAAGGGCATAACTTAAACAAATTCTATAGCTGAAAAAAGCATTTCCGAACTACATCCGACAACTGGACTGTCATGGACAAAACATGGTTGAAAATGATGTCCAAGTTCTTTATCTGACCAATTACCTCTACCTGGACCCCAGCCACATTCAGGAGACTGAGCGAGAGAAGGACATCCTCATATCAGCATCAGCGGCCCCTTCCCACCATCATCACCTCAGTCTTTCCTGGATTGAGCTCAAGGGAGTGCTGATGCATCCAGGCAACTATTTCATTCAGGAGTTCCTCCAAGGAAGAGGCAGAGTTGGCAGGACTCACAGGGCAAGAGATATATAGTTGTGTATCATCAGTATACTGATGATACTTATTATTTTATTATTATTTCTAATAATAATTTCTAATTTCTAACACTTATTATTTTATTATTATTTCTAATAATAATAAAATAAGGCATCTCGGGGTGGCTCACAGGATTTTAAAACATGTTAAAATACACAATAAACAAAAATTAAAACAGTAATTAAAATCCATCCCTACCCACCTTAACCCAACCCAACCCACCCACCCCACCTCCCTCTGGAAAGCCAGATTTTACAGTGTCTGCGGAAAGAGGGGAGGTCAGTAATCAAGTCGACCTCCAAAGGGAGGGAGTTCCACAGCAATGGTGCAGTCACAGAGAATGTCTTCCTCATGGTGGACACCCGGGAAACCCAGGGGATCCCGAGGAGGACGCCCCCGGTCGATCACAGAGGCCGATTCAGGACCTGAAGAGTGAGGCGGTCCCGCAGCTAGGTAGGGCCCAAGCTGTTTAGGGCTTTAAAGGTTAACACTAACACCTTGAATTGGGCCTGGAAAACTATCGGCAGCCAGTGCACAGAACGGATCACGGGTGTAACGTGGTCGCGTCGGCACATCCCATTCAAGAGACGGGTCACCTCATTCTGCACCAGCTGCAGCTTCCAAACCAGCACCAAGGGTAGCCCCACGTAGAGTGCATTGCAGTAATCCAGTCTTGAGGTAATAAAAGCATGGATGATTGTGGCCAGATCTGAGTCTGAGACATATGGCCTAAGCCGATGCAGCAGATGTAACTGGCGAAATGCTCCCTTCGCCACAGTCTCCACCTGGACATCCAGGTAAAGCTGCAGGTCCAGGAGCACCCCCAGACTCTGGACTGTAAAACCAGGGGATGATGGACCTCATCAATTATGGGGGCCACTACCCCCCCGGTCTTCCCCACAACCATCACCTCTGTCTTGTCAGGATTTAATTTCAGGTGGCTCAACCTCATCCAATCCCCCACAGTTGACAGACAACGAGTAAGCACCAAGACTGCCGGGCCTGAGCCAGAGGAAAATGAGAGAAATAGCTGGGTGTCATCAGCATATTGATGACACTTCACCCGAACTCCCTGACAACCTCCCCCAAAGACTGCATGTACACATTGAACAAAAGAGGGGATAAGATGGAACCCTGTGGAACCCCATACTTGAGGCCTCGGGGGGACGATGAAAACTGCCCCAGGACCACAGGCTGGGTTCTCCCAGCCAGGAAAGAGCAGAACCATTCAAGAACAGTTCCGCTAATCCCTGCACGGTCCCGCAGCCGAATCATGAACAACTCATGCTCAACGGTATCAAAAGCAGCCTAGAGATCTAAAAGGATCAACAGGGTCGAGCGACCCTGATCCAACTCATGTGAGAGGTCAGGTCGTCGACCAAGGTCACAAGTGTAGTCTGTGCCATAACACGGATGAAAGCCCGACTGCGAGGGATTAAGAAAATTGTCACGGTCCAAATGCCCCATAAGCTGCCAAGTCACCACCTGTTCAATAACTTTCCCTAAAAAGGGAAGGTTAGAGACTGGCCAATAGTTGGCCAGGGCATCAATGTCCAAAGATGGCTTCTTGAGTAGGAGCCGCACTACCGCCTTCTTGAGGCATTCCGGCACCCTGCCCTCCCTAAGGGAAGCATTGACTATCCCCGATAGCAATGACCCCAGTGTCTCCCGGCTAGCCAGGACGGGCATGGATCTAATTCACAATAGGTGGCTCGCACAGTCCCAAGAGCATCCCTCACATCCGAGGACAACACAGCCTGAAACTCATCCCACAAAACATGACAAGGCAAGGGTTCTACTGCCTCTGACCCATTCTCTGCTAAAAAAATGCATCAAAACCGTGGTGAATTTGAGCAATTTTATTGGGAAAAAAGTCCACAAACAAATCACAGTGAGCATTTGATGATTCTAAGTCCAGGCTGAGGGAGGCCGGACTGACCAGCCCCCTCATCACCCGGAACAGCTCAGTCGGGCGGGACTTACCGGACGCAATGAAGGCAGCAAAGAAAACCTTCTTTTCTGTCCACACCACAACAGCATAGGTATGTAACCAAACTCTATGCCACAGTCTGTCAACTTCAGCACGTGAGTGATGCCACCGTCGCTCTAACCGGCGCCCTTCATGCTTCAACCATCGCAGCTCCTCCATGTACGACGGGGAGCTGCGTTGTCGGTGCTTTGGGAGCAGATGCCTGGGGGCCACAGAACTCCTGGGTTCTCGGGGAGGGGAGTGAGGGCTAGTGGGTTAGAGCAGCGGGGGCTGGAAGCCAGGACTTGACCTCATGCTTGATCATGACATCCCTAAAGGACTTCATGTACAAATTGAACAGCATGGGGGAAAGAATAGAACTTTGAGGGACGCCACAATTGAGTACCCTCGGGGATGATGCATATCGTAACGGTTGTTGCTGGGGGCGCCTTCCACCAATTACATCTGGTTGGAAGGTTCCAACCCTATATTTCTAATTCTGACCTTGTCACCGTCATCCGTGTTTTCATTACCTCGAGACGAGGCTACTGTAATGCGATGTATGTGGGCCTGCCCATGGTGATGGTAAAGAGGCTTCAGCTAATGAAGCATGTGGCGTCCCATCTCCTTATGGAGATGGGACGGCGTGAGCATATAACTCCAGTTTTGCATACACTGCACTGGCTGCCAATAGTCTTCCAGGCCCAATTCAAGGTG
Organism: Sphenodon punctatus; assembly: GCA_003113815.1. NCBI lineage: Eukaryota > Metazoa > Chordata > Lepidosauria > Sphenodontia > Sphenodontidae > Sphenodon > Sphenodon punctatus. The sequence goes on along the minus strand of QEPC01013355.1, from coordinate 912,597 downwards.
CTAGGGTTGACCTTTAAAGCCCTACATGGTCTGGGTCCCACATATCTGCAGGAGTGCCTCATCCCTCAGGCCCTAAGATGGCCTTTGTAGTCTGCCGTGTGCTTTCCTTAAAGTTCCGCACTGTTGGCAGATGGCCACCATGAGGACAGCATTCTCGGTGGCTGCACCATTGCTGTGGAACTCGCTCCCAGAGGAGGCCCCTCTGCTTAGATCTGCTCACCTTCCAGCAGTTGTGTAAAACTTTATTATTCCTCCAGGTGTTTGGAGAGGGACATGGGTAGAATGGGGAGGGTGTGTGTGTGTGGGGGGGGTGGGTGGGTTGGGGGAGACTGGGTTATCTACTCTGATAACGGGTTTTATTTGACTTTTTGATGTTGTGATTTGATGTTGTTTTTTGATGATTTAATATTGTTAGCCACCTCGTGCTGCCTGAGGCAGGAGGAGCGGCATATTAAGTGTTTTAAATAAATAAATATATCTATCCATCACCACTGATTGATGCCTTCTTCCTGAGCATACTCCCTCAGGGTGGGGTCTGGATTATTGCTGAAACAGGTAGCAAATTTATTATCTGTGATTGATATATGGTATTCCACATACTTTGGTGTTTATCTGGTAACTATTTGGTTACCACAGAAACTAACAGGCAAATTGGAATACCAGATATTATTATTTACTGAATACTAAAATTCTTTTTACCATTTATTACATTATCACATAACCAAACCAGGTCTGAAGGGAGGGAGGGATTAAAACAAACAAATGAGTAAATGGACGAACAAATGAATGAATAAATACAAATTAAGCAAATGGTAACTAAACAGTAGTAGAGCTGAAACAGGTACCTGATTGGTATCTGTGGGATAATACCTGCATTTCTTGGTAAACTTATGGGTCTCCAAACTGGTACCCGAATACCATTCATACCAAACATACCAAAATACCATCAACTGATATATCAAAATACTGACAACTGGCATATTGACATACCGAAGTTCCCAAAACTGAGATAAAATCAGGTCAAAAATTGGTATTTTGGTATGCTGGTTCTTGGTATTTTGGGTACTCAATCAAATACCAAATTCGGTATAAAAAAGTACCCAAAATATGTAGTTCAGTTCAAGTACCGGAAATTCAATGGGTATACCTGGCAAATAGGGTCTGAATCTATAGAACAGTTGGACCAAACATATTGAGACGATCAACTTGAAAGCTAATTATACCTCAATGGGATACTGAAATTTTGGAGACCTGCAGGAGCCAAACATATTAAACCTACAGTACAACTGGTAAACCAAAAGTTGACTCCTCAAATGACATATGGGGCTCCAATTTGGGGACATGCCTATATTCCAGGGCTCAAACTAGCTCAACAAAATTTGTTTTAAAGGGTTCTGGGTGTCCCCTTTTCTACCCCCTCTTGTATGGTGAGGGCTGAGTTTCCGAACCGAACCCGCGACCTAACCAAACTTGATCCAAACTTGAAAATGACTGACTGCGTTTGGTACCATTTGGATGAGTTCGGATGAGTTTGGGTGGGAAAAAAGTGACTGGAAGGCCTAGGGAGGGGGAGGCAGCTGAGGAGGAGACTTTCTGGCACCAGGGGTGGAGAGGCTTGGAGTAGCAGTCAGCCTGCCCAATCACCATCCCTTTTCTCCTCAGACCACTGGCTTGGCAGTCTGCAATTGGACATGGGGGACATGAGGCTAGGTTGCACAGAGCCAATGGGGCTTGCGGTAAGGCAGGCACAGCAAGTAACAAAAGTCATTGTCCTCCCCACTTCCAATACCTTCTGAGCTAGCCACTGTTCCTGACAGCAGGTGTTTTCAGAAGGCAGGCGTTTTCAGTTTTATATATATATATATATATATATATATATATATATATAGAGAGAGAGAGAGAGAGAGAGAGAGATTAGATTAGATTAGATTAGATTTTAGATAGTTACTATATAGATAGTTGTAGGAGTTAGCTTAGTTATAGAGATAGATAGGGATAGTGTGTAGTGATTCAATTTTATAGTGTGTTTGTAAGACTAGGCCTTTGTAGTTGTTAGGTATTCTATTTATTTCCATAGGTTTTAGAATAGTTAATAGCAGTTAGATTTAGTGTAAATAGATAGATATAATATTAGTTTAAAATTTGAATTAAAAAAATAAAAAGTAAAAAATAAAATCTTTGTCTGCATTCTTTGAGTTGGAAGACATGGAGAAGGGAAGTAGTCAAGACCGGTCTGCTGCCCATAAGGCGGGCAATAGGGCACGTGGCAGAGGTGGTAGGGGCCATGCCAGAGGAGTGGCACCATGCAGCAGCAGCCAGAGCCCATCACCACGCCCCAAGCTTTGCAGGCCTGATTTTGGGAGACAGGGTTCAGAGGCTCCCAGCAGTGGCACTAGTCTGGGGGTGGTTTGGAGGTGCCTCCTGCCAGCATCCTCCACTGCCACGCAGGGCACTGGAAGGCCTGCAGTACATAAGACTGCAGCTGTCTCTGCTGCTGGAGCATGCACTTGTGATTTTCCTCCAGGGCCACCAATGGGAGATACTGGCTCACACGGCCTTTGTTCTCAGACCATTCCTGGCGTGATGGAGACCGTCAGCTCCTCCACAGCCACCGTCAGCCAGGTGACCCCTTGGGTCCAGAGTTTCCTCAGGAGGCTGGAGGAGATTCTCCAGGGGTAGGATTGTGGCCTTCCAGTGCCCAGGGGTAGGAAGTTCCCCGAAAGGCCTAGTAAAGCACTGAAGACAGCCAGCGCTGAAGCCTCCAGACCGCCGTGCTGCAGCCGCCGCCGTCTTGAGCACAAAATGTAGGCTATCCCTCAGCGGGGGGAGGTAGAGTGATCCCTGGGGTGGGGGGTGTTAAACCACCACCCACCCCAGAGATCGCCCTAGTACTTGCTGGTGTGGGTTACGGGTCACCGCTGCCAGCACGGACGGCAGCAGAGACTTCAGGTAAAACTTTTTTTAAAAAAAATCCAGGCTGGGCAGGGTGGGTGGGGGGCGTCCCCCCCCTTCCACCCACACAGCCTGGGAGGGGGAGGTGGGAGGTATTTTTTTTTCCCCATTGATTTCAATGGGGACAGTTCCCCATTGAAATCTATGGAAAAATACCGGTACCGGTATACTGGTTCTAATCCGGCAAACCGGTTTTTGGGAAACCGGTATCCGGTAAAACCAGTATCCATTTTTTTGCCTGAAGTCCCACCCCATAAGAAATGCCATACTGTGTCAGACCAATGGTCTGTCAAGCCCTGCCTGCATTCTGTCTCCAGAAGTGGGTGGGTGGCCAATCTCTCTCTGCAGGAGACTTCCTAACAGGTCATAGGGCAATCCATTCCCTGTTGTTCCAGCCCCCTTGCCTTACCTTGCATATGGCGTATCCACCTTTCGGCTTGTTATATCACCACCAGACTTCAGACTGCATGTGCCTGCTTTCTGGCAGTGGCTTCGACCTCTGCCTTGATGGAGTTCTGGGGGTCCAGGCACCAGCGGCAGGGGAAGAATCATTACCCTCTCTGAATCAGGAACACATAAACAACACCTAAATAATATCATGCATTTATGATTATGCCTCTAGTCCTCCCTCCTTGGGGTGCTAGGAATGATGGCGATTTGAGAGACCTGGCTGCCAGGAACGTGCAAATCCTGCCCTCCTTGGGGTGCTAGGGATGGCAACTGGAGAGACCCTGGCTGGCACATGCAAATCCTGCCCTTCTTTGGGTGCTAGGAATGGCAACTGGAGAGACCCTGGCTGGCATGTGTAAATCCTGATGTCCTTGGGGTGCTAGGGATTGTGACTGGAGAGACCCTGGCTGGCATGTGCAAATCCTGCCCTCCTTGGGGTGCTAGGGATGGCAACTAGAAAGACCCTGGCTGGCACGTGTAAATCCTGCCCTCCTTGGGGTGTTAGTGATTGTGACTGGAGAGAAACCCTGGCTGGCACATGGAAATCCTGCCCTCCTTGAGGTGCTAGGGATGGCAACTGGAGACCCTGACTTGCACGTGTTTGGGTGGGTGCTTGTCCTTCGGCTTGTGCCCACTGTCTGACTGCTGGAAGAGACACTCACCCACCCACCCACCTGCACACTAGTGAGCTCTCTCTAAAGGATAATATTCTTCTTGTCCTCAAACTTCTATTTAACATTAAACAAAAATAAAGTTTACAAACCTGGCAGCAGTGGCACCTCCTGTGCCTTCTTGCTCCTTTGATGAGGAGCCGAATTCCACCACCTCAGAAGGTTCAGCAGCAGCCTCTTACTCCTCCACGTCCTCCACCTTCACCTTCCTAAGACGCATCATTATTATTTTTCTCACACAGCCAAACAAAAAACACCCACCAACTCACACAACCAATCAGGCAAAGCAACACAGCCAAACCATACCAAACGAAACCACACAGCCAGCCAGTTACAACATATTACACGCTCTCTTTCACCACAGAAGCTCCACATGCACTCGAATTTCCAGCTTCCAGTTTCTGACGCGATTACGGTACCATACGAGACCAATACTGATACTGCCCCCCCGAACGTTCGGCCGAACCGAACTCCACCAAACTGAATGACCAAATCCAAATTCAGTTCCTGGACTGAACAACTGAACCCGAACTGGGTTCCCGAACCGAATGACCGAACAACTGAACCGCGTTCTGTTCACACATCCCTAGTAGATATAGAGGAATTCAGTACAATCTGAGGCTCTGTAGTTGCGGTCTGAATAAGGTCAAAGATCTGGACCATTATGTCTTTGATTGTCCGTATAACGGGAAATTGAGGTTGGACATTATCATCCCACTATTGAAAGGGAAGGACTATTGGGGTGAAAATTGGAAGATGTTTTACTTATTAGGAAACTCAAATGAAACAATAACAAAGGCAGTGGCGAAATTTGCTTGGTTATCCAAAATTGGTAGGAAAAAAAGGGTAAACCCAAATCGAAGTAAAGCAAACGGGAACAGGTGAGATGGGCCCCGAAGACTATAATGGACGTAATTACTAATATTTGGACTGTGGGAACCTTATGTCTTTGTCCTTTTAGGTAAGGGCAAAAGATAGTCTTTGATCTTCAGGCTGGAACTGGAGGGTTTGGTTGATGAACTTATACCAAACTGAGTGAGAAAGATTCTCAATTGCAGAGTGAAAACGCGAATGATGTTTGTTTTAAATTTAATATTTTTTATTATATACATATAAACTACCCTTGTGTACAGGGGTCATGCTCTGCCGCCATAATCCCCAGGAAGGGCAAGGCAAATTTTAGTAACTTATTATAGTGTGACATGGGTATATACAATGCATTTATAAACTGTTTTATGTTGAGATCAAATTAAAATTATGAATTTAAATGTTATTTATATAAGTTTATATTACTGTGGAAAGTTATATTTTTATGGTGGTACCTTTGGGTGTATAAGTTAATAGTCATGGGTAAGTTTTGGGGGGGAACTAGACCTGTCATGACATCCTCTATAGAAATCAATATACCCCCATAGGGACGTAAAGGAGGAAGTATATAGGGAGATAATTGGAGGTATCGGAACTACAATTGGAGTATTTTTTATTTGTATTGTTATATTTTTCTGTACGGTACCACTATACTTTTTGCCTTATTGTTCAGAGCTTTGTGGTTTTTATTATTTTGTATAATATGTGTATGGTTCGTATACATGTTTTGTCATGGCCTTGGTTAGTACAATAAAACGTATTACTACTACTACAATGGTTTTGCGAGTATTCATTTCAGCTCTATAATGCAGTAAGTGGTAAGCAGTAATCTGGTTAACTGAATATCTGCCAGATGCTAACCAGATATCATTCGGTGTCCAACTGGATACTGAATATCAGTGGATACTGTGATGTCCAGCCAGATACTAGATAATAGCAGATACTTGTTTCATCTCTAGCCTGGGTCCATGGACCATATCCAGGATTTGGAGAGGGGCATATAAGTCCATTTGTGTGTCCACTTCCTATGTCATTCACAGTTGTGAATATTCATTTTACTTACTTCATGTTTGTTTATTTGGTTCTTCACAGGTACTATTTAATTTTTGGTCATTTTGGTCGCTTCATATTCTCAAATACAGGGATACCGTTGTGCACCTGCTTAATATTCAGCATGCAATTAGTCCCATCCAAATCAAACAAAACCTCTAGTGTGCTTAAATTTAAGCATGGGTATACAAATAAAAGAAACATGCTCAGCACCATGCAGTATCAATCCAAATTTGTTCTACTTATGGTTTCCGATTCCTTGAATTCGAACAGAACCCAAACTGATTTATTGCAAAAATTGGGTGGTTAGGTTCCCCCCTCCTCCCCTAGATGGAATTCACTCTCTTCTGAAAATGGACCGTACCCGATTCCAAACCCAGAATGCCCTCATCTTGCATTGTTTGGTTATAATGACTGAGTTATAAAGCCCTGACAGTGGGGGTTTGTAATGAAAATGCGAACAGACCCTTAACGATAGTGGCGTGAGCAGGCGCCACCATAATAACCATTTAAGCCCTCTTTTCTCAGAAACGATGGACCCAGCCAATAGGAAGAGAGTAAACACGGCTGGTATCTTAATGACCTTTGAGCATTAGCAGATGGCCTTTTTATGATCACAGATTAGCAGTACATGGTGGTTGTTAATGGCCACTAACAGGTGCCAGGGCTGCTTTTCGCTGTTCACTTCAATACCTACCTAAAGCCAGTCAAAAGAATGGAAAGTGCTTGCTTTAAATTGAATCCTTGCCCCCGCTTTATCCTTTGTTTATATGTTTACACAGCAGCTTCCTTCATGACAAAGAAGAGTGCTTTGCAGGTCCTACCAGCACTGCAAGGTCTACCCAGCACAGATTCTATCATCATGATTATTATTGTTGCTGTCTTTCTTCCCTTCCATTCTAGAAACTGCCCGCTTCTACAAGAGGAGTTGGGAACCTGGGCTCGTGGAGTAAATATGGTATGCAGCTGGTTTTTAGGGCTGAATTGAATACAACTTTCCCTACTCAGGAAGATAATGTGCCTGTTCATTTCCATCAATGAATAGCCACATTAATCTCTTTTCATTGACATGAAACTGACCACTTGCTTTATCTAGTTACCTCACTTTTTTATGAGCTTACCTTGGTATTTTGTTGTTTGGCACTGGGTTCTGCTTTGGTGACATTGGGCATTTTTACACACACGTTAAAGTTTCAGATTTTTCAATCTTCTGGGTTTACAAGTCCACAAGTAAGTTCCAGATGCATTTTTCACACACACACTACCCTGAGGCAGCTCCTGGATGTATTCTTCACACAAACACTGCCCTGAGGCAGCCTAAAGTAGCCGCAGCTGTAGACGTGAGGGGCTGCCATGGAAACCAAGTGACCACAGCTGCCTGGAGCAAAGCAGTTTACCAGAAGAACTTTTTACACACAAAAGTTCTGGGAGAGGTTCTACGCAGAAGTTCAAAGATCCGGATGTTTAAGATCTGGGTGAATGATTTAGACACACAGAAAGTTCAGGCTGTGAGAAAACATGCAGGAGAAATGTTTGTCTAAAAAAATCCATTACTTGGTACTTAATAGCTTGGGTACAGTAGCACCAACACTGCTGAAACAAAATAACCGAATTACCAAAATGACCAATGTGACCATAATAACAGGACCAAAATAACCCAAATACTATGAAATGACCAAAATAACCAAACTGAAATAAATGGAATAAAAAGTGACCAAAAATAGCCAAAACTAAAAGAACCAACAATTCTAGAAATGAAGACGGGACCAAATAGTAGTTGGTATTAGAGCTGACATGTGGTACCCAAAATTGTGGTACTCAAATTGACTCACTAACATTGGGTACTAATCTGTACCCGATTTGTGTCCAATGGACTATCCGATTTACCAAAATACCATTTCCATCACCAAAATTCTAGTTTTCCATTACCAATTTCTTGTTTCTGCCATGTACCGATATAGGAAAAGGGTTAGGAATACATAGAAAAACACACACACACACACTTGAAACAGTGTAAGAGGTGGATGGGACAGAACTGGGAGAAGGCCGGAGGAAGAGAGCCCAGTACGAAATCTCACAAAATAGCTTTTTTTTTTTTTTTAAAGAACAGTGTGTTCACAAAACAGCTGCCGAGGCTGTTCTGCACATGTACAGCCCTTCCCCAAACTTGAGCTAGCACCATCGCCGGCATTTTGGATAAGGGCAGTTGGTCTGTGCGTGAATGGCTGTGCAGGCGCAGGATGACTGCCCTTTTCCAAAATGGCTGCTAGCACGATTTTGAAAAAGGGCTGCGCATGTACAGAATAGCCCTGACAGTCATTTTGTGCATGCACAGTTCTTGTTTTTCTTTTTTTCTTTCTCTTGTGTTTCTCAGTTTACAATGATGTTGAGATGCTGCTGATACTCAGCTCGTTTGTTAGAAAGAACTGAGGATTGTGATTCTTGTCAAGAAACACAAGAATAGTAAACTTGTTTCAGCCCTAGGCCAGACTCAGTATAGGGGGTTCAGAGTAGGAAAGGGCGAGCCTCTCAGAAGCCCTCTGATTATTATTATTATTATTAACAAACATTTATATAGTGCCAGCAGTGTACCTGGCACTTTACAAAGTAATAAAATAGACACGGTCCCTGCCCCTAGGGCTTACAATCTGAGAGACAGGAGCTGGGGGA
>QEPC01013355.1:883439-896352 GCA_003113815.1 Sphenodon punctatus | reverse complement strand
CTGTCCCCTCTCCTTGTCTCCCCCTCCTTGTCTTTTAGATTGTAAGCCACAGGTAGGGACCGCAGCTGATTATATGTTCTGTACAGCGCCAGGTTGTTACTGGCGCTTTATAAATGTTTAATAATAATAATAATAATAATAATTCCCAGATAATACCACTTTACTGCATTACCGAAACCGGATTACCATATTACCACCTTAGCACGTAACTGAATGTTACCATTACTACTCTAAAACCATATCCAAAGAGATGGGAGAGAGTAAATTGTAAAGAAATTATAGGCAAACAGTAATGGAGTAAACTTGAGCACCTGATTACCCAAAATACCAGATCTTACTGAGTTTGTTGATTTTCCACTATACTGACTCATTTTAACTTGCTTTTTATAAGGCCTCTGGCCTTGAACCCCCAGTCTCTGGGTGTTTGCCAGCATCCCCACCCAGACCTATGGCTGACCGCTATAGCAACGTGGCTGGAATGAGCCAGGACTGGGAACACATGTTTCTGCTCGGTTCATGCACTGTTGCCTAGTTGGGTCACAGCTGAGCATGGACTGTGAGCTGGCTTCATTATGGGCCTCCATTTCTGGATCAGCTCCTACCCCAGGGGGCGGGAGGAAAGGATTGATCTGAGCCCACAACTGGCATGCCCGGAAAAAATGTTCAGACATCACACTGGCCCAATTGGGCCAAAGTCCGCTGCTGTCTGTTAAAACCCCTTGTCTCAACCCCACCTCTTCTCCTGTTCATCTTTCCTGTTGCCCTGTCTCCAAGCTTCGTGGTTGATAGTCAGCAGTAGAAAAGCATGTTGGTAGCAACAGGGTGCTGGGTGAAAAGAAACCACTCCTCTCCTTCTCTCCCCATTCTTGGCTTGGCTCTGGTTCCGATTCTGCTTGCCTCCTTTTCTGACTCTGACCCTTGGGCTCCTCCCCTTCTCTCCCTATTCTGATCCTAGCTCTATTCTGGTATAGTTCTGCTTTCCCTCTGATTCTGACACTCAGACTCCTCTGACTCTGACCTCTGAGTCTTTCACCTTGCTCTGACTGTGATTTTGACTCTCTGGCTCCTGACTAGAACTTCAATCAGGCACCCAAAGATTCAGGATCCTCTGATGAATCAGGGCAGCCTGAATCAACCTGACCCTATTGGAGAGCCATCTATAACTGTAGATATTTTCTTGGATAGTCGGTTCAGCTCTAATAAGAACTACCATACTGAGTCTGACCAATGACCCACCACAACCCTCCCTCTTATCTGCTACAATGGCCGCCTTTGGTTGCTGGACAGATGTGCACAACAGTCCATCATGGAATGATCCATTCCATGCTATTTTCTCCAAGCTCTTGTAAAGTCCGAGGTCTCATCCCCTTGAGCAACTCAGAACAATTCATGGGCTAGTGCCGTAATCGACCCACCACTTACTTTTGGAGTAGTCTCCTTTTCAGTGGTCCTACTGGCTTCAGTGGTTCTAGACCAGAGTAAGGCCCTTTTCAGAAGGGCCACGGTGCCTGGAATGGGGGGGGGGGGAGAATGCCATGGTAGCGGGGGGGGGGAGTGTTACACACATGCAACCCCATCTCCACCAACCTGCACACACGGAGCAATCGTCGTTTTGGTCAATGACTCTGTACGTGGGTGATGGGTGGAGGTGGGTGGAGACGGGTGGAGCGCAGGAGCATGCATGCACCCCCACCAACCAGCTGTGGCATTCACATGGACGCTTCCTCCCATGCCCACACAGAGGATCTGTGTGGGCATGGGGGGGGGGAGAGAGAATCTCATGTGAAAAGAGCCTATGTCATGAGTGGATCACAGCTGTAGCCTTTATGAACTTATCCAGTCCTTGTTTGAAGTCACTTATCCTACATCCACTAACAATGAGTTAAATGGGTTAGTTGTGTGTGGAGTGGGGGAAAAAAACCCCTTCCTTTTGTTTTGTTTTCAGTCTGCTGCCTGTTAATTTCATACACTCGCCCCTAGTTCCAGTAGTTTTAGAAAGGGTAAATACTAAATAACAGTTCCGTATTTATCTGCCCTCAGCTGATTCTTTTCTGCTGGGCCTCTACTCACGTGGAATGGTGCACGGGAGACAATTTGATCCCCACCGCATATCATCAACGGAATCATTTTTCAAGGTCGTTCTCTTCCAAATTCCCCAACACCTTGAAATGCACAGGAGAGAACTCTTCCTCCGCCCCTCTAGATTAAAAGAAATGTTAAGCATTTGCCTTAAAAATACAAAGAGCAAGTTATATAATTGCCAGACTCCCCTGCTTAACACACCCATTGTGCCTGCATAAGGACGGTGTCTCAAAGCAGTGGGTGATTTTACATACCATATGCTTCATAATACTGCAGCACAATGGGTGGGGAGAGGAAAGAGCAGCAGCCTTAACTCTGAATTTCCTTCATTTTGCAGGTTTGAGTCGAACCGTTAAGGTTGCATTAACATAGGGATTTAATTTTTTTAGGCTAAATGGAACTATCAAAAACTTAGATAATTCTTTTTTTCTTCTGATACTTCCCAGTGATAAAATGAGATATTATTGCTATTTGAGTCTCTCTCTCATTCTTTTTTATCCTTCATTCCTGATAACGATGGCACCTCTCTCATAACCCCCCCCCCCAAAATGACACACACCCCGCTCTGCCTTTGATCTTCTCCAATTAGCTGACTAGCTGCACCCTCACGTTGGAAAGTTTTGAATACTTTGCCGCCTCTCGCCAAGTGAAGTCAAAGTGCCCTCGCTAGACCTCTGTCCGTAGCACCCAGCCTGAACTGCCTGCTCGTGGGTGGGTCAGTTTAATTCTTGGCTATCAGCAAAAAACAACAACAACAACAAGGAAAGAACCTGAAAAATGAGAACTTGCACAGAACTCAAGCCAACATTTGGGAATGCATAGAACGACACCAGTGGCTTTTTTGCTCACAAACTGTGATTTTTATTATCATTATTTTAAATAAATCAAGCCCACAGACCGGCCTTTTATTTTAAATGGAGGCTTTGGGTGGTTTCATTTTTTATTTTATTTTTCCTGCAACTTGTCTAATGGCTTTATTTTCCTTAAATCCCCACCAGCCCCTAGTTTGAGTGGGATTGAGCTGAGGTCCCTTCGCTCTTGGGCTCATGATGGTTTTTTGCATTACAGTTTGCCCTATAGTAGTAGTGGGTAATAGAGAATTCATGAGCTTCATCTGCTGTGGTCAATCTGCCAGCCTTAACAGGGTGTGTGTGTGTGTGTGTGTGTGTGTGTGTGTGTGTGCATGTGTGTGTGTGTGCGTATGTGTGTATGTGTGCATGTGCAGAAGACACAGCCTTTGTTTTAGTTTTAGTTTTCATTTACAAAACCCCCTTCGTTTTCACGGGTTTTTTTTTGTAAAAGACTACCAATTAATTTTATTATTTTATTTTATTAACAATAATAATCAATTAAAAATGCGCCTGTGCCAAATGGCCCCTGGGTATGCTCTGTCTATGTGTGGCCCTTTTCCAAAATAATGTGGCCAGTCTCGGTGCCCTTTTGGGAATGCGTAGGACAACACCAGTGGCCATTTTTCTCAAGCGCTGTGATTTTCATTATCATTATTTTTAATAAAGGAAAGAAAGAAAAATGAATGAAATCAAATGAAAGTCATTTGCTTATTCATTCGTTTTCATTACCTTCATAACGAAAATGAATGGGGGCTCCATTCCTTTTCGTAGTGAATTAAAACAACACAAATTGCACTACCCTAATGTGTGTGAGTGTGTGTGTGTGTATTTACAGGGGAGCTTCAGCATAAGGTGCCATGGCGTTAGGGCGCTTTTAAAGCGTTAAAGCAAAGCCGCCGGAAGTGACGTTCTCCCTGTTGCCAGTGGCAGCGGCGGCTGGCGACACGGGGCTTTGGAGCGGCGCGTTCTTAAGACTTCAATTATCAGGCTTTCAGAACGCACCGCTCCAAAGCCCCCTGTCGCCAGCTGCCGCCGCCAGCAACAAGGAGAACGACACTTCCGGTGGCTTTGCTTTAACGCTTTAAAAGCGCCCTAACACCATGGCACCTTAACACAGTGTTCAGGAGGCGCTTCAGCGCCCCTCGTTTAAAAACGGTGTTAGTTGTAAACTTGGTATCTGGTACTAGGAGGGGGCATTAGGGGAAAAGGCTTGATTAGATCTGTAATGAGTAACTGCTACTAGCCAGTATCATGATATCCACAGTATCCAATATCAGCTTGGATACTACTACTACTAAACATTTCTATAGTACTACTAGGCGTACGCAGCACAGTACAGTCACAAATTTTGGAGACAGCTCCTTGCCCAGTGGCCTACAATCTAAGGCCTCATTCACATCGGCAGCAGTGAGAGCTTCGAGGGAAGATGCAGCAGTGGGAAGGAGTCGGAGAGCAGAAGAAGAGCAGGTGCGAATGGGGATGTGCCGCGGCTCCCCTCGCACATGTCAGGGCAGGATTTTTCTCCCTGACATGAGCGAGGGAAGCCGCGGCACATCCTCGTTCGCACCAGCTCTTCTTATACTCTCTGGCTCCTCCCCACTGTCACAGCTTCCCTCACTGGTCTCATAGCCGCAGATGGGAATGCGGCCCAAGATGGACAAGGATGAGGGGAACACACAACAAAAAAGACACATACACATTTTACAGATGGGGAACAGAAACTGAGAGGTTGTGACTTGCCCAGGGCCACCTAGTAAGGGTAAGATTCAAACCCTGGTATCCCAGGTTCAAGTCCAACACCTTTTCCACTACCCCACACGGGCTCTCATAGATACTTACAGTATCTAATTTAGCATCCAACAGTTTTCCATTTAACTGGATTACCATTTATCAAAATACTGTTTCTCGTCTACAGTTTACTATGTTACCTCATTACTGTTTAATTACCATCTGGCGGCTTCTTCTTCTTCTTCTTCTTCTTCTTCTTCTTCTTTAAAAAAACACTTCCTCTCTCTATCTGAACTGGTCTGGTTATATGGTAATGCAGTAAACAGTAATGTGGTAAGGGGTAAGCGGTAATTTGGTAATCAGTAATATCTGTATTCTTATTTGGCGGTTAGTTTCTGTGGTTCTCAGATAACCACCAAGCTATCCATAATACTGAATATACCCAGATTTTTTGGTTTTTTAAGTATCCATTTAAGCTCTAGGCTTGATCTCAGTTGTCCCCTACTATCTCTTATCTAGTTCACAACTAACACTCCAGGCATTACAGAGCAGCAGCAGCATAGACCGGTTTTAGATGAGACACTGTTTCTCCCGGACTTTAGAGTCCAGGAGAAACAAAGTCATGTGTGTGTGTGTGTGTGTGTGTGTGTGTGTGTGTGTTAGATGTCCTCCCCTCCCCCCCCGATACTAGAAGTTGGACCATAGGAAACAGCAGGCACCAGCAAATTTGCATATGGACGGAGATCTGGACTTATTAAACCTCGATATCGGGGTAGTCCTTGGGAAGCAAAATTCCATATTAAGAGTGTTTATTGTTACCCAGGAAGCTTGCTTGCCCTTCTTTTAGAGTTTACGTTAAAATCATATAAAGTATCATGAAGGGTTTAAAAAATAAAATAAATGCCCAAAACAACAAGATTCCCAAAAGCTGCCTGCTTTAGCAGCAGTGGATTTTGCCAGATCCCTCTTGCCACCAGCTGGCCTTTCTTTAAAATGTAACAACCTAACAGGTAGTTAAAATGGCCTCCTCTAATTGTAAACAGGGTTGCTGGCCTGTTTGAGGTCTGTTGTATTGGAGATAGACTGGGGCCCAAAGCCCTCAGGAGATCTGTCGGCAACGTTGTTAGTGTATCCAATGTGAAGTCTAAACAAGCACAACTACAGCCCCATTTTCCTTTTTTTATTGGAAACCGCTATAAAACCAAAAACTGGGGCCTGTTATCGATGTGTCACCCTGCCTTTATTCCAGTCTTTCACATGTAACTATTTTAAATCTTATTAAAGAGGAGAGGAGCCCTTCAGCATCAATGCAACTCACTTGATTCTTGCTCTAAATTTATTTTCTGTGTAACTCCTTCAGTGATATATTGTCTGCTCCACGGCAGATCTAGACCAAACGTAAATCTCGCAGCAAGTGGCTCCCATGACCGTGTGTTGTTAACAGTGAGAATAAACTCAGGACTAGGCCTACAACAGGCGTGTAGGGGAAATAACTGGTTCCCTCTCTTTGGATAGCTTTCTCTCTATTTTTTCTTCAGGCTGTTCAATCTCCAGTTCAATCTCAAGAAAAGTGACATTTTGTGTAATAGAAACACAGGCAAAAAGTTAGGAAACGGCACCTAGACAGTTGACGTCTGATAACTTCAGCTCCATTCGACTAGTTTTGCAGAGCAAGGTCAATGGTCTTCCAGCAGCCAACTGGGATAGCGACAGACAGAACTGGGGCTGGAATGATAGGCTTGGATTCCCATTCTTCTCTGAGTGATGCAGCGACCATTATATCATTGTCAGAGGCTAAAATCTCATTATAAAACCTGTTCACATGCCTAAGTTTGAAAAGTCTTCACTTGCTAAGTTCTCCAATCACGGCTCTTTGGGCCTAGTGCCAAGGCTTGCATAGGTTGAGAAAATGGGCACCGGATTACCCACATTTTACATTGGCACAAGTCTATAGTGCAGGGGTTCCCAAATGAGATAATACCATCTGGAGAAGGAGTTATGCTAAAGCTGAAGCAAACAGCTAAAATGTTAATCATGAGAAATTTAACGATATCAAGAAATAGGATGGATTTCTCAACTGTTTCTCAACACCAATGCAATTTCTTGATACTTGAAGACCACAAAATACCATCCTGGTTTACCTACTTACTATTTATTTATTTATTTATTTATTATACTTAATACCCCATTCCTCTTGCCACAGGTGACCCAGGGCGGCTTACAACAACAACATCAACAAATACAAAATCCATAAAAATACATAATAAAAAATTCATACAACAAAAGCAGAGTCTGGAAAAAATAAAGATAAAATACAAAACGCCCTACCCCTCCAAACCTAACCTACCCCTCTCCCTCACCAACAGCCTGATGAAACAGGCAGGTCTTACAACCCTGGCGGAAGGAGGCTAAGGAAGATGACACTGGGATCCCCATCGGGGGGCATCCCACAACCTAGGGGCAATCATTGAAAAAGCTTTATCGTCGGTGGCCACCCAATGCTTCTGGAGTACCTCCAACACCCACCCCCCGACAACTGTAGGGGTAGAACCAAGACCCGTGGTCTTGTAGAGGTGGTCTCGTAGATAAGTGGGGCCCAGGCCATATAAGGCTTTACATGTCAATACCAGCAGCTTAAATCTGGTCCAGTAGACTATAGGAAGCCAGTGCAGCACCCAGAGCACCGGTGTAATGTGCTCACATCGGCCCACTTCCCTAAGCAAGCAGACTGCGGCATTCTGCACCAGCGGCAGTCTCCAGACTGTCATCCTGGGCATACCCATGTAGAGTGTGTTGCAATAATATAGTCTAGAGGTAATGAAGGCATGGGTGAGGGTGGCAAGGTCAGAACATGACACATATGGCCACAGCCACCGGACAAGATGTAATTGTTGGAAAGCACTCCTCGCCACAGCTGCCACCTAGAGATCCAGGAGAAGTTGTGGATCAAAGCGCTCACCCAGGTTACGGACCTAGGATACCAATGGTGGATGGACCTCATCAATGATGGGGGATTCCATCACACCCAAGTCACCCAAAATCCTACCCACTAACATCACCTTTGTCTTGTTGGCATTCAGCTTCAGATGACTTACCCTCATCCAGTCCCCCACAGCTGCCAGATACCCAGTAAGCACCCAGACCACTGGGCCTAGGTCTGATGAAAATGAGATGTAGAGTTGGGTATCATCATCATATTGATGACACCGCACTCCCTCAAACCCTCTCACGACCTCCCCCAGGGGCTGCATACATACGTTGAACAGGTATACATTGAAATGGTACCATGTACCATTTACTGTTAATGTACCACTTCCTGGTTACCACATTCCCAAGGGTATCATTTTACTTCCTGGTTTTTGCCCATTAGTTATTTACCACATTCCTTTCTGAGAAAATAAGTATGCTTGCTACCCAGCCATTTGCAATCGCCAAATATGCTTACCATTACCACCAAGGCATCTGTCCTGGCCAGAGAGAAATATCACAAGAGATCCAGGGAAAAGGAGCACATAACCCCAAACTGGGGTGAAGTCAGGGTGTGGCATTGCTCTGAGGCAAGGATGGCTGAGGTCAGACACTCCAATCCATGCCATATCACCCAGGCATGTCCAAATGCTGGCTGCCCCAGCCAGAAAGAATCGGAGGCAGAGAATGGATCTGTGGGAAAGGAGGGTTGAGAATCAGCCCAATCCATGCCAGATGGCAGTGATGCCACCTATCTGCTATTCCCAGACATGCTTCCCAATGGGAAAGGAATGAAAGAACGAAATATAGGAAGAAAGCCTATGATGGACACCATGGTGGCCCTGATCTGGAAAGGCCACAGTAGGCTATAAGCAATGTTATAGCACTCTGTAGCCTGCTCTGGCCCTATTAGGCAGTTGGTAGCCCGGGCTGTGACCCCACATGTCTCCAGGAAGGATAATAGCACGGACTAATCGCTACCATGCCTGGGAGAACTCCGGAGTAAACATCTGGAAGGGCTCCGACAAATATGATGGTTGCCTTCAGGTCAATAATACAAGATGATACACTGGCCATGCACTTACCTCTAGCATCGGCTGCAAAGTCATCAGCAAAAGAGGGAGGAAATGGCACTACAATGGCTTTTATTGGCCCCTGGAAACCAATCAGAATTGTTCCATGCACTGCAATTCTGATCTGGTTCCTGGCAAATAGAATTGTTTGCCTTGCCAATCAGAATTGTCCCCTTCTGATTGTTGATCAAAAAAGGAAGAATGGAATGCAGTAACAATTGATATTAGTATTATGTCAGAACGAGAACCTTACGACAAAGCGGTAAATGGTACAGCAAAGCAGTAAATGGTATAGCAAAACGGTAAACTGTACGGAAAAGAAGTAAGCATAAGGATGGGATCCCAGTAAGCAAATTATCAGGAAAACAAGAATTGAAATCTTGATTGAGACATTCCAGAGTACTGGGAGGTTCCTGGTCAAACAAAATGGGATTTCAGTGAGATTATTAGCATTTGTGAGGTCTTGTTTCAGCCCTAGTTATGACACTTCATCCGAATTTCTTGCTGGTTGGAGCACAGCTGAAACCAATAGCTGGTTTACTAAGCGCCAGCAATTCTGAACTTTTGTAGATAGCCCCATGGCTAATTGCAGGCTGTCTGCATACCAATGAATTAGGCAGCAGTTACCAAATACTAGACTGGGGTGAGATGTATGGAAAGACAGTAGGTAGCCTTGTGGTGGCATGTGCAGGCTTCTGGAGGCACTGGAGGCAGACAAACAGGCCCCAAACACAAGCTGGAAGTGATCCAAAAGTCAATTCTGGTTCACATTTGGGTAGCCTTTGTGTGTCCTCAGCCCCTCACCCCACCCAAAGCTGTACATGTCCCCCTTGGGCAGCTCAAAAATAGACACTGGGGTATAAATCAGGGGCAAAATAGTCAAACAGCAACACCAACAATTTGCTCTTTTCAAACCAGATATATAGCTGTCCTATGAAATATACCATTCTTCTCTTTTAAGTTTTTGATTTTTTTGTCTTCAATGTAAGCTATATATGTGGTTTGAAAAGGAGTATATTGTTGGTGTTGCCCCTTGGACAGCTGGCATAGACCCCCAATAGGCCCAGGTCTCAGGACAGCTGCTTCCACTGGCTGAAGCCTGCCAACACTGGGTCAAAACTAATGTTATGGTGCTCAGGTGCTGTCACGGACTTACCCCATCGGAGACAGGCTGCCGTAGCTGGGATCTGTCCAGGCCCCTGAACTAATGTGATGGGGGCCTGTCCACCAGGGAGGAGAGGGAGTTGGGCAGACATGCATCCACCTGGCCCCACCCCCATGCTGTACCCACTAGCTTGCCCCCCTCCCTGATGGGTGGCCACAGGGACCAATGACGTCTATTTTGACAGTGAACTAACCAGAGCTTTAGCAATTAAACATAAACTATGAATTATGAGAATTTGGGATAATGTAGATCAAGTTCTCTTTTAATTTTTGGTGTGGCACATTTGTCATTTTTATATTGCCAGCATAGTTCCCTGACCAAACAAGACTCTCCATCCCCAGTCTATACAGGCATAACTAGAGCTAAAACAGATACCTGATTTGTTCTCTGGAGTAATACCTGCAATTTGAGTAGAGTGTCAGTTACTTGATGGACTGCCCAAGCACTGATCAAGTACCTGATTGTCCCCAAAACTGGGAATTATCTTTACTGATTTTCCAATTTGTAAATCAGCATGGGAAAATAGTGAGAAATAGGGATGGGCGAACGCGGTTCGGAAGTTCGGAGTTCAGACCAAACTCGACCAGTTCGGTCAACCGAACCGAACTTCCAAACCGAACTCGATTTTCGAACCGAACCAAACCGAATTCCGAACTCGGCTCTGTTCGCCCATACCTAAAAGATAATATTCCATTTAGTTCAATGGGATTTGAATTTCCTAACTTTGTTCGGAAGTTCAGAGTTTGGACTGAACTCAAATAGTTGGGTCGACCGAACCGAACTTTTGAACTGAACCAAATTTCTGAACCGAACCGAATTTCCGAACTCAGTTCTGTTCGCTCATCCCTAGTGAGAAACAGGATAGATATTTGAAAAATTGGTACTGGAAGTTGGTGTTTCAGGACAGGAAGACAGTAAATTGGGTATCCGGTTACCAATCGGGCACTATTGGAACTGGGTAATCAGGTACCGATTACTACCCAAAGGTGGCGTGTCAAGTTGAGTACCCAAAATTCAATGGGTTTACCTGTTTTTTGTGGATACTCTTTTCAGCTCTAGGCATAACTGCATCAGTGAAAATTTAGTTTCTTGACCCTGTCTTTGGCTTTTCTTGAATGATGTTTTGCTGGCCAGGTTGGTGTGACCATACTAGGTCTGGAGTGAAGTTGTTAAGCAGTCACTAGCATATTTAAACAAGAAGAGGAAGTTTTAAGTGGGACAAAGAGGCTTGGGTCAGAGTTCAATGTGGCAAGACCTGGGACTCTGAGATAAGCAAGAAAAGGGGAAGTAATATCTCAGGCTGGAATGTTTTTGTGGTTTTGTGAGGGGGGATGAATTCATGGGAACAGTGCAGGCTGCTTAGAGCCCCGAGCTACAATTATTGATTGATTGATTTACTTAAATTGATGGGAAATCAACATCTCAGATTATCGTTACAGTATCATAGAATCATAAAGCTGTACATTTGGAAGGGACCACATGGATTATCTCAACCAATACACTGCTCTGAGGCAGGATGCGCTGTACTTCCTGCCAGTCTTTTCTTGGAAACCTCCAAGGAACGAGATTCCCCAGACTTTCTAGACAGCTTGTTGCACGGTTAAACTTTTCTAAAATTTAAGTTTTTCTTAATATTTAACCCGAACCAACCTTCCTGAAATTTAAAACTTCCTGCCTCTTGGCCTGTCTTCAGTGGCAATGGAAAACAAATGCCCTTCCATCTTTTTTGGAGTGATTCCTTTTACATATTTGAAAACTGTCAACAGGTTCCTTTTAATCTTCTGTTCTCTAGGCTAACCATGCCCATTGCCCAGTGCTGTCAGCCGTTCCTCATACAACATGCATTCCAGATTCTTGATCATTATTGTTGCTTTTTTTTCTGAATCTATTTCAGTTTCTCTACATTTGAGATGAAATGAGTACCGCAAAATGGTAAACTCATAAATTTCCAGTACTTGACCTGACCTGCTACCTTTGGTTACTAATAGGTATGTGATTAGTGCCTGATGTATTGTCCAATGTCTTGATTTTCTGACTTTTGGTCTCGGAATATCCATTTTGTTTTAGTTTACCTCCTGATTTCTTGAGTTTTTGTCCTATTTTTTTACTGTTTGCCTGAACCAATCAGTAAATTGGTGCTAATAATTTCTGGGCAATCAGTTATCTGATCAGTACTCAGTTAGCCCACTGGGTAACTGACACAGTGCCCGAAATTATGGACATTGCTCACAGGTGCTAAATTGGGTACCCATTTCAACTCTAGTCGACATCCTTCTTGAAATACAAAGGGCGAAGCCTCAAACAGAATGCACTGATGTCTGTCCTAGGGCTAAAGAGAGCAGCAATTTTACTGCTTGCGAGATATCTCGCAATTTGGGGAACCAAAATTGATTTCACTTCCAATGCCCGACTGAATTCTCAGGCAAAAATATTAAAAATAAAAGATTAAAAGAATGCATTGTGCATGCACAAAATAGCCACCACCCTTCACCAAAATGCTGGCAATATTGTCGCTGTAATTTTGGCTAAGGGCAGCAGAATGTGCATATGCAAAATGTCCCGGTAGCCATTTGCACATTCACAATAAATTTAAAAAATTATTTTGCTTTATATTTTCCCTTTATATTTTTTCCCAACACTTCAGTCAGGCATTGAGAGGTTCTTGGTTCATCTCATTCATTTAGATAAGATTTCTCATTTTTGAGAATTCTCAATTCAACCCTAGTCTGTCCAGAGCTGAGTATTATGACTCGACAGGGCATTGGGCATTTTTACACATACCTTAAAGTTCTGGATTTTTCAATCTTCTGGGTTTACAAGTCCACAAGTAAGTTCTGGATGCATTTTTCACACACACGCTGCCCTGAGACAGCCTAAAGTAGCCACAGCTGTAGATGTGAGGGGCTTCCAGGGAAACCAAGTGACCACAGCTGCCTGGAACAAAGCAGTTCACCAGGAGAACTTTTTACACACAAATGTTCTTGGAGAAGTTCTATGCAGAAGTTCAAAGAGCCGGATTATTATTATTATTATTATTATTATTATTA
>QEPC01013355.1:860058-879050 GCA_003113815.1 Sphenodon punctatus | reverse complement strand
GGGGGGGAGGGTGGGTGTTCACCCACCCTCCCTCCTATTCCCCAGTCTGGCACACCTTCCCCCCTTCCATCCCAGGCCCCCAGCCTGGGGAGAGACTGGGGAAGGGGGTGAATAAACACGGGGGGGGAGAGAGACTGGGGGCCTGGGATGGAAGGGGGGAGGTTGTGCCAGACTGGGGAATGGGGGGGATTTGGAGGAGTGTTGTGGGGACAGACAGGGGGGATTTGGGTGAGGGAGGTTGTTTTGGGGACAGTCAGACTGGGGAGATTTTTTGGGGGAAGGGTGTTGCTCTGTGTTTGCATGATGACAAAATGGCCTCCCTACTCATGCTTGGGAGGAGTGAAGGAAAGCAGCATCAATGCATCAATGAATGCATTGCTGCTTTCCTTCTCCCCTCCCAGCATGAGTAGAGAGGCCACTTTGTAAATATGTGGTTCCACTAGTCGTGGCTACTCTTTTTAAAAAAAATGGTCCCTTCACTGTTTCACTGCTGCTGCTGCTGGAAAGTAGTTTTTGTGGACAGGCATTTGGCTGCTGGGGATAAGGTGTGGCTGCTGGGGATGATGCTGGTTGGACTCGGGGCCTGCTTTGGTGGGAATGCAGCCCTGAAAGGGGCCAAACTGTTTTTTAAAAAGGGGCCTGTGTGCTTGAACAGGCAGTTTGTTGGTGAAGCTACTAGGGATGCTGGTCTGGATGTGTCTGATTTGGTGGCAATGCATCCCTGAAACTGGGCATTTTTTTTTAAAAAAGGCCTGTGTGCTTGCACAGGTGTTTGCCTGCCAGGGATGCCTTTGGGGGCTTGTGGGAATGGTTTGTTTTGTTTGTGTGTGGTTTTCTGGTCTTTATATGGGTTTTGTTCGCTTGATGATGTGGAGTAGGGATGGGACACCAGGGAGAATACGGGGTACCGGATGTACCGGTATCGGATCTCCCAGATAACGGATATACTGGTATCGGCACACCGGATTTTTAACATTGGCCACGGTACCGGATTTTTTACACTGCGGCTATTGACTTCAATAGCCGCAATGTAAAAAATCAGGTACCATGACCAATGTTAAAAATCCAGCATGCCGGTACAGATAAATATCGGATTTATCGGATTAAGCCGATACACCCAAATACCAGCAATATTGGATCTCAGGAGAACCACTATTCCCACCCCTAAGGAGTGTTAAATACTAATCCCCACCCCCCAAACGCACATGCAGCAGAGGGTGATGGGGAATTAGGTTTTAATGCCCTGTAATTCAATTGAGGTTTTGAAATCGTAACGGTTAGTCTGGTGATCTTATGGGTGTTCAAAATGCTAGAAATGTGATGTTTATGAAAAAATTGAGGTTTTGAAATCGTGAGATGTAACGGTTAGTTTGGTGATCTGCTTGCTTTTAAACCTGGCACAGGAGGTGAATATAACCTGCCTAACTGAAATTGCTGGATTAAGTAATGTAATGTCCATCCAATGTTAACCCTAGGTACTCCTTGCTGCTGGCTGGGTCATGCCCTGGCTCCGCCTACTGTATTCCTGGCTCCGTCCTTAGGCTTAGCTCCACCCCTAGGCTAGGATCTGCCCCTAGGCCCGCCGGCCCGGCCTTACTACCCCAGTGCCCCTCCAACATCAAAACCCACCAGCCACCCCTGGGTCTAGGTCACAGTGGAGTCAGGGCAAAGTCCTAGCTGGGTCTAGAAGGGCAGATCCAAGCAGAGCAAACACATGGCAAAGTGGATCAGAATGGATGAAGGGCCAAGTGGCATGGACACAGCAAAAATGCAGAAAGGATGAAGTCACAGTGAGCAGATGATCTGCTTGGCTTCCTGTTGCTACCAGTCAGTCTTATAAACTGTCTGGCAGCCAATCAGGAAGCTAGGAGATGTGGCAAGGGCTGGGTCAGCCAGCAGGAGGGGTGTGGCCAGAGCAGCCTTACAGAGGAAGCCTGGGCCCAGTCAATGTAACACAGTAGAGCAGTGGAGCAGAGGCCAGCCTCTTCCAGTGACTCATCAATGACAATACTATGCCTTGCCTTTGGCCTAGATCCTAACTCATTGGGCATTTTTAGGCACACCTTAAAGTTCCGAATTTTTCAATCTTCTGGGTTTACAAGTCCACAAGTAAGTTCCGGACACATTTTTCACACAAACACTGCTTTGAGGCAGCCTAACGTAGCCGCAGCTGTAGACGTGCAGGAGAAATGTGTGTGTAAAAACACCCATTGTCACCTTATATCTGGGGACAATCCGTATTGAAGTCAATTTATTCCCCACCGTTCCCCAAAGGTTCAGGGCACATAAAAAAGTATACGTAAAAAAGATAGGTAAAATAAAAGTGATTTAAATTGTAATTCATATATAAAAATCCCATTTAAAATCAATACCCCATAGCCTATCCCCCCTGGCAAATAAATGGATCTTACCTTACCTCCAGAAAATGTTCAGGCACCAGCTGTGGTGAACCTCCAAGGGAAGGTTGCCAAGAGGGCAACGGGAGCTGAAACAGGTTCCCGATAAAATGGGTATATTTACCAAATTTGCTCTAAATGAACCACCACTCATGGATGCCCAAATGGTAGCAGCAAGGGTTCCCATTTTTGCTTTCATGAGCTGTGGTGGTGGCAATCTGGGCAGCGATGTGGGCGGTGTCAATCCAAGTGGCAATGTGCCCTGCCAACTGGTCTGGGCCCGCCATCACGACTGCCTGGATTACCGCCTCACCCATGTCCTCCTACCTAGAGTAAGCAAATTTAAGGTCATTTTGCACCTGCAGGAACCCACAGGGCTGGCTGCAAATTTGGGTGGATACCCGGGGCCCAAAATAAGTCATTCTTTCAGCGATAACACTCTAGGTTCAGATTCAGAGTACATCCCTCATGGTCGATTACCTGCCTTCAGCGGAGATCAAGAGTCAACCCTCACTCTTTCCTGTTTATCCACCTCTCTATCTACTCGTATGCTCCCATCAGTATTGTATATAATTTGTGACAAGATGCACTACCGTCATGTGAGATGAGAGTCAATCTAAAGTGCCACCATTGTTCACCCAACACACCCATCTCTTATTACCCCGACAGGTTCGAATGTCCCATTCATTTAGCAGGTGCCTAATCATCTTCCCCTGTATTGACATTTGATCTCAGTCTGTGGCTTGACGGAAAGGTGCTTTTGCTGTGATATATGATGCACCGATACCTTTACGTGCCATCAATGGCACTGAAGTTTTGGTTGAAAAATTAGCAGGGAGGAATAAAACGGAATAATGAAAATCTATCATTATGTGTGTTTCGGGAAAAAAAACCACCAACAAAATATAACAGGACTGGTTTGTTTAGCATTTGGGTTAGAAATGATGTATGAGAACATCATAAAACACTTATATTAAAAAAGATCTCACTTGGAATTCAAAATATATATTGTACTGTCTTATCATTCAGTCACTTTAGAGAGAAAGTTAAAAATGTCCATCCTGTGGTGGCAGTCTTTGGCATTATATCTTAGAACTGATATATTCTTCTAATACTTTTATTTAAAAGGCCCATTACTCAGAAATAGCATATATAGCCATTTGTTTTGCTATTGAAAATGGTAATGCCGCAGATAGTATTTCTGCATTTAAGTTTACTGTGAAAGCTTACTGTTTCTTCCTTGGTCTACTTCACCTCCCTTGGATCCTCAGGTTCACCCTTAAACTAAGGTCTCCTTTGTGGAAAGCCCCCCACCCCCTTTGCAAACTTACCACTTGTTCCTTAAGCCTGGTGTGATTCACGGATATTTCAATTAGGGCTGAAACAAAGGAATGTTAACAAATGAGACAATAGCCTACTGCAGTCCGGGTTCAGTCTGTGCAGCCCCCACTCAGCCCCCATTCATATGTTTAATGCGTCCAACCTAATAAATGAGCAGCCTCCTGTGTGTATTTCATGCACTTGTGGGAAGTCCCCACATGTGGTGCCAATGAGACTGACGTCGGAGAGAGGGACAGGAAGCGGTCACTCCTCAGATGCTTTAGGACAGGGGTGGGGAACCTTTCCCTTCCCGGGGGCCACTTTGAAAGTTTGCACAAGCTCCAAGGGCCACACAGAAGTTGGGGTGGGAGTGCTTAAGGGACGCATCTCAAGGAAAGGAGCATCAAGATCATGAATCTGTGCCATGGAACTGTCCCCTATTCATGTCTGCATAACCTCATCTCTGCTCCCTTCTCTTGAACTCAGTTTTTCAGTGATTGAAGGTAAGAACAGGATCCAAGGGCCAGATCCAGGAAGTGGAAAGGGTCCACATAAAAAGTTGCCGTGGGCTGCATTTGGCCCCCAGGCCTGAGGTTCCCCACCCCTGCTTTAGGTTTTCCTCCCATGACTCTGTGGTCCTGGCAGACCTATGGTGGATACCTCTGGGTATTCACATTTGGAGGCACTGCGCACAACCTAATTGACGGGACATGGACATTAGGGATGTGCGAACAGAATGTGGTTCGGATGTTCAGATGTTTGGTCGTTCAGTTTGGGAACCGAGTTCGGGTTCGATCATTCAGTTCGGGAACCAAATTTGGGTTCGGAGCGGAGTTCGGTTTGGCTGAACATTCGGAAACCGGTATTGATTTCGATATCGATACTGATATCGATACTGATTTCGAAGATTTTATTTTCAGTATCGGTATCATTTGGCCCTGAGACACTTTTGTTTTGTTTTTAAGTCTTGTTATATTGTTAATCTTTGTTTTTAAAAAAGTTATTATAAAAGTTATATCTGTTACCCGCTGAGTTTGACCTATCCAATCTTTTACCTCTCTTTGCTGCTTCTGACAGGTGGCAGAATCTCATTGTATGTTTGTGTATATACAGCTTGTCAGATCCCTACCTGACAGCAGCAGCACATGTAGCGTATTAGCCCCAAGATGTGCCAGCAGGGTCTCAACTTGCAGACAGACCCCCAGGAGGACTTCTGGGGATCACATCAATAATGTGGGACATTGGTGACTCTGGAGGAACATCATGTTACCAAAAATCAGACCTGTGGAGTTTGGGGCGTGGTGATGGGCTCTGGCTGCTGCTGCATGCTGCCACTCCACTGGCCTACCACCTCTGCTACGTGCCCCATTGTCCGCATTACGGGCATCAGACTGGCCTCTCCTACTTCCCTTCTCGATGTCTTCCAACCCAAAGAATGCACACAAAGATTTTTTTATATATATATATATATATATATATATAAATATAAATTATATATATATATATATATATATATTCAATTTTTTAATCTAATACTATATATATCTACACTAAATAGAACTGCTATTAACTATTCTAAACCCTATGAAACTAAATGGAATATCTAATAACACAAATATTTATTTATTTATTTATTTATTTATTTATTCATTTGTTTATTTGTTTGTTTGTTTATTATACGCATTTATGAGTCGCCCCATATGCCTACGGCATCCCGGGGCGACAAAGGCCTAGTCCTACAAACACACTATAAAACTGAATCACTACACAGTCACACTATCTCTATCTATCTCTATAACTAAGCTAACTCCTACATCATCTATCTATCTATCTATCTATCTATCTATCTATCCAAAGGGATGGGGGTAGGGAATACAGACAGCTCACAACAAACAACACATGGAGGGCTAAAAACCTGAAATGAAAGCTAAATCAATCTAATGCTACTCTAAATAAATCCAAAAACAGGGGAAGGGAATAAGGGATGGAATATATAGTGGGAGGAGGGTGAGGATTCAATGGAGGGTAGGGAGAAAGAACACAGGGATGGGTAAAAAATAAAAATAATGCCTAAATCTATCTAATCTAATCTAAATAAATGATACTAGGGAGGTAAATGTGTGGAAATGGGTGAAATAGGAGGAGGATGGTGATGGATTGGGAGGAACACAAACTGCTGAGAGAGGGAGACTTCTGAAAACATCTGATGATAGGATCAGTGGCTAGCTCAGATGGTGTTGGAAGGGGGGAGGGCAATTACTTTTGTTACTTGCTGTGTCCGCCTTACCACAAGCCCCATTGGCTCTGTACAGCCTAGCCTTATGTCTCCCATGTCCAATTGCAGACTGCGAAGCCAGTGGTCTGAGGAGAAAAGGAATGGTGATTGGGCAGGCTGGCTGCTACTCCAAGCCTCTCCACCCCTGGTGCCAGGAAGTCTCCTCCTCAGCTGCCTCCCCCTCCCTAGGCCTTCCAGTCACGTTTTTCCCACTCGAACTCATCTGAACTCACCCAAACGGTACCGAACTGTTCAGTCATTTTCGAGTTTGGATTAAGTTTGGTTTGGTCACGGGTTTGGTTCGGAAGTTCTAGTCGGTTGTCCGAACAGACCGAGTTTGGTCTGAATGCCGAACTTCCAAACCGGGTTCGCACATCCCTAATGGACATGTGGGCATACAATAGCCTGCATTCGACCCCATGGCAGACACCACATTCTCTGAGACCCCCACCATGAGTGGGAGATCTGTGTCTGGTGGGTGAAGGCCACATGGCCAGAGGGGGTGAACACCTAATTCAATGGCCAGGTGGATACCCATCTGGTGTGGGTTAATGTGGACTAATATCTTCTTTGTTAAAACTGAAAGATCAGAAGCGAATATTCAATTCATGGCATTCGGCTTATTCTGTTCCAGCAAAGTGAATATAAATCTATTGTCAGTTCTCACTTCTTTTGTGTTTATGAATTTACGAGATAATATCGAGTGTTATAAATGCTGAAATTTTGTAATGTGAATGCACTATTCTCCCTTTATGCAGCCTTGCAGGTCTTGTGCCCTTGTAAAACCCACCAGATATGACTCTACATAAAAGGGGAATGATGTGTTCACACATTTCAAACACCCATTATTATTTCGAGCACTTATAAGAACCCACTTTTGTCATGTGTAAAAGCGGCCGACTTCCCCAAGGCCATCCTGAGAGTTCATGGATAAGATGGGATTTGAACCTTTGTCTCCCAGGCTGCCCCTTGGCTGCCTTTCCCTGGATACTGCCCCTCCCCGCCTCCCCCCGAGTTCAGTAGGCTGCCTGGCTGAGGCTTCAAGTCAGCTGCCATGTGATTTTCATGTCCCCATTGCATGCACACGCATAGCACAGTTTGCTGCTATGTGCTATTGCTTGTGCATACACTGAGCATTTTTACACACACGTTAAAGTTCCAGCTTTTTAAGCGTCAGGGTTTACAAGTCCACAAGTAAGTTCCGAATTCATTGTTCACACACACACTGCCCTGAGGCAGCCTAAAGTAGCCGCAGCTATAGACGTGACAGGCTGCCATGGAAACCAAGTGACCACAGCTGTCTGGAGCAAAGCAGTTTACCAGGAGCACTTTTTACACACAAAAGGTCTGGGAGAAGTTTTACCCAGAAGTTAAAAGATCCGGATGTTTAAGATCTGGGTGAGTGATTTAGGCACACAGAAAGTTCAGGATGTAACAGCAAACATGCAGGAGAAATGTGTGTGTAAAAACACTCATTGTCATTGCCATCTTTGCTCTCTGGAGCTGCTGGACTACACTTCCCAGCATGCTCCAGAGAGAAAAGATGGAGGCAACAATGGAACCAATCCCATGCCCTGCGTGTGCCGTGTGGTATGTGTGTGCAAACCGTGTGCATACCCATTGCAGGTCATTGTGCCACGTGCAAGTCGCATGAAACTCATGTAGATCCTGCACACAGGAGGTTTTGGATCATGGACAATGCACACTCGCACAATACCGCATAGCAGGAAACTACACTATTTCACATGCATGTGAACAGGGTGATGGCCAGTAAGTGCTGCTGACATGGAGCGGGTTTGGGGGGGGGCTTGGGCCCACAGGACAGGCTTCTATGGATGGTGTACCCTCCCCCAGGTGTGGGTGATGTGTGACTTGTGGTGGTACTGCTGTGGCAGTTGGGGGAGGGGGGGAGGTGTAGTAGTGCGGCATCATGGAGAAGTCTCCCAGCTAGGGTGCTGCCCCAAGCTTGCTCCTCTCTCCTCGGACCTCTGCCTTCAGAATCTGGTGCCCTAGGCGCATGCCTTTTGGACCTCCCCTAATTCGGGGCTGGCCTGTCCGGCACTAGTCCTGTGCTACTCAATATCTTTATTAATGACTTGAATGAAGGAGTGGCTGCAGATGACACAATGTCGGGAGGGGTAACTGACACTTTGGAAGCTAGAATTAGATTTTTTAAAATTTATTTTCTAAATGATGCATTGGAAAGCTGGGCTGAAATTAATGCAATGATATACAGCTGTGATAAATGTAAGGTGCTGAATTTAGGAAATGCAGAGGTTTTGGGAATGGGGGATAGCTGCGATTGAGGTAGATCGCAAAGTGAGCGTGAGTCAGAAATGGGAATTGGCTTATACAAGGCTAATGCAATTTTAGGCTGCATTAGCAGAAACCTTGGCTGCTTTCTGACATTACCTGGGAGGGGTGGGAACTTCTGCCACCACCACCGTTGCTTCCTAATTGTGAGGATTAGCACCTGTCAGAATGCACTAGTCCCCTTTTAGCACGTGAGAACACCCGTCCTTGTAAAGGTTATATTTGGGATCCAGTAATGCGTGAGCATCCTTGCATGCTAAAAGGGGATTAGTGCATTCAGATGGGTGCTAGTTCTCTCAATTACAGAGTCATGATGGTGATTATGAACGTTCCTGCCCCTGCCAGGTAAAGTCAGAAAGCAGTCATTGGTTCCAAGTAATGGGAAGTAACAATTCTGCTCTATTCTGCAGTGGTAAGACCTCACTAAGGCTGTGTTCTCACCTGCGGTGGTGGTGGTGGCAGCTGGAGGGTTGTGGGAAGGCACGGGTCACACGGCAGTGTGGAGGAGTCAGCCAATGGAAAAAGAGCAGGATTTTGCACCCTGAGATGTGCGAGAGAAGCTGTGACAGATCCCCGTTCACACTGGCTCTTTTCCCATCAGCCAGCTCCTCTGCAAGATGTGCAAACACCCGGCCAAGTTAGGGTGCAAGCCACCGAGTCCTGGACGGGCCTCTGTCACTGCCCCACTGATGCCTGACAGCCTGCAATGCCCAGCCAAGTAGTGCCTGCCGGTCCCCAAAGCATGGTTTCAGGTGTTGTCATGGCCTACAGGCAGAGACCCAATGGCAGCAGCAGCAGAGACTGGGAAGGTTTTGGACTTGGTGGCTGGCACCTATAGGAGCAGGGCATTGCAGGTTGGTGGAGCAGTAGCAGAGGCCTGGCCAGGGCTTGGTGGCTGGCACCCCTACTTGGCTGGGCATTGCAGGCTGGCATTGGTGGAGCAGCGGTAGAGGCCCACCCCAGGCTTGGTGGCTGGCACCCCTATTTGGCTGGGCTTGCAGGCTGACAGGCCTCCAGTTCTGCTTGCTCTATGCTGGGTTCTCCATTTCTAGTCGCCATCATGGCAGGCGGTGGCTGGCTGTCTACATGAATCACCACCGGGCAAGGCTACTTGACCAATTTGCCAAAGAGTTGGCCCCACCCCAGCTCTCAATGATGTCACCATCACGGCCGGGCGTTGCAGACTGCCAGGCATCTGCGGAGTAGTGTCAGAGGCCTGGCCAGGGCTTGGTGGTTTGCATGCCTACTTGGCCAGGCATTGCAGGCTGCCAGGCATTGGTTGAGCAGCAGCAGAGGCCTGACCAGGGCTTGGTGGCTGGCACCCCAACTTGGCCGGTTGTTGCAGGCTTGTATCCTACTTGCCGTATCTCAACAAGCTCTTCTGAAAATTGGTCAAGCCTTTCCCAGTGGGGAATCTCGTGGACACCCAGCCCCCGCCCACTGGCGCACTCATCCGAGCTATGCCCGTCTACAAGACTGAGGAGCAAATGGCTGACGTGCAGTACTGGCAGCAGCAGCAGACAATGGATTGCCAGGGCACAGTAACTGCAACTGACACCTCTGCTCAGCCAGGCATTGCATGTTGGTTGGCATCGGTGGAGCCAATGGGACTTGGCAGAGGCTCGGCCAGGACTTGGTGGCTGGCACCCCTATTCAGCCTGGCGTTGCTGGCTGCCAGGCATCAATGGCAGCCTGACACAGGGTGGTGTGCAAGGGCAGCTTAAACTGGGGGGCCAGAAAGCCAATCAGGCACCTAAACCCCATGTCCCCGACCACCGAGAAGGGCTGCCCATTGAACGCAATCATTTCCCCCAATATGCGTGTGGCTTTCAGTTGAAAGTCTCTCCACCCTCCACGTCCTGCAGCTGTGGATGGACTTGGCAGCTGTCCCCACCCCAGCTCTCAATGATGTTGATGGACAGCCCTCCCTGCCTGTAATGTAGGCCCCAGAATCCTGATGGTGGGACCTAGGGCTGGAGTGGCTGTTTCTTGATGCAATGGAATGATGGCTCTCTGTGAACAGAATAACGGCCCCAGAACCCTGATGGTGAGTCCTGGGACTAGAGTGGCAGCTTCTGGATGACATGGATGGGCAGCCCTCCCTGCCTGGAACGTAGGTCCCAGAACCCTGATGGTGGGTCCTGGAACTAGAGTGGCAGCTTTTGGATGAAGTGGAACGACAGCCTTCCCTGCCTGTAACATAGGCTGGCTGGCATCGGTGGAGCATTGGCAGACAGTGAAGTGCAACAACAGCCCTCCCTGCCTGTAACGTATGCCCCAGAACCCTGATGGTGGGTCCTGGGGCTGGAGAGGCTGTTTCTTGACGCAGTGGAACGATGGCTCTCTGTGAGCGGAATGACAGCCCCAGAACCCTGATGGTGGGTCCTGGGACTAGAGGGGAAGCTTCTGGATGAAGCGGAATGACAGCCCTCCCTGCCTTAAGGTAGACCCCAGAACCCTGATGGTGGGTCCTGAGGCTGGAGTGGCAGCTTTTGAATGAAGTGGAACGACAGCCCTCCCTGCCTTAAGGTAGGCCCCAGAACCCTGACGGTGGGTCCTGGGGGCCGGAGTGGCTGCTTCTTGATGCCGGGTATAACACCTTAATCTAATCTAAATAAATGAAACTATGGAGGTAAATGTGTAGAAATGGGTGAAATAGGAGGAGGATGGCCATGGATTAGGAGCACAAACTTCTGGGAGAGGGACACTTCTGAAAACACCCGCTGCCAGGATCAGTGACTAGCTCAGAAGGAATTGGAAGGGGGGAGGGCAATTACTTTTGTTACTTGCTGCGCCTGCCTTACCACAAGCCCCATTGGCTCTGTGAAGCCTAGCCCCATGCCAAGCACAGACTGTGAAGCTCCAGTGGTCTGAGGAAAAGAGGATGGTGATTGGGCAGGCTGGCTGCTAGTTCAAACCTCTCCACCCCTGGCACCAGGAAGTCTGCTCCTCAGAGCCGCCCCCCCCCCAGGGCCTGCCAGCCAGGTTTTTCCCACCTGAACGCGCCCAAACTCATCCAAATGCGGTTAAACTCTTTGGGGGTTTTGGCGTTCCATTCGGGTGTTCAGTTCGGGCATCTGAACTGTCTGAGTTTGGGCTGAACTCCAAATGTCTAAACTATGTTTGCACATCCCTAATGCTGTGCAGGCTTATAAAATTGGGACCCTTTATCACATCTTTCTGATATTGGGTAGAGATGATCCTGAAAGTGTGAGATACAGCCCTGCCAAATTTCATGTACCCTGGTTGTTCTACAAAGATACCAGGACCCTTTATCAAATCCTTCTGAGGGGTATAAATTTTCAAAGTTTCATCCACATTAGATGGGAGACAAAGAAGTTACAGCCAGGAATGTCTTTGCAGATTTTTGCAAAATAATGTAATTCAACTGCTTATATAGTTGGATTCCTTTATCCAATCTCTCTGAAATTTATTACACTTAATGTCTTTCATTGGAGGTAGAAAGCTTCCATGTTTCATCTAAATATACTGAAAAACAAAAATATTACAGGTGAAAATGTGTTTTCCATTGAAACCAATGGAAATCAGAAATGAAAGCAAAAACAAAAACAAAATTTTGATATTTATGAAAAGAAAAACGAAAGATTTAAATAACAAAAACAAAAAACAAAAAACACCAAACAACATGGGTCCCTGGTGCACATCTCTAGCTTTAAATTCAGATTGGGAGTTCAGGTCAAATCTAAACTCACAATCCACATTTAAAGTGTGGGCTGGAACTCCCATTGACTCCCTCACAGATAAAACTAAACCTGGGCTCATCATATATTTTTGGCAGGATTTAATTGGATTTAATCAGCATATGTGTGAGTCCACCCACAGAGTGCTTACCGGAATGAGAAACCATTCTTGAGATCAGACTAAAGGTACTACCACCACCATCACAATCACAGTCATGGTCTTCATTATTATTGTCCTCTTGGCCACCCAAACAAGATTTACAAATTGCAGCCACCTATTTTCAGAACAGGTAAATGAAAGAATAAAGGAAACACATCCACCTACAGAAATATGACTAAATGAGGAGAAAAACAACAACTCAGGTCCGATATTCCTTTTCTTCTTAGTTATTGATCCTTCTTTCCTGTGCTCTTGGTGAGCACCTTGTTATAGACGAGGCTGTTGAGTGAGAAAAGAGTTAAATCTGCAACCTTTACCACAATCACAAATGGAAATCCATCCTTGGTTTAAGTGCTAGACCAGAGAGGGCAGGAAAGGAAATGGAAAAATGTGACATGCCAGAGCTTTAGAATTGAATGAGATGCCAGGTTGGTTGTGATGATGGGGTAATTCTGAAGAGGCAGGTGGAATCCTTGTAGCGAGGGAGCTAGTGAGACCTGCTGCATGCACAGCACTGAGATTTCCCATCTTCTCTATCTTCATTAAAGTCCACATTCAAAGCCCAGGAGAATCAGTGGAAGGATGCGTATTGCAACTGATGGCCTTTGCATCAGGCCTCTTATTGTGCACTTCTGGAGCTGTTCGGGGGTAGGAAATTTCTCTTGATTTAAAAGAAAAATAGATTTGCACGATGCTCATCTTGTGATCGCTGAGCAACTGGATTCTCTAAGGGAAGCCTCGAGAATGCATATAACTCTGAACACAGGACAGGGGCGTAGCTACATTGGAATGGGCCCAGGTGCAAGAACTGGAGATGGTCCTTCCAAACCCCACTCTGCTACCACTTCCTACCCTGCCCCACCACTGATCACTCCCCACCTCCACAGCTTTGTTCCTCATTGCAGAACACAATCAACTTTCCAGCACCTGGATTTGGCTACAAGATCCAGTTTGAACTTCCAACCCCCCAACCTCTCCCTGTAGGCAGGGAAAGACTGAACTCAGGGGAAGGGAGCAGAGATGATGGCGTATGCACAAGAAGAGGGAACAGATCAGGGACATGGATGCATGAACTGGATTCTCCTCTTTCTGGATCTGTTCTTAGGTACCCTCGCTTCCAACGTGTATGCGACCCTCAGGGTTTGTACTAATTTTCAAAGTGGCCCCTGGGATGGAAAAGTTCCCCCTTCCCCAAATAGTGATAAAACCCAGGGTGATCTCCAGTTGACAGTCTGGGGCTTGCTACAAACACATGAGGGGAAGCCCTGCTATGAAAGCCCCATCCCCCACGTCCTCCCTGGGGCTCTCCCCGGGGTGTGGGGGTGTGTCTCAGAAGCCGGTCCCTGCTCTTGTCCCCACTCCCTCCCTGTTCCCAGCCGGACCCACTGGAACACACTGCCCCTACTACCCAGTTCCTGGGTATGGGGCAGATAGGTGTGTTGGCTCTGCCCCCTTCCTTCTCCTGCTGCTCTGACACCTGTGCCGGCTCCCCCCACACCTACGGACACTGGGCCAGGCTTGGGGTGGCTCCTGCAGGATGCACTGCCTACTGCATGGTGCCTGAGAGGTGGGAGGTCTGGGGCTGCTTCTCTGCCCGGTCCTGCTGCAGAGGGGAGACCCGGTACCTCCCAGAAGCCACTGCTACTTAACAAACCCCTCCCGCTCCCTGTACTCACTCACCCCACCCACCCAGTGCTTTCTCCACAGCTTCTTCCCCTCCCCAGACTCAGTTCTCAGCCCCAGTTCAGAACCAGCCATGTGGGGCAACCCCCCACCCCCACAGAGCCATGTGACTGCAGCTCTTCCCTCATTCCCTCTACTGAAGAAAGGTCTGGCCGGTCAGGGATTCCATGGGGTCCTGAAGCCCATCATGTTTGGGGTCAGCCGGGGACACACTCACACAGCCCAATGCAGCTGCTCTGGGGGTTTGTGGGTCCTTCAATCTCAGAGCCCAGGGGCAGCTGCTTCTGCTGTCCCTATGATATCTATGCCCCTGACACATGAATAGGAGTGAGGCAGGGTGAGCTGGACTGCCTTGGCTACATCAGCTCAAGGAGATCTCTGGCCCTGATTGCTAGCTCCCTGAGAGGCTCAAAGGGCTTGAACAGCCTCAGGAAGGGCTGCTAGGATTAATTGGGTCATGTGATTGTTTGGTGGCTGGTCAGGTGACCAGAAGCTCTGAGTAGAGCTGAAACAAATACCAGCAAAAATGGGTCTACCTGATGAATTTCCGATACCTCAATCAACTTGACAACATCGGGTATCTATCATTACACAATTTCAACCTGATTCAGGAACCTGATGTCCCATAATGTAGACTTCCAGGATTGATTTTACTTCTGACACTGTCTTCCGCTTGTGAGAACTTTGTGTGTTGGTGCTGCCAGCCTCAAGGGGAAACTGAGGCACAGACCATGTAAGAGGGTGTGACTGAGAGTGAATTAGATGATGATGATGATGATGATGATGATGATTGATGATGATGACGGTGGCGACGATGATGGCAGCGGCAGCAATGATGATGCCAACAATGTACCTGGTGTTGTCCAATCAGTAGTTTGAGACGGTTTCCTAGCCAAAGGGGCTTACAATCTAGTAAAGAACAAGGGAGAGAGGACACATAGGGAGAGATGAGGATACATTCATGAGGTTGAGAAGTTGCAGGTGCATGTGCTTCAGGGAACAGAAGGACTCTGAATGAGGGAAGGAAGAGGAGGCCTCAGAGCTGAGTCTATGGGGTTGAGGAGCTAGGGAAAGCCTGATGGAAGTGGTTGATTTTGAGGAGGAATTTGAAGGCTGGGAGGAAAGGAGCAGAATGACTGTATTCAGGGAGGGAGTTGCAGGCACGGGCAGCAGCAAGGGAAAGGGGATGAATATGTTTGGAGGAGCAAAGTAGTTGCAGGCAGGCGAGGAGGGTGGCAGAGGAAGAGAAAAGTCCCAGGTGGGAATATGGCAGGAAACAAATGTTGTTGTGGTTTTTTAAAAAACAACACGGTGCATGCGCAAATGGCCACCGGGGGACAATTGTTTCATGCATAAAATGGCCATCACCCTTATCCAAAATGGGAAAAAAGTAGCTATTCTGTTTTTGTGTGGAAAAAAATTAAAACAGCTATTTCAGTTCTGGCCTACTAGAGTACAGCGGCACAGCAGATGTCACACACTCCAATATCTCTGTCAAGTCAAGCTGCAATGAACATTCAAAGTGAAAATTT
Organism: Sphenodon punctatus; assembly: GCA_003113815.1. Lineage (NCBI taxonomy): Eukaryota > Metazoa > Chordata > Lepidosauria > Sphenodontia > Sphenodontidae > Sphenodon > Sphenodon punctatus. The sequence continues at coordinate 863,670 of QEPC01013355.1, read as the reverse complement.
GGGACATTCACCAAATGGAAGTGAATATGAAAATAGCCTTCACTTCCACCTGCAGTTGTGATTTCGAATCTTCATTTTGATTTTCGTTCGAGACCTTTATTTACTCTGCTACTTTGGTATTTCGGCGTACGGTGCTTATTGTGTCTCCTAGTTGGCTGATTCCCCCCCCCCATTTTTGAATGCGATCGTGAATGCAATGGGTCCAGCTGTGAGAGGTAATGCAGCAGAAAGCCACAGAAGTACCAAATAATGAAGAGCTAAGCGACAGCAGCGAGCGATTCGCAGAACATCAAAATAGCACAGAAATGAAGAGGCAAAGAAGCAAAATTGGTCAGGGCAACAAAGATCAATGTCAGGTATTTGTTCATGGGAATGAATATGCAAATCATCTTTGTGAACACAAAAAGGCATATGCTTTTGTAACCTTGATACTAGACTACTGTAATGAGCTCTACATGGGGCTGACCTTGGAGACTATTTGGAGACGGCAGCTAGTGCAGAATACAGTGACCAGCCTTTTAGCTCGGGCGGACTTCCAGAGGCCTGTTCCATTCGCACTCCAACGTCTACACAGACTGTGAGTAGTGTTCTGGACTAGGGCTGATGCGGCAGCAGCTTTTACCGCACCGTGATTCCGTTCCGCCATTTCAGAACTGCCTGCACCACACCGCGACTTTTCTGCGGATATTCCACTAATTCTGCCGGAATTCTGCAAATCGCGGAATTGCGGAAATATTGCGGAATAATTGCGGAAATCGCGGAAAACCGCTATTCCGCTATTTTTTGGCGCTGGCGGAATTGCGGAAATAGCGAAAATGTCATGTTTCCACGATTCCACTAAGTTGCGGAATTAAATAAGCGGAACCGCGGAATGAAACCGCGGAATGAAAGACTCTGCCATGCCATTCCACTAATTGCGGAAACACTGTTTCCTCCGGAAATAGCTACCGCTGCGATATTCCGCTACAGCCCTATTCTGGACACAATTTGAGGTGCTGGTTTTGACCTATAAAGATCTTAATGGCTTGAGTCCTGCTCATCTAAGAGACCGTCTTTCCTCCATGCAACTAAGTCGATCAAAGCATTCCCCACAGCAAACTGTGTGACTAATCAGCTATTCTTTGAAGGATTTGAATACTGGCTTGCTCCTCGGCAGTATGTCCTGACATTGCTCATCTCCATCACAAGAACTTGTGAGATGCAGTTCTAGTATCCTCCAGTTAATATGTACAAGGGACAGATGAGATGGTCTTGTGCCTTCTGAATAGAGCTGCAATGGGTACCCGCAGGTAACACCTGCATTTTCAGGCACCCCAATGGGCACCCAATGGGTTTAGGTTTCCTCAGATCAGCCAAGAGTGCCCTCTTGCAAATAAAAACATATCAGGTTCAGACGACACAGGTATGCAGAGGCGTTCTCAGTGTGGGCCCTAGGGCTTTGGGACTAGGGATGTGTGAATGTGGTTCGGATGTTCGGACTGAACTCTGTCTGTTCAACTGACCAAACTGAATGTTCGAACTGAACTCGGAAATGACCGAAGAGTTTGGTCATGTTTGGGTGAGTTTGGGGGTAGGAAAAACGTGACTGGAAGGCCCATTTGGGTGGGAAAAACGTGACTGGAAAGGAGCGGCAGGTGGGGAGAAGACTTCCTGGCACAAGGGGTGGAGACCAGGGGTGGTCTCAGGGCCAAATTATACCAATACCGAAAAAAACGTTGAATTCGGTATCAATATCAGTACTGATAGCGCTATTTTGAATGTTCAACCATGTTCAGCCAAACTGAACTCCACCAAACTGAACAAACAAACCCGAACTTGGTTTTCGAACCTAACGACCAAAAGCCCGAACAGTCGAACTGCGTTCTGTTCGCACATCCCTATTTGGTACCTCCTTCCTTTGGGGGCTGTTAAAGACTGAACCTGAGTATCTTCAGAAGGCAATGTAAGTCCTTTTTAACTGACCAGGCTTTTAGAAGGCAGAAATAGAGTTTGGAGGCTTGGGGTGTGAGTGGTTTTAAAGGGAATTTATTAGGTTTTATCTGGATTCTATATTTTTGTATTGTAAGCCACCCTGAGCCTATGGGGAAGGGCAGGTTACAAACAAACAAACAAACAAACAAACAAACAAACAAACAAACAAACTAATTAATTAAATTAATTAATTACTTAATAAATAAATAAATAAATAAATAAATAAATTAAATAAAATTCGCTTCAGCCAACTGAACATTTGTTTCTCGGGTTTGTCTGTATGACAGGCAGCTGGCGCAGCTTATGGAGCAGGAATTGATGTCCTGCTGCCACTCCTCCCCCCCTCCTGTCACTTTGACACTTCCCCCCTCTCCCCCAGTCCCAGAGGTTTGCCCCCACGGCTGACTCAGCAATGGTACCACTGCCTGCCAGCTGCTGAACCCCTTCAGGACACAGGTAAGATGAGGAAAAGTGGAGACAGGCCGGATTTGCTTCCTGGTTGGATCCTGGCAGAGGTAGACTGGAACCCAATGCGTTTCTGAAGGGGTTCCCGCATACCTGCAGGAGTACCCCTGGGTACAAAATCCACTGCCCAGTTGAGTTATAGACTGGACAGATAGACTCACAGAATCTGAGCAGAGCTGCAGCCAGGTACCCTAAGATTCAGGCAGCTCTGACGAATCCAGGGTGCCCGAATGACCTCAACCCCGTGCGGGCATAATTGATGTCTGCACAGGACCTGATGGATCTGCTTGATTGCACTGTCTGGCTTTTGAAAGTGACAGGCCATAGCTGGGATGTGCTGCGGTGATTCCAGCTGGGGCCTGTCACTTTCATAGACTGCTTCTTCCCCACCCACCCAGTACCTCTCACCTGAGAGGTGTTGTAGGGTGGAAAGTGCCAGCTGGTCTTTCAAAGTAACAGGCCCTAGTTGGGACTGCTGCAGAGCTGGCCTCCACAGCGCTGTCAGATGGCACTTGTCAGTTTCATAAGCAGCTTCCCAGCCACAGGACCTATCAAAGCACTGTGTGGAGAAAGTCCTGGTCCAGCTTTGAAACTGACAAGCTGGATCACTGTGAAGCTGGACTCTGCAGCGCTCCCAGGCCCCGGCTGGGGCTTGTCTGTTTCTCTGGGTAATGCTTGCATTTCCGGTCATCAGGCAGCTAATTGGTGCTCAGGTAGCCCATTGGGTGCCCGTTGGGGTGCCTGAAAATGCAGGTATTACCTGCAGGTAGTGGTACCCATTGCAGCTCTAGTCAGAAGGCACAAGATCATCTTATCTAACCCTTGCACATATTAACTGGAGGATACTAGAACTGCATCTCAGAAGTTCTTGTGATGGAGATGAGCAATGTCAGGACATACTGCCGAGGAACAAGCCAGTATTCAAATCATGCAAAAAAATAGCTGGTTACTCACATAGTTTACTGTGGGGAATGCTTTGATCAAATTAGTAGCATCATTTCAAGCATGGTTCCCCCCCCCATTCCAAATGGAATAATCATAGCTTGTTTACTAGGACTCACCACTCAAGCTACCTTTAACCAGGGCCCCGATTCTTCCGCGGAATTTTTTAAAAAATTCCGCGGGAGTCAGGGGCCAATTCTGCGCCTCGGCGCGATTTACCATGCGGGGGGGGGG
>QEPC01013355.1:834212-848370 GCA_003113815.1 Sphenodon punctatus | reverse complement strand
GTCTCTGGCCCGGACCTGGCCTCCCTCATCCATGCCTTTGTCACCTCGAGGCTCGACTACTGCAATGCGCTCTACGTGGGGCTTCCCTTGTTCTTGGCCCGGAGGCTGCAGCTGGTGCAGAATGCGGCGGCTCATCTTCTTACGGGGACAAGTCGCCGGGAGCACATTACACCGGTGCTCCGAGCTCTGCACTGGCTGCCGATAGTGTGCCGAGCCAAGTTCAAGGTCCTAGTGATGTTCTATAAAGCCCTATACGGTCTTGGCCCCTCATACCTTAGGGACTGCCTCGCCTTTCGCGCTCCAGGGCGGGTCCTGCAGTCTGCCGGGGGTGCCCTCTTGGAGGTCCCCCATGTTAAACAGGGGGCCACGATGGAGAGGGCATTCTCGGTAGTAGGGCCGCGGCTGTGGAACTCCCTTCCGGAGGAAGCTCGCCTGGCCCCAAGCCTTTTTACATTTTGGCGGAACTGTAAGACCTGGCTGTTTTCCCAGGCCTTTGGGAGGGAGGGTAGGGAGGGAGTTTTTTAATCCCCCACCCATTTGTTTTGTCTAGCCCTGTTTTAATATTTATATTTAATATTTGATTGTTTTATCTGAATTTTACTGTATGTTATTGTTTTAATTATTTGTTGTTGTGAGCCACCCCGGGCTGCGTTGCAGGAGGGGTGGGATATACATTTGTATAAATAAATAAATAAATAAATAAATATTGAAACAGAGCAGTATTATACTTGTTTTGAGGCTAGTCCTTCCAGCCCTACTGATAACAAATTCCAGAGGTATGGGTATCCTCTGACGTTGCCCTCTTCATGTTCACATGGTGTTAACTCCACTGAATTTCCATAAAGGGCACAGTGTGGGGGGGCATCTGGGACAAGGCTGGGTTGTCTGAGCTGGATCACAGAGTCAGTATCAGAACCAGAGAGGTTATCTAGTCCTCTGGTGAGCCATGGCTAAGGTGGTAGAACGCATGCGTTGCATGTTTAAGGTCCCAAGTTCAATCCAGGGTATCTCTAATTCAGGATCTCTGGTAGCACAACAGGGTGAGGTCTCTACTGGGGATCCTGAAGGGTCTCAGGTAGCATGCCTGGGTGAGGCCTTTTCTGGGGATCCTGAAGGGTCTCAGGTAGGAATCAGGATGTGTGTGTGAGGCCTCTGCTGGAGATCCTGGAGAGCTGGATTTTAAACCCTACTGCTGTGTCATGTTGTGACAATACTGGGCTAAGATGGACAATTGGTCTGGCTCATTTAGGCAGCTCCTTATATCAGTTTGAGTAGGAGTAGGAATGGAAACTAGGCTGAGAAAACAAGAGTGAGGAAAAATATAGAAACAGGGGAATGTACATGGTTCAGGAACAACAGCACAGCAAGATTCAAGACAAGGTTCAAGAGCAAGGCAGAGACAGGAAATGGATTGCATAGTCTGCCACGCTTCCTGCCATTACCAGTCTTAATTCTGGCCAGCAAGCAATTAGGGCTGAAATGAAATTTTGCCCTTCTCAAAAATCTTGTTGAAAATAGGCTTCTCAACGAGATTTTCCTCATCTCGAGTTTCTTGCAAGAGTCTTGCGAGAAACTCAAAATTCCCACGAGAAACTCAAGATTATTGCAAGATTCTTGAGAACATCAAACTACCCCCAAAAAATGAAATTGTCAGCTGGTGCACAAAAATGGCCACCAGGGCCATCAATTATTCTTGATTCATTTGCTGATCTGGCATGTATAGTATATTAGGCCCTTCTATGCAAAACATAGGATAGAAGATCTTAAATTTCTGCATGCACAGATCATTTTTTGGGTACTCTTGAGATTCTCGAGTTTCTCGCAAAAATCTCAAGTTTCTCATGCAGCTTATGAGTTTCCCATGAGACTCTCACGAGATCTCACCAGGGCTGCGAGATTCTTACAGGATTCTCATGAGAATTATTTTCATTCTCGTTTCAGCCCAACAATCAATCCAAGAGCAAAGAGGCATTGGGAAGGGCTTCAGAGGGACAGCAGAAGGGGTGTGCAATGAAGTCCTTCCTGAGAAAAGCCAGGCCAAAAATATATTGAAGCTGTGGTGTGGCTACATTTAGAGCCAGTGGGGTCATATCAGCTTCCAGCAGTCTGTCCTTCTCTTCCCAGTGGCGTCGAGACGACCCCTGATTGTACTCTACTTGACTCTTCTAGCTCCTAGCCCTCCTTGAGCCCACATCCAAGCGCTCTTCACTTGGCCTCTCCTCCAGGTCTCCCTTCCAGATAAGCCCAGACTCAAATCCCACTCCAGCCCCCCACCTCTGGATGAGTGTCTCAACTCCTGGGGCCTTCTCAGGTAAAGAGAACATTTACCTGACATTACCTGTTGGGTAAAAAACATTGCCTGGGTTTGGCAATGGCCAGTCCTGGCCAGCCAATCTTCCATCAACCACCCCACGGATGCCCTTAGCTAATCTCTGCACCTTTGTCATTGATCACCCCACTTGAGCTGTCCCTGGCTCTTCCGGTTAGCACTTCTTAAAGGTCTGGCTCCTACCTTCTGCCCTCTCATCTTTAAGGGTCAGGGAGGCCACTAGCCACCCTGTTATAAACAGTAATACAATAAAATGACTAACAACTGCAGTATTATCCAGTCATTTTCTTTGTCGATCTGTGGCAATGGAAATCAGTTAATGTCCGGCTCTTCAAATCGTTTGGAATTCTGGATATTAACTGTTTATGATTCATTTACTATTTGGTTAATTTCTAATGCTACCTAAACCCAGTGGGAGGAGGGAGGGGAAGCCCTAGAGGAGAGGTGTGCAAAGTTTCCTAATCTTAAGAGCCACATCCATTTACCACAATGGAGCCAAAGAGCTGCATGTGGCTCTAGAACCACAATTTGCCCACTTCTGTGCTATAACATTTGCAACTACTCTTCCGTCTGATTGCTGATCCTTTAAATCGATTTCCACTGAGCTATTGTGGCACAGAACGAGTCCTGGGGCATTAGCAGTAGTGGCAGTACCAATCGCTTTGCCAGCTGCATTCCTAAGAGAAAGACACTGGTGGCTGGCAAACTTGAAACCTGGCAGGGGCCGGTTCTAGGCAAGTCCATCATCTCACGGAACCCGTGGCATGAAGAACCCTCTAAAACAAAATGAGCTGGGTCAGCTGTGGAACTTCCTCCCAGAGGAATCTCGCCTGGCTCCCAGCCTGTTGGTCTTTCGTCGGACCTGTAAGATCTGGCTGGTAGTCTGGGCCTTTGGGACTAGGGGGGAATAAGGGTGGGGGGGTTTGCCAGTGGTTTTACCTCTTGGCTGTTGTTTTATTGTTTTAGAAACCCTTCTATGCATTGTTTTTAATATATTGTTTTAAATGTTTTGTGAGCTGCCACGAGCTGTTGTAGGGCTGGAGGGAGTGGAATACAAAGTATTAAGTAAATAAATAAATAAATAAATAAATAAAATCTCATTTGGTTCTGTCCCTTTTGGAAACCCAAGGGTTAACACATGCATTGTACGAACAAGTCCTTAGGGTCATCCAACTGAATTATTTCTTCTTGAAGAAAGTCCACATCCTCTGTGCACCCCCTGTTATTTTACCCCCCGCCCGCCCTCCAATGGACTAGAATTGGCCTCTTGATCTGATTTCTTTTGGAGGGAGGGGGGGCATCTCTCAAAGGTTGGTTCAAACCGCCCCAAACCGAACCACAACAACAACAGGAGGGAAAGAAAGACACACGCACACACACATAATAAAAACTTTTGTCTGTGGATTCAAAAGAGCCTCCTTTAGGCTGGATTCATCTGCATTAAATTGGTCACGACCTTCCAGGTGTCTTTAAGGTTGAAGTGTTTGCTGGACCATTTAAAGCTCCTCTGTCTGGCTCATGTGACCCTCCTGACATTAAGAGCTGGGCTTTTAAGAATGTAGCCACCTTGTCAATGAAGGGAGGTCACTAATAGCCTGCCTTGGGCCTTCAAATGGGTCGCGTTCAGATTGCCAGCCCAACACAAAGGGAAAGCACAGACAAGGTTGGGGTGGGAGGAGGGGGTGGGGTAATTATCATTCTTTTTTCTTCTTCTTCTTCTTCTTCTACTTCTTCTTTTCCTCTCCAGGCACAGAGTTATGCTCCATGTCACTGTGTTAATGCGCTTGCATCCAGGGAGACACATAATGCTCCTCTCAGCCCTGTTTATTAGCGAGATCCATTTGCAAAAGGCCCTTCTTTTGTGCCACACTATGTGCTTTGATGGTAAATAATTACGCTAGTCCTTTTGACATGAGGATCCACAGGCTGCCCTAGTTAAGCCAGTAATTAGCCTGTCCTTCTCTCCCCATCCCCCTCTTTTTTATTATTATTGGGAAATTACACATTATCCTCATATGAGCACTGGCCATTCATTTTTCTTTTCTCTGTCTTTCTCTTTCTCTTTTTTCTGTTCTCTCTCTCTCTCTCTCTCTCTCTCTCTCTCTCTCTCTCTCTCGTATCTCTCAGCACTTTGGAGAAGCAGAATGCAGCTGCACTAGAGCAAGATAAAGCTCCGCCATCAAGATGATGAACAATTTGGATGAAGAGCCTTCGAGATGAACACAAAAGCTGAAGAAGTGTGGCTGATGCAGCTCTGGACAGCTGAAGAATGCTGTATTCTGCAGATGAATAGCACTCATTTGTGAATATACAGATTTTCCATGATGAATAAAAACTGAGTGTAGGTCACAATAAATAAACTTTCTCTCCCCCCCTCCCCCCGCTTTCTCTCTTTCTCTCCCCCCTCCCCCCGCTTTCTCTCTTTCTCTCTCCCCCTCCTTCTTAAATAATAATTCAGGTTCCCGGCACCAAACAGCTGTAAATTGAAGGTTGTGCTTAGTTTTCGCAAGTCTCAAAGGGGATAATTAAGCTAAGCTCATATTGTCTGATATATTAGAGTAATGATGAGCTACTGTATTCTGGCTTCTTCGAGTTATTTTAGGGTTTTTTCTCCATTATCTTTCTTTTAAAAAATTATGTTTCAAATACATTTTAAATGTAGCAACAACGTTTCTGAGGCACAGTTGCCCTGTGTTTGGGTCTATCTGAGATGTATTCATATAACATTTAATTAACGCTCTATCATTCCCCTACCCCCCCCTCTTTTTTTATATTTGGAAAAAGTTCAGAGGTAAAAATATCTGCATTATCTAGAAAGTCCTGATCTAATCTTGCCAAACCTGCTGATCTTTATTCCTCATTGGTGCAAGATAATTAGACTGGGCAGCATTCATTATCAGTCGAGTCCATCATTAACCTCCTGAAACTTCAGTGTCGGGATTTCTTGGCAAACGTATAAACCTAGTCTCTAATATTTTCATAATTTTGCCAAAGATCAATGTGGAAGCAAAGATCATTTCTTAAACATCCTATTCAGGGAAAAAGAAAAAGAAGAAGAAAGTCTTCTTTTAAAAACTTTCTCAATAGATTTTAACTCTTGATGTTACCAATAAGGACAGTAGTTGGAGACTACGATAAGAGATATTGGCCTTTTTTAAATGGGGGGGGCGGTCTGGGTTAATAATTTTGTACCCCACCCCTCCTGTCACAGGCAGCCTGGAGTGGCTAACAACATTAATAAAAATATAAAATATTATAAAACAGATTAAAACACCATCATACAGTAACAATAAAGTAAAAGAGGAACAACCCTACTTCCACCCTCACCAATCTCTGCACCCCCTCCCACCTTTACCCCTCTCCCTCGCCAAACGCCTGTCAGAACAGCCAGGTCTTACATTTCCTACGGAAGGCTGGGAGGTGGGCCCCCAACAGGAGGAAATTCCAAAGGCGCAGTGTGTCCACCGAGAATGCCCTACTCTGCGTCCCCCCCGGGAAACCTGGGGGACCTCCAACATGACGTCTCTGGATGACTGAAGGGACCAGTCCAAAATCCGGAGAGTGAGGTGATCTCACAAATAGGCAGGGCCCAGGCTGTGTAAGGCTTTATAGGTCAAAACCAACACTTTGAATCGAGCCCAGAAGACTATTGGCAGCCAGTGCAGAGATTAGAGCACTTGTGTAATGTGCTCCCAGAAGCCCAGTCTCACCAAGAGCCGGGCCACCACATTCTGCATCAGCTTCAGCCTCCGAGCTATCACCATAGGTAGCCCCACGTATAGTGCGTTACAGTAGTCTAACTGAGAAGTAATAAAAGCATGGATGATCGTGGCCAGGTCAGGAACAAAAACCAGCAGCCAAAGCCGCCACACCAGATGTAACTGGTGGAAGACACTCCTCACCACAGTCTCCACCTGGAGATCCAGGCGGAGCTGCACATCAAGGAGCACCCCCAGGTTCCGTACCTGGGAAGTCAGCGGAGGACAGATCCCATCAACCGAAGAAGGTCACCTCCACTGACTTACCCACTAACATCACCTCCATCTTGTCAGGATTCAGTCACAGTTGGTTAGCCCTCATCCAGTCCCCCACAGCTGCCAAACACCGGGTAAGCACCGAGACAGCTGGGCCTGGGTCAGTCGAAAATGAGAGATACAGTTGGGTATCATCCATATACTGATGACACCTCACCCCTAACCCTCTGATCAGCTTGCCAAGTGGCTGCATGTACACGTTGAACAGGAGAGGGGACAAAACAGAACCATGCGGAACCCCACATGAGAGGTCTCGGTAAGATGAAAAACAATCACCGAGTACCACCCGCTGGGTTCTCCCAGTCAAGAATGAGCGGAACCATTCAAGAATGATCCCACCCACCCCCGCACTGTCCCACAGGTGTGTCACCAACATCTCATGGTCAATGGTATTGAATGCTGCCGAAAGATCTAACAGGACCAATAGGGTCGATCGACCCCGATCCTTTTCACGGTGGAGATCATCCACCAAAGTCACAAGTGCTGTCTCAGTGCCCCATGGCCCGGACAAAAGCCAGATTGAGAAGGATAAAGATAACCAACGCGGTCAATATGCCCCCGGAGCTGCCGAGCCACTATCCGTTCAATAACCTTTCCTAAAAAGGGAAGGTTACAGACAGGCCGATAGCTGGCAGGGGAGTCAGCATCAAGCAATGGTTTCTTGAGCAGAGGCCACACCACTGCCTCCTTGAGGCAGCCTAGCACTCTGCCCTCCTGTAGGGAGGTGTTGACCACCCCAGCCAGCAATAACCCCATTGTCCCCCGGTAGTTCTTAACTAGCCAGGACGGGCAAGGATCTAATTCACAAGAGGTGGCTCGAACACCCCCAAGCACACCCACCATGTCAGCGGGTGTCACCGACTGAAAGTGATCTCACAAAATTGGACAAGCCGGGGTTTCTACAACCTCTACCTCCCCCGCTGTATTAAGAGCCACATCGAGGTCTTGGTGAATACGAGTAATTTTCTCTGCAAAATAATCTGCAAAAAGGTCACATCTGGCCGATGATGGCTCAACCCCAGGGCTGAGGGATGCTGGACTGATCAGCCTCCACACAACTCGGAACAGCTCCACTGGGTGGGTTTTTGTGGACGCTATGAGGGCAGCAAAGAACTCCCTCTTTGTTGCCCACATAGCCATGACATAGGCTCGTAAACTAGCTCTATGCCGCAATCTGTCGGCTTCAGCATGAGAACGATGCCACCATTGTTCCAACCGTTGCCCAGCTTGCTTCAGCATCTGCAGCTCCTTGGAAAACCAAGGAGGTCTACGGATCCTCCGTCTGGGCAGCGGACGCCTGGGAGCCATTCGATCAATGGCCTCCATCAGCAAGATGTTCCATAGCTTGATGAGGTCATTGATGAGATGGTCATCAAGGTCATAGGGTAACTCCCCCAGAGCACCTAGAAACCTCAATGGGTCCACAAGCCTCTACCGGTGGACGATCCTAATAGGTTCCACACCCTTCTGGGGGCAGATATGTGCTAGAAGGGAGGTCTGCAGAAGGTAATGATCCATCCATGTCAAGGGCACAGCTGATATCTCCCCCATTAACGGAGCACCCACCTCAAGGCCAGTGCAAAACATGAGGTCCAAGGTATGTCCTCCAAGATGTGTCAGGCCGTTGACCCTTTGGGACAGGCCCATGGTTGCCATGGCGGCCATGAACTTATGCTCGGCTCCCCCGAGCACCACGTCGGCATGAATGTTGAGGTCCCCCAGGACTATTGTCCTGGAGGACCGCAACACCACCTCCGATACAGTCTGTGCCAGAGCATGCAGGGAGGCTACCGTACTAGTAGGTGCACGGTATACCAGCAACACTCCCAAACTGTACCCCACCAAATCAAACACAAGGTGGAGACCTTCAATGCCTACCATGGATTGCACTGGATACCTCTTCACCTCTTTAAAAATCATAGCTACACTGCCCCCCCCCACCCCTCCAACCTCGGCTGGTGCTGCACGGAATACCTGGTTGGAGCAAGGTCAAACACAAGGTGGAGACCTTCAATGCCTACCATGGATTGCACTGGATACCTCTTCACCTCTTTAAAAATCATAGCTACACTGCCCCCCCCACCCCTCCAACCTCGGCTGGTGCTGCACGGAATACCTGGTTGGAGCAAGGTCAGCCAAAATAGGCCCCGATTCATTTTCCTGCCAGGTATCAGTGGTACACGGGAGATCAGCGGCATATTCCAGGACTACCTCCTGAACAGTTGTGGTGGAGGAAGAGGTTCCTCCAGCTGCTGCTGAACCTTCGGTGGTGGAGGAGGAGCCAGAGCTGACTGGCACAGGAGGTACTGCTGCCACTGCTGCCAGGTTTCTAAACTTTTTTTTTACTTTGAGGACAAGAAACTTAATGTTCTATCCCTTAGAGAGAGCTCACTGGTGTGCAGGTGGGTGCGTGGGTGATGGGCATCATTCAGGCACAAACAGTGGGTATCAGCGGGTAGCTGTGGATGTCTTCCACAGAGAGAGAGAGAGATTACTGTAGTGTGGGGGATCTTCCAGCAGTCAGGCATGAGCACGAGCAGCACCCCCACCCAAACATGTGCCTGCCAGCCATCCCCACTCGCCAGTTGCCATCCCTACCTAGCACCCCCAAATAGGGGCAGGATTTGCATGTGCCAGCCAGGGTCTCTCCATTGCCATTCCTCCCTAGCAGCACCCCAGGGAAGGTAGGATTGGCACGTGCCAGCCAGGGTCTCTCCAATGCCATTCCTCCCTAGCAGCACCCCAGGGAGGGCAGGATTGGCATGTGCCAGCCAGGGTCATCATCTCCCATTGCCATCCCTAGCACCCAAAGAGGGAGGACTAGAGGCATCATCATAAATGCATGATATTACTTAGGTGTTGTTTATGTTTTCCTGTTTCAGAGCGGAATTGGATGCCGGCACTGGTGCCCCACTGCACAGGACACCCAGGTGGAGGTCGGACTCGGCAGTGCCACTGTCAGAAAGTCGGCAGACAAAACGCTCCAATGTCTGGAGGTTTTATGACAAGGGTGACGGAATCGTCATCTGCAAGGTAAGGCACGGGGGCAGGAACAACAGGGAATGGATTGCCCTATGACCTGTTAGGAATGAAAGTCCCCTGCAGAGAGAGATTGCCCACCCACCCACTTGTGGAGACAGAATGCAGGCAGGGCTTGACACAGACCATTGGTTTGGCACAATATGGCACTTCTTATGTTCCTATCTTTTTATGCTCTTTAGATCTGTGGCAAATGATTAAGAAGGCAGAGAGAGGGGACCACATCGGGGCTAATAACCCACACTGAAAAGCTCCACGGCCAGATGGTGAGGACTCTGGCGTGGCCGTGGAGCTTCAGCAACAGTGCCAGAAGAAGGGGGGAAGGCAACCCACAAGCATGTAAGCCCTTCCCTACCCTCCAGCCCCGATGCGGAGATCCCTGGGCCCCAGGAGAATGCTGAGACCAAGGCCTTTCAGACCGGGTTGGAGAGGCCCACCTGGGACTTTGTGGCCAGTCTGCAGGAGACAGCAGCCACCATGGAGAACCGCCTGGTGGAGCAGTTCCAAGCAGTCCAGATGGAGAGGAAGAAGGTGGAGGCATACGGCCAGTACATCTCCGCCAAGATGGAATGCCTGGAAATGTACCACCAGGCATTCTCCAGGTGGCATTGGGACAAGGAAGGGGCCGTGGAGTTTGCCGTCTCCCACAGCTATGAGCTGGCAGAGTCCCGGGGGGCTGGCCCTCAGTCCTGTGCTGCGCCCCAATGGCTGTTGCCTTTCCCCCAAGTCCTGGGGGACAGAGACTAATAGTTTAATTTATAAGTTTCCTTTACATGTTTGCTTTTTGTTTCAGAATGTTGTTGTTGCTTTGTTCTTGTTGTTGTTATTTAAATAGTTTTAATAAAAGTTGTTGTATTTCTTGTTATGAGCTTCGTTTGACCTGTCCAATCTTTAATCCCTATGTGCTGACGTTCTGGCTGGCAGGTGGCAGAATCTCATACAGCTTGTCAATCCCTACCAGCAGCACCTGCCACCCCATGTAGCGTAGTTATTAACTCAAAGATGTGCTGTGCCAGCAGCAAAGTATCAACTTGCAGACAGTCCCCCAGGAGGTGCAGGGCTTGTGTTTGTGTGGGTGGGTGTGACAGAGAGAAAGAGACACAGGCTCCTTGCCAGCAGACGGGCAGCAGGCAGTGGGAGCTGGTGGTTGGAGGGGCTTTTATTTCAAGAAGCTTCAGCAGGCATCCACGGGTGAGTGTGGAGGAGTAGGCTGTAGCCTGTTGGGGGGGGCAGGTTGGAACGCGGGTACCATGCTTCTGGATGCAGTGGAATGGAATGAGGCCCCCAGTGAATGGAATGATGATACTAGAATGTAGTTGATGGTTCCTGGGATGGGCGAGCATGACTGATTCAGGGATAGTGGAATGACAGCCTAAAGCCTAGTATTGGGCACACTTCATTCAAACATGCGATATTTATTTATTTATTTATTTATTTATTTATTTTTCAGATTTTTATCCCGCCCCCTCCTGCAATGCAGCTCGGGGCGGCTAACAACACCAATAAAAACAATTAAAATTCAGTTAAAATATCAATATAAAATACATCAAAAAACAGGGCTAGAAAAACAATCATAAATAGATAAATGGGTGGGGGATTAAAATCACCCCCCCCACCCTCCCTCCCAAAGGCCTGGGCAAACAGCCAGGTCTTACAGTTCCGCCGAAATGTCAAAAGGCTTGGGGCCAGGCGAGCTTCCTCCGGAAGGGAGTTCCACAGCCGCGGCCCTATCACCGAGAATGCTCGCTCCATCGTGGCCCCCCGCTTAACACGGGGGACCTCCAGGAGGGCACCCCCGGCAGACCGCAGGAGCCGTTCCGGGGCGCGAAGGGCGAGGCGGTCCCTAAGGTAAGAGGGGCCAAGGCCGTATAGGGCTTTATAGATCATCACTAGGACCTTGAACTTGGCCAGGCACACTATCAGCAGCCAGTGCAGAGCTCGGAGCACCGGTGTAATGTGCTCCCGGCGACCCGTCCCCGTAAGAAGACAGGCCGCCGCATTCTGCACCAGCTGCAGCCTCCGGGCCAAGAACAAGGGAAGCCCCACGTAGAGCGCGTTGCAGTAGTCGAGCCTCGAGGTGACGAGGTGACGATATGTGGTAGCAGCAGGTACAGGAACACACACAGGAAGGCAGGCAGGCAGGCACAAATAATACGTAATGTTATATTCCATCTCTTACGGTAGGTTTGCTGTGTGCTGGATGTGGGCAATGGGCATTGGGCACATGAGCACAGATGGGAGTTCTTCCTGGTTCTAGCAGGTGGCAGCCAGGGTAGTTGGATAGGGATACACCTACCTCTCCCCCTCCAACACCCATCCCTCTCGTTCTAGGTGGAAGCCTATCTCTCTCTCTCTCTCTCTCTGGCCATATAGTGCAGGTGACAGCATGGGTGGGATCGTGTCTGTCTCTCCTTCTAGCAGTGGGGAGACTTTCTCTCTCTCTAACTCTCTCTCTCACTCTCTCTCTCTCTCCATGAACAGCAGGTTGCGTAAAGAAAAGGTGGAATGACAGCGCCCTGTGAGCGGAATGACAGGGCACAAGAACCCTGAGGGTGGGTCCTGAGACTGAAGTGGCAGCTTCTAGATATTGGTCATAGCCCTCCCTGCCTGTAACTTGGCCCCAGAACCCTGGCGTTGGGTCCTGGGGCTGGAGTGACTGTTTCTTGATGCTTTGAAAAATTGGCTCTCCGTGTGAGGAATGATGGCCCCAGACCCATGATAGTGGTTTCTGGGGCTATAGCGGCAGCTTAAAGATATTGGTCAAAGTCCTCCCTGCCTGTAAAATGGCCCCAGAACCCTGATGGTGGGTCCTGGGGCTGGAGTGGCTGTTTCTTGATGCAGTGTAATGACATTGTCTCCGTGCGAAGATTGATGGCCCTAGACACATGACAGTGGGTCCTGGGACTAAGGTGGCAGCTTCTAGGTATTGACCATAGCCCTCCCTGCCTGTAACTTGGCCCCAGAACCCTGGTGGTGGATCCTGGGGCTGGAGTGGCTGTTTCTTGATGCTGTGGAATGACAGCGTGCTGTGTGAGGAATGATGGCCCCAGACCCATGGCGGTGGGTCCTGGGGCTAGAGTGTAAGCTTAAATATATTGGCCACAGCCTTCCCTGCCTGTAACATGGCCCCACAACCCTGACGGTGGGTCCTGGGGCTGGAGTGGCTGTTTCTTGATGCGGTGTAATGACATTGTCTCCGTGTGAGGAATGATGGCCCTAGACACATGACGGTGGGTCCTGGGGTTAGAGTAGCAGATTTTAGGTATTGGCCACAGCCTCTCTGCCTGTAACTTGGCTTCAGAACCCTGATGGTGGGTCCTGGGGCTGAAGTGGCTGTTTCTTGGTGTGGTGGAACAAAGGCTTTCTGTGTGAGAAATGTTGGCCCCAGACCCATGACAGTGGTTCCTGGGGCTAGAGTGGCAGCTTCTAGATATTGGTCACAGCCCTCCCTGCCTGTAACTTGGCCCCAGAACCCTGACGGCGGGTCCAGGGGTTGGAGTGGCTGTTTCTTGATGCAGTTGAATGATGGCTCTCTGTGAGTGGAATGATGGGCCCCAGAACCCATGGCACGGATAGCATGGGCGGCATTGGCAGCAGCAGCAGATGTTGGATTGCTGGGGCACAGAACCCATGGCACAGACAGCAGAGGCAGCATTGGCAGCAGACATTGGATTTCCCAGTGGCACAGGACCCATGACAGGGACAGCAGAGGCAGCATTGGCAGAAGCAGCAGAAGACATTGGGTTGCCCGGGCACAGAACCTGTGGAACAGCAGAGACAGCAGCAGCAGGATTTGTCTGTACACAGCACCCATGGAGCCAGGATGGTTGGATTTGCCAGGGAGTAGCTCCCATATGGCAGCAGACGGCAGCAGCTGGATTGTGTGGGCACATTTGGATTGGCCAGGGCAGAGCACCCATGGACCAGCAGACAGCAGCGGCATGATTACCAGACCAGTGGTTCACATCACCCAGGGTTGCCAGGGTAGGAAGACTGTGTCATGAGAGGCAGGCAGACTGAAGCAGACTTTGATCTAGGCCACCTGGGTGGACGGGCAGGCATTGTGGCATGAGAGGCAGGCAGACTGAGGCAGACTTTGATCTAGACCTCCTGGGCAGACAGGCGGGCAGGCTGGCAGGCAGCGCAGCATGAGCAGAAGGCAGGCAGACTGAGGCAGAGTTCAAGCTTTGCAACCTGGGCGGGCAGGCAGGCAGCGTGGTATGAGAGGCAGTAGGGAAGGCGAGCTTGGGCAGGCATTGAGCTAGGCAACCTGAGTGGGCAGACAGGCACCTTGGCATGGGAGGCAGGAAGGCAGACTGAGGCATACTTTGAGCTTGGCGGCAAGCTGGGTGTGCAGACAGGGAACATGGCATGAGAGGCAGTAGGGCAGGAAGGCTGGGACATTGGCAGCAGGGCACTCAGATAGGCTAGCAAAGGCTGTGCAGCATGAGAGAGCGAGAGTCAGTCAGTGTCACATAGGTGGGTCGAGATCGTGTAGTCATAGGCCAGCTGGAAGGCTTACAGTTTGTTTCCAATGCCACCCTGCGTCATGAGGTCAGTCAGATAAGGCGGCCGAGGCCATCTAGTATGAGAGAGAGAGAGAGAGAGAGGGCAGAGAGAGAGGGACAGAGAGAGAGGCAGGGTGGGTGCCAGGCATTGGAAGGGAGGGACATCACCTCAGCAGCATAGGAGCAGTAGCCCTAGCCCAGATTGAGGAGGAGGAGGAGCCCCGTCCCAAGACTGCCCCTGGCATGGG
>QEPC01013355.1:817409-829168 GCA_003113815.1 Sphenodon punctatus | reverse complement strand
TGGCCCCAGAACCCTGGTGGTGGATCCTGGGGCTGGAGTGGCTGTTTCTTGATGCTGTGGAATGACAGCGTGCTGTGTGAGGAATGATGGCCCCAGACCCATGGCGGTGGGTCCTGGGGCTAGAGTGTAAGCTTAAATATATTGGCCACAGCCTTCCCTGCCTGTAACATGGCCCCACAACCCTGACGGTGGGTCCTGGGGCTGGAGTGGCTGTTTCTTGATGCGGTGTAATGACATTGTCTCCGTGTGAGGAATGATGGCCCTAGACACATGACGGTGGGTCCTGGGGTTAGAGTAGCAGATTTTAGGTATTGGCCACAGCCTCTCTGCCTGTAACTTGGCTTCAGAACCCTGATGGTGGGTCCTGGGGCTGAAGTGGCTGTTTCTTGGTGTGGTGGAACAAAGGCTTTCTGTGTGAGAAATGTTGGCCCCAGACCCATGACAGTGGTTCCTGGGGCTAGAGTGGCAGCTTCTAGATATTGGTCACAGCCCTCCCTGCCTGTAACTTGGCCCCAGAACCCTGACGGCGGGTCCAGGGGTTGGAGTGGCTGTTTCTTGATGCAGTTGAATGATGGCTCTCTGTGAGTGGAATGATGGGCCCCAGAACCCATGGCACGGATAGCATGGGCGGCATTGGCAGCAGCAGCAGATGTTGGATTGCTGGGGCACAGAACCCATGGCACAGACAGCAGAGGCAGCATTGGCAGCAGACATTGGATTTCCCAGTGGCACAGGACCCATGACAGGGACAGCAGAGGCAGCATTGGCAGAAGCAGCAGAAGACATTGGGTTGCCCGGGCACAGAACCTGTGGAACAGCAGAGACAGCAGCAGCAGGATTTGTCTGTACACAGCACCCATGGAGCCAGGATGGTTGGATTTGCCAGGGAGTAGCTCCCATATGGCAGCAGACGGCAGCAGCTGGATTGTGTGGGCACATTTGGATTGGCCAGGGCAGAGCACCCATGGACCAGCAGACAGCAGCGGCATGATTACCAGACCAGTGGTTCACATCACCCAGGGTTGCCAGGGTAGGAAGACTGTGTCATGAGAGGCAGGCAGACTGAAGCAGACTTTGATCTAGGCCACCTGGGTGGACGGGCAGGCATTGTGGCATGAGAGGCAGGCAGACTGAGGCAGACTTTGATCTAGACCTCCTGGGCAGACAGGCGGGCAGGCTGGCAGGCAGCGCAGCATGAGCAGAAGGCAGGCAGACTGAGGCAGAGTTCAAGCTTTGCAACCTGGGCGGGCAGGCAGGCAGCGTGGTATGAGAGGCAGTAGGGAAGGCGAGCTTGGGCAGGCATTGAGCTAGGCAACCTGAGTGGGCAGACAGGCACCTTGGCATGGGAGGCAGGAAGGCAGACTGAGGCATACTTTGAGCTTGGCGGCAAGCTGGGTGTGCAGACAGGGAACATGGCATGAGAGGCAGTAGGGCAGGAAGGCTGGGACATTGGCAGCAGGGCACTCAGATAGGCTAGCAAAGGCTGTGCAGCATGAGAGAGCGAGAGTCAGTCAGTGTCACATAGGTGGGTCGAGATCGTGTAGTCATAGGCCAGCTGGAAGGCTTACAGTTTGTTTCCAATGCCACCCTGCGTCATGAGGTCAGTCAGATAAGGCGGCCGAGGCCATCTAGTATGAGAGAGAGAGAGAGAGAGAGGGCAGAGAGAGAGGGACAGAGAGAGAGGCAGGGTGGGTGCCAGGCATTGGAAGGGAGGGACATCACCTCAGCAGCATAGGAGCAGTAGCCCTAGCCCAGATTGAGGAGGAGGAGGAGCCCCGTCCCAAGACTGCCCCTGGCATGGGATGGTGTGTGCCACTGCACCATCACTCCTTGTCATGGGGCAGCTCGGGGAATCCCAGCAGTGGAAGGTTCACCTTCAGGAACAGCAACAGCTCCACCAACTTGGCCACCAGTCTCAGGCAGTGCGGGGAGCAAATGTCCCCTGCCATGGAGAACACCCTCTCTCTGGGGACACTAGTTGGTGGGCAGGACAGAATACCCTTGGCCACTTTCGACAAGGCCGGCCACATATTGGCCTTGCTGGCCCAGTAGGCCAAGGGATCGCTGCTGGGATCAATGCATGGCTCCTCCTCCAGGTAGGTCTCCACTGCTGCTGATGTGCCATCATACTCCCTCTGGTAGCTCTGTGTGGGCACCACCTGCCCCACTGCCCTCAGCCACGCTGCTTGCCCTTTTGTACTGGACCTCATGCTCCCTAGAGTGGACTGCACACAGGAGGAGTTGCTGGCACTAGTAGGGGGCCTGCTGCTGCTGCTGCTCATCCTGCTGTTGGTGCAGCTGCTACTGCTAGGGCTTCAGCTTCCATGCCAGGTCAAGTGTCTCATCGGAAAGCTTCCTGCTCAGAGGTCCACAATCCGGCCCCCTGAGAATCTCGTCCAGTCTCCTCTTGAGACTATGGACCTGCGGGGTCATCAGGCTGAGGGTGGCAGTGGAGCTGCTCATGATCTCCGTCATGGTCAGGAATGGTCTGAGGACGAAGACCGTGTAAGCTAGAATCTCCCATTCCTCCCTGCTGTACCCTGGAGGTGCCTCAATGTTTGTCTCCAGTTCCACCTGATGCAGGGTGGCTTTCTGCTCAAGAAGCCGCTTGAGCATCAGGAAGGTGGAATTCCACCTGGTGGAGACATCCTGGATGAGCTTGTGCACCGGGGATCCTTGCTCGGCCTCCTTCTCCAGGAGGAGCTTGTTGCCTTTCATGCTGCAGTTGAAGAACCCCACCACCTTCTTCCCCCTTTCAACCAGGGATCTAAGGGTGCATGGACCAATCCCCTTCTCCCCCAAGCCCAAAGCATCCTTCACCACAAGATTGAGGGTGTGTGCAGCGCAAGGGATGCTTGCGAAGCCCCCGTCACGGACTGCCTTTATGATATTGGCCACGTTGTCCATGACTACACACCCCTTGGTGAAGGCCACACCTGGTATGACCCATTCCCTCACCATGGTGGCCAGGGCTGCCTCAAGGTTCCTTGAGGTGTGGGAGCTGTCCATGACTTGTGCCTGAAGCAGGGACCACCTATACCCTGCTTCAGAACCCCTCCTACCACTGCCAAGCACTGCCTCTGGGTCATGCCACCAGTGTGCAGTCACTGCCAGGTAGGCATGCTGGGCATTTCTGGCAGACCACAGGTCAGTGGTGAAGTGGACCGTGGCCCCCACCCCAGCCCCTGCCAGTTGCTCCCTCATCCACTCCTTCAAAGTCCTGTAGAGCTGTGGCATCACAGTCCAACTCAGGGTGGAGCGGGAAGGCAGCTTAAAGTTGGGGGCCAGGAACTCAATCAGCCGCTGGAAGCCCTTGTCCTCCACAATTAACAAGGGCTGGCCATCCAGGGCTATCATTTCTGCCAACAGGTGCTTTACTTTCTCTTGGAAGCCAGTGCCACGGCACCCTGACGATGGCCTTGACAGATCCCCCACCCCAGCTCCTCCATGGTGAACTAACAGCGCTGCTGGTGAGGCTCCTGCTGCTGTTCTGCCCCCATACTGCTCCTGCTGCTAGAGGCAGCAGCAGTTGGTGCAGGATACTGGCCGGCTGAAGGAGCCGGGTGACTGGATGCTGCAGTCGGGAACCCGCTAGCATCCACTTCCCCTGCCTTCCCGCTGAGCAGCGGAGCACTGTGGCATGACTTCAGGTGCCTCGCACACACACACACACACACACACACACAGGAGACATATACACAGAGGACACACACCCTCGGGGGGGAACACACACACATGGGGACGTGCACACACACATGGTAGGACATGAACACACACAAACATGGGACACACACACACACACACAGAAGGTGACATACTCTCACATGCACAGGGGGGGCACACACACATGGGGGGCACACACACACATGGAGACACACCCCACATTTACAGAGGGGGGACACACCAACCCCCCACCACACAGAGGGACACACATGCAGAGGTGGAAAACACACACACAGAGGGACACACATGGGGACACACATGGGGACACACACACACAGAGCTCTATAAACCGCTAAATGGCCTGGGCCCTGCCTATCTGCGAGATCGCCTCACTCCCTGGGTCCTAGATCGGCCCCTGCGGTCATCTGGGGGTGCCCTGCTTGAGGTCCCCTGGATTTCCGGGGGGCCATGCAGGGGAGAGCATTCTTGGTGGTTGCGCCACGGCTCTGGAACTCCCTTCCGGTAGAGGCGGGCTGGTCCCGGATCGTCCCTCCTTTCGGAGAAGTTGTAAGACTTGGCTGTTCCGCCAGGCGTTTGTTGGGGGAGATGGGTAAGGGTGTGTGTGTGGGGGGGTTTGTGGATGGGGATGGGGGGGGGAAATGTGAGCTTTCCCCCTTTTATTGTTGTTTTAATTATTGTTTTTAGTGTTTGTAAGCCGCCCCGAATTGCCTGCGGCAGGAAGGGTTGGGTAGAAAGTGTTATAAATAAATAAATAAATAAATACAGAGCAGGACACACACAGGTGGGGGGACATAGACACACACACGTACATGGGGGGATGCACAGAGGGACACAAACACACACCGAGGAAGACATGGGGTGTCTTTAGACATAACAAAGATCAGGTGTCAAAACCCCTAAGCACATGTTTGGCCTTTGTGTGTAAGCACCATAACAATCCCAACACCAATTTGGCCACACGTTATGTAGCCAACGCTGTATCTAATAATATTGTGTGACCTGTTAGCAGGTACAACATGGGGAACGAGGTGGCAGCACTTGCGTGCTGAGATCAGATGGCGAGCCAAACAACGATTTGCCCCAAGATGGGCCATATGTCTAAGCAGTGGTACATGGTGAACACCGGGCCAAACCGGTGTTCATATCAAGGTCAAAACATACGTTCAGAGACCGATTCACATTATATCTAAAGATGTACTCAGATACATGGGGACACACATGGAGGAATACACAAAGGGTGTCTTTACACATAATGTCAATGGGTGAATGCGGGTGACGTAGGGAGAATGATCAGAACCAGTGCGAAGAACCTTGTTTACAATAGAGCAATCTGCCCGCCAGCCAGCCTCCTCCACTACCACCCACTGATGCCCACTGCTGCTGCTTCTGAAAGAGCCCCCCTTTCTCTGGCAGAACATGAAATAATACACGTGCAAATCCTGCCCTTCCTGGGGCGCTGTCTGCTAATTGAGACCTTGGCATGTCTCCTCAGATGCCACCCACCACCGCCTGCTTCCTGCTTCCCACTGCCCACCCTCTCTCTCTCTCTCTCTCTCTCTCTCTCTGGCGCACCCACATAGAAACAAGTCAAAATTGGCTGGTAAAATATAACAAAAACGTTTACTAAACAAACAATTATAACTGTGAAAACACAAAAAAATATATCAAACTATTTACAAAATTTAGTCCTTTTCTGCATCCACCCCTGGAACATGGGGAGGAGAGTGGGAGGACCGTCCTCCGCATACAAGCTGTGGGATGTCAGGGACCTCTGCCCCATGCCTCCTCACCACTTCAAGGGCCCCCTCCATCATGCCCTTCCACCCCACCAATTCCTTGTGGAAGGACTCTAAAGACTCCTTTTCAGTAGTCACTTATTTGGTAACTGCCCGTGTCTGGTTTTCCGTTTCTTCCGCTGCCCGGTGGCGGGTGATGATGGAGTTCTTCATCTTCCTCAAGACAGTGGAGAATTCCTCCTCCATCTGCTGCCGCTGCAAGTCCCTCAATGCAGGGGGCTCTGCCTCCTCCGCTTGCTCTGCTGCCTCAGGGTTTGGGGACTCAGCAGAGTCAATAGGAGACCTGGAGGGGGAAGGACGGTGATGGCGCCCCCCTCGCTGTCTGCTGCTGGTGGTGGCACAAGAAGAATCCCCCCGCTTCCGGGCCTTCGTCTCCAGGGCCACACGGTGACGGCCCTTTATTTGGGCAATCAGCCCCGATGTGATCCCCTGGGCCCCTCTTTTTATCTCTTTGTCACAGATCTAAAAAACATAAATAGATAGGAACATAAGAAGTGCCATACTGGGTCAGACCAATAGTTTTATCAAGCCCTGCCAGCATCCCATCTCCTCTCACTCCCCACAAGGGGCTGGACAGTGGCCAATCTCTGCCAATCCATCCCCTGTTGTTCCTGCCCCCTGGCTTACCTTGCATCGAGCATAGTCTCCTTTGTTGGGATAGAAATGCTCCCAAACAGCAGACCTTTGTGCCCTGCTCTTCTTTGACCTGTCTTCTTGGCTGCCATCATCTGGGGATGATTCACCCTCTCTGAAGCAAGAACACATACCACCTACATAATATTATTCAATCATGTGATGCCTCCCCTCCAGTCCTTCCTAGGGATGGGCGAACAGAACTGAGTTCGGAAATTTGGTTCGGTTCAGTTCAGTTCGAAAATCGAGTTCAGTTCGGAAGTTTGGAAGTCAACCGAAGTATTTGAGTTTGGTCCGAACTCCGAACTTCTGAACAGAGTTCGGAAATTCAAACCCCATTGAACTAAAAGGAATATTATCTTATAGGGATGGGCGAACAGAACCGAGTTCGGAAATTTGGTTCGGTTCGGTTCAAAAATCGAGTTTGGTTCAGAAGTTCGGTTCGGTCGACTGAACTGGTCGAGTTCAGTCCAAACTCCGAACTTCTGAGCCGTGTTCGCCCATTCCTCCCAGCCCAATACCCCATTCTCCCACTCCAACTGCATGGGTGCGGTGTTGCTGCCTCCTTGCCTCTTTCTCTGTCTCCCACCCACATCCTCCTCCACACCTTGGGGGTGCTGTCTGCAGGTTTAGACCTGGCAGTGTCTTGGGGTGCTGCTGCATGCTCGTGCCTGACTGCTGCCAACCCATTCACCCACCCACCCGCACACCTGCCAGCTCGCTCTAGAGGATGGTATTCTAACTTCTACCATCCCTCATTAAAGTTGTATGGGACAATAAATAAATACATTTTACAAAACTGGCATGGGCAGTGACACCTTTACTGCCCTCCTCTTCTTTGCAAGAGGAGCTCATCTCCAACACCTCCCTCGATGGTCCAGTCTCATCGACTTCCTCCACCTCCACCTTCTTCATCTGTGTCTCCATCTGTGTCTGCCATCACACAACACAACACACACAACACACAAAAGATCCACAAGACACACACAAGACCCACAAGACACACACACTAGTCACACACAGTCAGTCAAACACACACCACACCAGACACAGCACAGCCTATTAAATATCAGCCTATCAAGTATCGTTACTGGTATCGCAAATCTTTTGGTATCGTTAACGGTATCGTGAGAAGTTTGTTTGCACATGGGTATCAATACTGATAACATTATCAGTAACAATAACAATAACATTAACATAATGATAACAACAATAATAACAAAAATGACATTGTCATTAATAACAATAACAATAACAACATTTTTTAATACTGTCAGCGATAATGATAAACAACACGGGGCCCTGATACACACCTCTAGTAGCCCGTCAGGCCCTTCCATAGCCAATCAATCCAATATTGTTTTTGCAGAGACTTATTTCAGCTTTAACCCAGGGGAAGTTGAATTGCAGATTGAAGCAGAACCCTCATCAGGGACCTGTGTTCACTGTGTTTTCCCCATCGGCAGCAGTGGGGAAAACAGGCCATTTTAAAATAAGTTCCCCAAGGCTGGGGAACGGGTCCTTG
The DNA here is from genome assembly GCA_003113815.1 of Sphenodon punctatus. Taxonomy (NCBI): domain Eukaryota; kingdom Metazoa; phylum Chordata; class Lepidosauria; order Sphenodontia; family Sphenodontidae; genus Sphenodon; species Sphenodon punctatus. The sequence goes on along the minus strand of QEPC01013355.1, from coordinate 821,530 downwards.
TGTGCTGAGTGCGATGGCAGCGGTCCGCCCACCCATGAGTAAGGAGGGATTCAAATGGGCCAGGGATGCATGTGCGTACCTACCTACACATATTTTAGCTTTCCCCCACATGGAGCAGTCCGGATTTGTCTCTGATGCTCCGTGAGCAGCCATGGGTGAGTAAGGTGTGTGTCACAGGTGTGTGCACCGACTCACACCACCATCAGACAGGCATTTGGATGCCTGTAGGATGGGTGGACCTGTGTGGTTGTGTTTAATTTAAAAACAGCCGTAGTGATTATGGGTCCCTGGCTGTAATTCAGTCAAGGCAGCAAAAAGTCACACAGGAAAACAAAGAATGAGGAAAATTTTCCAGCCAGTAATCTCGTAAAGCATTTCTAAATAGTAAACTGAAAACAATGATTAGTGCTGTTATTTATGTTGAAATTAAGAAAGCCATTAGCCATCACATCCCTCTTGGATGCTGGTGTGGCAATGAAATACAGTAGTATTTTTTTTTAATGATCCGACATTCCATGGAAATGTCACCTGAACAGTGACATATAAGACCCAGGACATGGGGCAACACTGGAGGTATGGTCTGCCCTATGCATGTACCTGCTACATTAGGTAGCGCTCAAGTGTTCAATTTTATGTTGACATTTATGGAGCGTCCCTTAGTTATGTTGAGGGCAGACTGAACGAAACAGCTCTGGAACGGTATCTTGTAACAGTGAAAAGAGTTTTTATTTCTTATATTTAATGTTGTTTGTTGAACGGAGCAGGAGTCTCCAAAGATGGAAAAAATGGCATTTTTGGCAGAAAATGATGCAATATTCTGAGCGCTTCCAAGAGGTTCTAGAATCATAACATTTTAAGGTTGGAAGGACCCACAAGGATCATCTAGTCCAACGCCCTACTCAGAGGCAGGATAGCAGTGCTCAATGCCATTCTCAGAATAGAGGTGATATGCACAGCAGAATCATTGCTCTAAGGAAGGTTTTTTTGACGTTTCTTTTTAACTTCAAGCAGGTTGTGGTCGACATAAACAACATTTGTCAACACTAAAGAAGAGACAGGTGCCCCCTAAATGGGTATATCTGTAAAATTTACAGCACCCAATTTGATTTTAAAATGTGGGGTACTTTTTGGTAAGCGAAATGGTGTCCGATCAGGTATCTGAAACACAAACATACCGGAATATGAAAATTCTGTTTTTGACCCAGTTTTTTTATTTCCAGTCAAGGATTTCAGAATTTTTTTCAAGTGTTTGGGTGGATTTGGAAAAAATTGGGGCACTTGAAAATTGGAAAACTTAAATTTTGGCATTTTGGGGTACCCAAGTGGTCTCTGGATCCTGATTCTGATACTCAAAATGGTACCTGAAAATGTAGGTATTCTCATAGGGTACCAATATCCATTTCAGTTCTAGTTAAAATGTTTGAGCAACTGATTTTTTTTTTTGCAATTTCTGTTTATTTAGTTTGTTTTGTTAATTTATTTTGTCTCTTTCCGGTTTTCTGTTCGTTCTCACCAGGAACAATGAAAATGAGTTTTGGAAAATAAATGGTAAAACTGGAAATGGCCAAAACGGAAGAACCAAATGAAATGGAAGAACTGAATGAACTGAACCAACATTGAAAAAACGGTTAAGCAATCAGCGTTTGGATGGGTAGTGTTCTTTACTTAGTTTGTTCATTTTGAGTTGGATCATTTGGATTCAATGGGTCGCTCCTTTTGGCGGGAGCACTTTGCAGCTCTGCTTAAAAACAACAAGGACTTTGAAGGATCAGGACTAGGGCTGAACAAGAAAGTTGTTTTTTTTTTCTCACGAGTAAACTCACAGTTTTTAACACAGTTTCGAGATCTCGAGTTCTCAGGGATTAAAATCAAATAATTCCAGGCACATCAGTGAAATGACTGCCGGACTGTCTTGCACATGCACACAATATCCGCTACCCTTAACTACCACAGGAGTGATGCTATTGCTGCCACCATTTGCACCATTTGTCTGTCGGCCATTTTGCCCATGCAAAATTAATTTATATCTTTTTAAAAATATTTTCTCACTGTGAGAACTCAGTGAAATAGTCATGGTTCTTCGTTCGTCTGAGATTAACCGTGAACTGGGATTTCAACGAGATTTCTAGAATTTGTGAGATCTTGTTTCAGCCCTAATCAGGACCATAATCCAGTATTTTTTCTAGGTGACCTGACCAATGAGATTTCACTGATATGGGTGGGTTCAATCCTCCAGGTGTATTATTTCCTGTTCTAGTGGCTAGCATGGGCAGAAGCCCTATTGAAATTAATAGGATTCACATCAGTGGTAATTGTTAATACTATCCACCAGAACGAGCACATGAAGGAAGCAGAGTAGAGCTAATTTAGGTACCTAAACAGTACCTATGACTAGTACCTGTTAGGGATGGGTGAACGCGGTTCAGAAGTTCAGAGTTCGGCCCAAACTCGGCCTGTTCGGATGACCAAACCTGAATCCGAACACGAACAAACCGAACCGAACTCAATTCCGAACGTCAAAATGACGGTTCTGTCAGTTCGGATCGCATTTGAGTGAGTTCGGGTGGCAAAAACGTGTCAATGGAAGGCAAAATGTGACAGGGAGGGGGAGTCAGCTGAGGAGCAGACTTCCAGGCAGCAGGGGTGCAGAGGCTTGGAGTAGTAGCCAGTCTGCCCAATCACCATCCCTTTTCGACTCAGACCACTGGCTTCGCAGTCTGGGATTGGCCACGGGCCAGGCTGCACGGAGCCAAAGGGGCTTGCGGTGAGGCGGCCGCAGCAAGAAACAAAACTGATTGCCTCCCCCCTTCCCAACACCTTCTGAGCTAGTCACTGTTCCTGAACAGCAGGCGGCTCCCTGTCTCCCAGCAGTTTTTGTTCCTTCCTATTCCTAATCAATTGCCATCCTCCTCCTATTTCACTCATCCAACCCATTTACCTCCATATTATCATTTATTTAGATTATATTAATAAGATTTAGGTGTTATTTTTTGTTTTTACCCCTCCCTGTGTTCCCTGTGTTCAAACTTCGTTCCTCCCTCCCCCCTCCATTGAATTCTTTTCCCTCTCCCTCTTATTCCATCCCTGAGTCACTTCCCCTGTTTTAAGTTTTGGATTTATTTAGAGTAGGAATATTATTAGATTGATTTTCATTTCAGCTTTGTACCCATCCCTGTGTTCTTTGTGCTTCCCCCTGTTTAATATTGTATGTATAGATAAATAGTTATTAGATAGACAGTTACTAGATAGATATACATAGTAGTTAGCTTAGTTATAGAGATAGAGATACAGTGTGTTTGTAGGACAAGATCTTTGTAGTTAATTATTAGGGTATTCCATTTAGTTTAATAGGTTTTAGAATAGTTAATAGCAGTTATATTTAGTGTAGAGATAGATAGATATAAAAAAAGAAACAGCCACTCCAGCCCCAGGATCCACCATCAGGGTTCTGGGGTCTACATTTCTGGCAGGGAGGGCTGTGGTCAATAGGTACCTAGAAGCTGCCACTCTAGCCCCAGGACCCACCGTCATGGGTCTGGGGCCATCATTCCTCTCACGGAGACGATGTCATTCCACCGCATCCAGAAACAGCCGTTCCAGCCCCAGGACCTGCCATCAGGGTTCTGGGGCCAAGTTACAGGCAGGGAGGGATATGACTAATATATAGAAGCTGCTACCTTAGCCCTAGGACCCACCATCATGTGTCTGGGGCCATCATTCCTCGCACAGAAAGTCGATTTTCCAAAGCATCAAGAAACAGCCACTCCAGCCCAAGAACCTTCCATCAGGGTTCTGGGGACAAGTTACAGGCGGGGAGGGGTGTGGCCAATACCTAGAAGTTGCCACCTTAGCCCCCGGACTGACCGTCATGGGTCTGGGGCCATCATTCCTCGCACAGAGAACCGATTTTCCAATGCATCAAGAAACAGCCACTCCAGCCCCAGGGCCCACCATCAGGGTTCTGGGGACATGTTACTGGCAGGGAGGTCTGTGGGCAATACCTAGAAGCTGCCACTCTAGCTCCGGGACCCACCGGGATGGGTCTGGGGCCATCATTCCTCGCACAGAGTCGATGTCTTTCCACCACATCAAGAAACAGCCACTCCAGCCCCAGGACCCAC
>QEPC01013355.1:796627-811936 GCA_003113815.1 Sphenodon punctatus | reverse complement strand
ACATGTGACTATTGGGGGGTCGGTACCCCAATATACACCCGATTCTTAAATTTAGGGGAATTAACCGAATGAGTTGAACTAGGGGTCCCCGTGTGCCACAAGAATCTGTCCGAGGTATGGGGTGCGCTCCTGGTCAGCTGGACTATCTCACCCACTTCCCAGATACACAGACAACTGCTTGAATGCAGGGGGGGGGGTTTACTACAAAAGGGAGACACAGATACACACACCTAACCTCCCATGCACAAATGCACACCCACAGGCCAATTCTTAGCTGCTATACAGTTTAAAATACCCAACCTCCCTTACACAGATATACCACCCACCCACGAACAATCCTCCCCACTCCCAATCTGGTATTCTTCAGGGCTGGTGCACAGGGGGGAAGAGAAAGAAACAGGGAACAGAGAGAAAGAGGTATGAAAGTTAACCTTGCTGAGCCTGTAGGTAGAGGGAGAGACAGGCAACCCTCAGGTGGCCGGGAAGCGGGGGGTTGAAGCCGTGGAGGGGGGGTGAGGAACACATACCAAAGTCTGGGAGAGGTGTCCGTTGGTGAGGTCAGGAACTATTCTGCTCTTGAGGGGCAGGGTTTGGATTATTCTAGGATAATGTCCATGTGCTCAGGGGAAGAGACCCTTGGGGGTCTCTTAGGGCAGAACGGAGGGGCTGGAGGGGGTGTCACCTCTCTGTCTTCCTGCGCTTTGGACTAAATTCTAGAAAGTCCTAGCTCCAGTGGTGACCTAATTCTGAGGGGGACAAAAGGTGCCTGGGTGTGACAATGGAATTCAATGAAGGGTTGGGCGGATGCTCAAGGTTTCTTTAGAAAAATATGATGAGTTGCTAGGGAAATCCTGTTTGGATGTTGTGGGGAAAACAATCTTGCAGGGGATAAGGGGCTTTCCTATATGGGAACAAGGAAGACTGGCTCCATCTAGGTGGGCACGGGCGGGCCCACCATTGTGCTTATTTTGCTAATCTGGAGTTCCAAGCTAGGGTCTTTGTTCGAAACTGGGGAGCGACCTTTCTTTCCTGTGCCCCTGTGATTACTGGAGGAGGCTCTTCCCTTATCTAATTCCTGCTTTTTTTCAGGTTTTGTGCTTTACCTGAGGGGGCCTTGAGTTTCAAGGGTTCACCTGGCTCTCAAATTCCTCTCTGGCCCTTGTCGCTTGTGCACCCCAGAATCTGTATTCCTTATGGAGTGATGTTTCACCCAAGGGGGGGGGGTAACGTTCTCAGGGGAAAGGATTGTTACCGAACACTGCTTATGTTGTTTTATGGTTTTAAATTCTATTTTTATATTATGCATTTATTATGTATTTATTAATGTTTTATATGTTGTTATTATGTTATAAGCCGCCCCGAAGTTCTGTGGCAGGAGAAAGCGGCGGCTAAGAAATCTAAGTAAATAAATAAATAAATAACCCCACGTAGTAAATCATCTACCCACCCATTTCCGCTCTTTTAATAGCAATGATGGTGTGTGATTTGATTTTCCCAGAACACACTTCAGTCATTGATATTCCATTTCCTACTTGTCCCTTCCCACCTCCAAGTGACCATAGATGTGTAACTAGAGTGTCCTGGAGAAGGGGCTTCACACCATGCCGTTTCCAAAACATTGCATGAAGGGATACTTCAGGTAGGTTCCTTCTGACCCTTTGCATTGTGGGGATTACCACAGAGAAATAGGAGGGTAAGAGGCCATTGAAATGCATGAAAACTAACAGATCCGGGAAAGATTGAGCCCCTACAAAATTGTGATGTGGCCCCCACCCTTTATCTAGGAATATCTGACAGATATACACTAACTCACCTATTCGAAAAAGGAAAATAGTACCATCAATAACAGTTGATGTCCAATTCAAATAGAACCCTCATCTGGCCAAGTGGCTCCAGGGCCCTCCACCCTCCTTATTTGGGTATTATTCTTGTTCAGTTGTTCTTTTGATATTTCCAGGGACAGCCTTCAGCAGTAAGCAGCATCAGTAGGGTTCATGACCAGGTCATGTGGTTGGAGGGGACCTTGCAACGAGGCTAGTCCTGGTAGCCTCAGTATGAGCGCTCTTGAGGCACAGGGATGGGTTATTTCTGCAGGGCCTCCTTCTCCCTGCCCACAACTCTCAGCTTCTGGGATGGATGCTTCTTGTAGGGCCCCGCTCACCCTCCTCTCACCTTACCAACTGGGATGAGAGAGAGCAGACTACTGATTGTGGGAATATGGGTGAGGCCATGGGGAGTCACTGTTTCACTTACACTCTGGTCCCTAAATTCTAAGGCCAGCTCTGGGTATTTCAATGATTCCGGTCAGCCATTTTAGTATTCAGGTTACAATGGGTGTTAACAAACATGCAACTGCACACCTGGAGCATGGGATGGAAGTCCCCATAACCGCCATCCGGGTTAGGTCAGAGGACGGAAACTAACTTTCCGCTGACCTCACCTGGCTGGGGAGAGGGAGTGGGGAGTGACACGTGACTGGCCAGTTCCGCCCACATGCTGTGGCTAGTGGCCCACCTCCCCCACCATGACGGGCAAACATGGCTTCCAATAACAGGCAGCCACGGCTGGCTGTCATAGTAACCCACAACACTGGGTGGGGCTGGTGCGAAAAGTGGTTCACCGCTTGCCTGGTTCACCCAGCTCTGGTCCGCCTGAGCTTTTCCCAGGGCCAGACCATGGGCCCGGTTCCTTCCGGGTCCATGTTTCCAGCCCGGTCGCCAACTCCACCAGGGTTTGAACTGGGCCCACATCTGGCGGATCCAGAATAAACATGCAAGGTTCAGCGCTGGCCCAGGCACCAGAGCTGACGAACCGGGCCAGCATCACCTTAATTAATACCCTTTGTTTTAGCTTTTGTGTAGTGCCAAAATACCAAAATGGCCAACCAGAAATAACCAAACTATCCAAATAAAAGAGATAACCAAAATGGAAATCTGACAACACGGGAACAAACAGTGGTTTGTAACTGCCTCATCAGACTCAAATCAAAGCAGGCAATTTCGATGGATAACGTATTTATCAGGGTCCCAGGGGAGATTGGATCCAGGCTGAATGTGGGTCAAGGCAGAGTTCCAGGAGAGTCTGAGGGGTCAAATCCAAGCAGGACAAAGTGGAAATAAAACAAAACACAAAGCAGATGCAGGAATGGTGTAGTGAGTAAATGACCCATCCGACTTCCTGTGGCTGGCTGCAGGCCTGCCATATATATGACAGACAGACAATCACAATGATGCGGGGAGGGTGGCAAGGGCTGGGAGACATGGCAGGTCAACAGGGCCAGAGCTGAGTGCTGCCTTAAAACCCTCAATCCTGGGTCCTAAAATATTTGCTGCAAATAGTTAGACTGTTGCCTTAGTGTTAAAAGAGAAGCAGTCCCTGTCTTTTCAAAGCAAAAATGCTGTCAGTATTAGGTTTTCTTTTCCTCCCCTTCCACCACCTTTACAAGCTAATATCTGGATAAAATGGATAACTGACTTGTTTTCCTATATCATCAAGAAGCAAACAGGATGAGACTGAAAAAGGCCCCCTTCTTTTCAAAGTTATTTTTGTATTTCCTTCTAAAGTTCATTGCTGTCACTACGTTATTTTCCCGCCATGCTAAGGAAGGTATTAGATGCTGAGAGTAGCTCTGTGGGTTCTCTGCACTTCCCAGCCTATTTGGTTTATCCCAGAGAAGGTTAAGTGGCAACTTGGTCAGAGCCTATGGGGAGGAGATTTCCGAAACTCAACAGCTATTTCATCCAGCAGACAAAGACATAATGAGATCCAGTCACCGGGAGTGAAGCTGGAAGAATTCAGGCTATAGCTAAAGTACCAATTTTGAACAGCGAGGGCAATTAGCTATTGGAACAAACTTCATAGGGAGGTGGTGGACCCTTTAACACTTGGATGTTTTTCTGAAAGACGTGCTGAACCAGAAGCTCTGGCTTTGATGCACAAATTGCTGGCCAGCTTGCTCAGGCCCTGCACTAGGGAGGACGCCAGACTAGATAATCATAATGTTACTTTTCTTGCTTTAAAATCTGTAGCATATTCTGTCTTCATTCAGTGCCCCTTGTTTTTGTCCCACCTAACTCTCCTTCAAATATTGGCCATTTTATGTGTCTCTCAGCAGATCTGACTCACAGCCATATGAGAGCTCTCTTCCTTGTGATATCATGGATGTTTCCAGCAGGTAACAAGTAGGGCAGTACTGAATAGAACTTCTGTGTACTCTGACTGATTTCCAAACTTCCGGCTAATCTGTCCGGGTACTCGGTGGTCCTTAGGCACTGTTTCCAAAGTTCCAGAATTCGGAAAAGGAATTCCGGACATTGGAAATCTTTAGAACGTGGCAAATTGGAACATTGGAACTATTGGGTGCCAACTCAGCGCCTCAGCAGGTGTTGCCATGTACAACAGCTGCAGCTGTTTAATTGCCTAGCCAACCAGGGTGCAAAATAGCACATCCACCCCTTCTTCCTTCCCCGTCCTCCTTAATTGCCTAGCCAGTTAGGATTCACAACAATACATGTGGTCGTTCCTCCCTCCCGCTCTCCCCAATACAGTATATAAGGGGCTGCAATTCAGAAGTCTCTTTGTGGTGTGGGAAGGAGAGGGAGAGGGAAGGAGTGTTGGTGGAGGAATCTCATGGTGCCAAGCTGCAGCTGCGGTCATCTGGGAGCGCTTTCCTGGAGGACTCACATTTCCGGGGGGGGGGTGTCTGTTCAGACAGGAGGACATTCTCGGTGGCCACACCATTGCGTTAGAATGCCCTTCCAGTGGAGATCTGCCTTGGCTCGGATCTCCTTGCCTTCCAACTAAGCTTTAAGACCTATCTTTTCCATCAGGTGTTTGGTGCGGGGAGGGAAAGATGGTTTAGATGGGGTTAGGGAGCGGTTTCTGTATTAGTCACTTTGATTTTATAACTTATTACTATGGTTTTATATTTTTGCATTTTGTATTTATTGTTTTAATATGATTGTGACCTGCCCCGAGTTGCCTTGAGCAAGAGGGGTGGGGTAGAAATACTGGAAAGAAAGAAAGAAAGAAAGAAAGAAAGAAAGAAAGAAAGAAAGAAAGAAAGAAAGCATGGGTGCCAAGCAGCTGGCAGAACAGTAGAAGTTACAATTAACTTACACTTTATGTTTCGGCTCTGCTGTGCCATGCAGCAACCACAGCCTTGGTAAAAAAGAAAGAAGAAAACACACACAACCCTGCAAAACAGTCTACTGTGTGAAGAAATAAATCCCACCAAAAACCAGCCAGCCCAGCAGACAAAATTATAACACCCACAAGAAAGAAAGCAGACATTCACACACACACACCCAGGGGCACCATCTTGGCATGGCATTGGTAACTTGAACAGACCAGGCAAGGGGAAGTGGAACCAGGGAGAGATCCCTCTGGCCTCATGGTGCCAAGTGTCGAGCAAAGAGCAGGCAGTAGCAATGTGGCACCCATTTTTTAAAACAAAATTTAACGCATGGTGTGGTAAAGGTAAATGTAACCCCAATCCCCCAGCACTGGGCCCTATGGACAGGACATGACAAACCATACCATACCATGCCAGGCCAGGCCAGGCCAGGTCAGACTCCCCCCCACAACACACACACACATATCCAGCAGTGTAGAACACAGCCAAATTTACCAAAGAGAATGGAAAATGACTGATTTATTTTTCCCTGCTAGTCAATCAAACTTTGCCATCTGGCTTGGCCAATCAATCAAAACTTGCCATCTGGTTTACCATCACTCAACTGTCCCTTCCCATACCACCCTGCTACCAAATATGGCACTAAGTTTAATTTCCAGAAGAGGCTCAACTGTTCAGCCACGCGCCCAGTGGCTTCTGAAGTTTTTTTTAACTTTTCCAAGGAACGGCCTTGGTCCATGGAACTTTGTAATTCAGACTTTTGGAACCAAGTACCGGAATCTTTAGCGAATTCCGAAGTTTTCCGAGGAGTGAGTTTCAGCTCTAGTAACAAGGTATGGCATCCAAAACCTGGGGTCCTCCATAATTCTCTCTCTCTCTCTCTCTCTCTCTCTCTCTCTCTCTCTCTCTCTCTCACACACACACACACACACAAACACACATGCACACACACACACTATACACACAGACAGACAGATTATACACACACAGAAACACTATACACACACAGACACATTATAAACACAAGACTAGGGTTGCCATCTATGCCAATTTTTAAGGAACACTTAAAAAAATACATATTGCAGGGCCTACATTGGCACCTAAGGCAACCCTAACATAGACACACTATACACACACATACAGACATAGGGGTGTGCAATTTGTTTTCGTTATTATGATAATGAAAACAAATTTTTGATTTTCTTTTTTCTTATTGTAATAATGTAAACAAAAATTAATAATAATGAAAACAAAAACAAATTTTTGTGTTTGAAATAATGGGAAAACACTGAAAAAAGTATTTCCGGCTATAACCTGCAGCACTGTGACAGAGGACATAAGAGAATCTCTATTGGCTCTTTCCTAAACAGATGCTTCCGACTTCCCAGTAACAAGTGGGGGGAAGAAGTTGGGATGGTCACAGCACAGAATGTTGATACTTGGTTGACATTTATGGTGGCAAATTTGCATCACAAACAGATCTTATACCACAGTGACTTGTAAGAGAATCCCTGGCAGAGGCTCATTCTCTGCATATGCTGTGAAGGAGTATAAAATTGTGACCCTTTATCACATCTTTCCAATATCTGGCAGAGATGATCCTGTAGGTGGGCTATACATCCCTGCTTAAATCAAGCTCTATATGCAGCCCCCATATGGGCCCTCGAGTTTTTGGAGAGGCTGGAAAATATTCAAAATGGGTTTTTGGCTTCTATATTGGGCCTGCCGCATGGTTCTCCACAGGTGTTGCTATGAGCAGAAGCTGGTGTTTTACCAGTTCGCACGGCGGCATTACAGCTTCTTGCCAACTTTTGGGCGAAACTGATAGGGACGCCAGAAAAGGAGAATTCCCTGTTGTGTATGGCCCGAAAGGCTGGCCTTCTAGACCCATGGATTGCAGTGGCTGAATCGGAAATTGGTAAAATGGGCTTTTCTCGTGTGGTTCTGTATACTGTAGGCCCAGATTTATTCAAAAAATTGACCCAGAACAGATTGAGGGATCAGACGCTCCAAACCGAAAGGGTTTTACTTGAGTGCCAGAGAGTGGCTCCTGAGTATATCCTTCCCAACCCTTTACAACCTGGACGTAGCTATTTGTTTACCTGGAGGGATGCCGCCAGGAGGGTGGCATTCACCAGGTTACGTTGTAACTCTTTCCCTTCCTCTGATTTAGAAGGGAGATTTAAGGGTATCCCCGGTGAAGCGAGAGTTTGTGTATTATGTGAGGGAGGGACTCCAGATACAGTGACACATATTTTACTAAAGTGTACCTTTTTTGAGGAGTTAAGATCTAGATACCTGGGGGGCCTCGAGGAGGGGTCCGATAATAAATTACTGAGAAAGCTTTTGAGCCCTTGAGACACAGAGGTAACCAGGCGGGTGTCTGAATTTGCCACTAGGGCATTAGTAATGAGACAGAGATTTTTGGAGAGGTCTACCCAGAGAGGGGTATCGAATGTAGGGCCTGTGAGGAAAGTAGGGAGCTATATACTCGAGCCAAACCTGAGTGTTTAGTAGTGGGCGGACTGTACTGTTATTTTGGCTTAGGGGTTTGGTAATTGATATTTGGGTTCTCCCCCCCCTTATCCGGGTTGCAACCAGGTGGAAGCAGTACTGTGGCTAAACCCAGTCAAACAGGGGACAAGTGTGCTGCCATAAACCCTGAGAAGGGTAAGGCAATATAAAGAGAAAGAGATCTATAACCTAACACAGGGGCTAAATGCGGCCGTCATAAACCCCAGGAAGGGTAAGGCAACATAATGCAAGAGTTTCCCATAAGTTATTGCAGGGGCCAAATGTGTCGCCATAAACCCCGAGAAGGGTAAGGCAACTTAGTGTGATTTCAAATTTCTGTTCACATTCATTTGATCTTCTGTATGTTTGTGGAGATTTTTGTATTATTATTTTAGATGTTTTTATATTTTTTCTTTGAGAGGTATGTCAGTAAGCAATTATTGTACTGTGATTGTATTTGTTTTTGTTAAGGCCTATGGCCAAACAATTAATACATTATTATTATTATTATTAAAATACATCCCTGCCAAATTTCATGTACACTGATTGAACTACAAAGACGTTATCATCAGACATAAATTTATAAGTTAATTGCTTATAATTCCAGGAACATTTTTTCAATTCTTCTAAAGGTTGGCATAGGTAGTAAACATCAGGGGTGGTATAAATTTTCAATGTTTCATCCACATTAGATTGGAAACATAGAAGTTAGAGTCAGAAATGTATATGCAGGGTTTTGCAAAACAACACAATTTAAATGCTTATGAAATCAGATTCCTTTATCCAATCTTTCTGAAATTAATTACACTCAATGCCTTCCATTGGAGGTATACTTCTTTATATTGCATTCAAATATATTTAAAAACAAAAAGGTTACAGCCAAAAATGTATTTTCCATTTTTATCAACGGAAATGGAAAACAAAAGCAAAAACAAAACCAAAATGTTGATATTTATTTTAAAAAATGAAATATTTAAATAACCAAAACAACAAACGACATGTGTCCCTGGTGCACACCTCTACACAGCAGACAATATACACATGCAGACAGACTATTGTGAGGAAGGGGAAGGTCTTCCTTAAAGGGAAGGGTTGAGACCCCTGAGGCAATGGCACTTGCTCGTAAATAATTCCCTCAGGATTGTTAATGGCGTTTGGAAGGAAACCTACCCAGCCTAGATCATCACGGGGAGGTGAAGCTTATTGCCTGTCCCACGACAGGAATACCCTACACACAGGAACGCCGCATACCACCTACCACACTGGGGCCAGGGTACGGGCACTAGGAGGTGGGGGAAGGGGCTCGTGATGGAGGACTCAGGGACAGGGAAGCAGGATAGGGCACACATTTTTTTTGGGGGGGGGTAACCAAGGTGAAGGAATGAGGTTGAAGGGAAACACAATTTCCCTGTTGGCCTTTCGACGAGTTTGCAAGACCTGGCTGTTCGCCCAGGCCTTCGGAGGGGACGGTTTGGGGTTTTAGTGATGTTTTATAAATTGTTGTGGGTTTGGTGCTATTTCTTATTGTTGATGATTTTAGTACTATTGTGTTTTTATGATATTGTAAGCCACTCCGAGATGCCGTAGGCATGAGGGGGCGGCCAATAAATTTAACGAAATAAACAAATAAATAATAAATAAAATAAAAGTAGACACAAATATTCACAGTCCACATTCTCTCTCTCTCTCTCTCTCTCTCACACACACACACACACACACACACTCACGCTCTCACTCTCACTCTCTCTCACTTTCTCGCACAAGTTCCAAGGGTCCACACAAGGTCATGACAGCTAAGGTTGGGGCCAGTCTCACAGGCTAAGAGCACTGGTCACCGGCAAGGAAGGGGCTCTCACAAGCTCCTTTTATCCCCTGTGGGCTGCACTAAATGCTGGCACAAGCGTAGGCACTCTGAGTGTCACGGCTGGGAAGCAGGGTGTGTGTCTTTCTGCATGGGACAGGACATGCCTGGGCAGGGCAGAGAGCTCTCTGTCATCCCGCTGTGTCCCATGGCTGCTTGTGGTGCCGGCATCAGGGAACAGCCTCCCTGTGATGGCTCTCGCAGCAGCGGAGCCGCGGATCAGGTTGGTGGGGCACCCTCGGGAGGACTGCTGCTGGAAACCCACCCGGGAGTTGCTCCAGGTATGGATGCATCAACGGGCCCCTGACCTCACCTTCCCTCCCACCCTAAGCCCAGGGAAGAGGGTTCTGACAGTAGCCCCTCTCCATGAATGTCGTACCGTGAGGGGGGCCGACTTTCTGGGGTGATGATAGTGAAAATGTCGGACCAATAGCAAGGCATGGAAATCGGAGGCTTTTTCCCAGGACCTGTCAGCTGGTCCATATCCCTCCCAGTCTATGAGGTATTACAATTGGCCTTGTAGAAAACAGGAGTCTAAAATGGCATGAACTTCATACTCAGACTCCCTGGCCATTGAAGGGGGATCCAGGTCCCTCTCTGTGGGAGATGATGACAGGATCATGGGTTTGAGGAGGGAGACATGAAAGGAGGCGTGGATACGATACTGGGAGAGCAGGTCCACAGTATAGGTCACATCGTTGACCTTACGTTTGATGGGGAAGGGTCCCATTTATCTGTAGTCTAGTTTGGACGAGGGCTGTGTTGTAGCGTAATGTCAGTGGTCCACCCACACCAACGTGCATACTCTGGTGCCAGTTGCCAATGTTTATCTGCGTGTCTTTTGTATTGTTGACATGCCAAGGGAAGCAGGGATTTGGCCTAGGCATGTGCTTGTTGTATTTTTGTGACAAGGGCTCCTGCTGCCAGAATGTGGAGTGGGTAAAGATCAGGTATGCAGATGCGTGGGTGGTACCCATATGTGATGTAGAAAGAAGATGTTCCAATAGAGGCATTTAAGGTATTGTTGTAAACAAACTCCACCACAAGAAATAGTTTGTACCAGTTGTCTTGCAGATAATCGACATAACATCTAAGGTTTTGCTCCAATTTTTGGTTTGTCTGCTCCACTTGTCCATTGGCTTGGGGGTTGTAGGTGGTGGTTAAGCTGCTCTTGATTTGGAGGGCAGATAGAAGGGCCTTCCACAGCCTTGAAGTGAATTGTGTCCCCCTGTCGGATACTATGTCATGGGTACTCCATGTAATTTAATAACCTGTTGCAATAACAGGCAGGCGGTCTGACAGGCTGAGGGAAGTCCCTTACAGGGGACAAAGTGCGCGAGTTTAGAAAAATGATCAATTACCACAAGGAGTGTGTAGTTGTGATGGAGGTAAATGAATGATAAAATCCATACCTATCCACTGCCAGGGCCCTTGTGGCAGCTGGGTGAGATTTAACAGTCCTTGAGGTTGTTGTCGAGTGACCTTAGTCTTAGCACAAGTACTACATGCCTGTACATACTTGGTGAAATCCTTCTTCATGGAAGGCCACCAAAAGTGTCTTTGTAGAAGTTCGAGTGTTCACGTAGTTCCTGGATGCCCTGCTAGGGGCGCAGTGTGGTGGTTCCATAGAGTCCAATGTAGGGCCCCCTTATGCACTATTAGTTTCCCTTCATGATAATATAGTCCTTGCTGAAAATTACTATGCAGGTAACGTACCGACTTTTGATCTTTCTTTGAAAATTTCTGTGAATGGGTACAGGCTAGACAAGCTGTTGCAAAGGTTCGCTTCTCAAGAAGCAATTCCCCTCTTTCACATGGGGGTTCACTAATCTCGGTACAGTTGGATAGAGCATCAGTCAGAATGTTCACTTGCCCTGGTCCATATTGTATTTTAAAGTTGAAGTGGGTGAAAAACAAGGTCCATTGTCCATGGCAGACATTGGAAATTCGAGCAGTTTGAAAATAGGTTAAATGTTTATGGTCCGTGATCACGGTTACAGGGTATTTTGCTCCTTCAAGGTCATGGCACCAAACTTCAAAGTCAGTCTTGACAGCCAAGAGCTCCGGGTCCAGTATGGTGTAATTTTTCTCACCGCTAGTCAATTGTCTAGAGTAAAAGGCACGCGGTAGGAACCTACTTACCTCAGTCCAGTTTGTAGAAGTACTTCTCCTATTGTTTCTTTTGATGCATCAGTTTCCATGGTGAATGGTTTCTCAAAGTCAGGGTGTCGTAATATGGGCGCACAGGTGAAAGCGGTTTTTAAAGCAATAAAGGACTTCTGCTGTTGCTCAATCCATTCATATGGTGTTCCTTTATGAAACAGTTTGGTGAGGGGTTGTGTTAATCTAGTGTAATTTGGGATGTATTTCTGGTAGAAATTTGTGGTAGTCAGAAAACGTTGCCTTTACGGATGGAGGGGCAGCCTACATCACTATGGCATCCACCTTTTTAGTATCCATCTTTATGCCATGAGGGAAAATGACAAAAAATCTAAACTCTATAGTATCTACATGAAAAACACACATTTCTAGTTTGCAGAACAACTGATGGTGGCGTTATATCTGCAAGACCATTTTCACATGTCCTATTTGTTCAGCTTCCGTGGTGGAGTATATTAAAATGTCATCCAGGTAAGCAATAAAAAAAAAATCCATGACATTACAAAACACATCGTTTATGAAGTGTTGGAAGGTAGCCAGAGCATTTGCAAGGCCAAACGGCATTACCATGTACTCAAAATGCCCATACCGGGTCCAGAAGTTCGTTTTCCATTCGTCCCCTGGTCGCATCCACACCAAGTTATAGGCCCCCTGCAGATCCAGTTTTGTGAAAATTGTTGCTCCCTGTAGCCGGTTTAATAACTCAGGGATAAGATGAAGTGGGTACTGGTTTTTGATAGTGATAGCATTAAGACCACAAAAGTCGATACAGGGTCATAAACTGCCATCTTTCTTAGCGATGAAAAATAAAGGTGCCCCTGCAGGAGAAGACGAGTGCCAAATAAATCACCTTTGTAGATTGTCATCGATGTATTCCTTCAAGGTCTTCAATTCAGGTCCCGAGAGAGCATAGATACGTCCTTACGGGGGTTCTGTTCCTGGCAGGAGATCAATAGGACAATCATATGTCCTATGCGGGGGTAACGCTGCTGCCTCTTTTTCATTGAAAACATCTGTGAATTCCCTGTAAGTCCATGGAATCCGAGCATCAGATGCTGCCGGTAGAGTGCTCAATATTTGTTTCTGCATGGGTGCTGTCTCCGGTGCCTCAGGGGAGAAGCCCGTGGTTTGGTTGCACCAATCAATAGAGGGGTTGACTTGTTGCAGCCAAAACATGCCTAGTCGAATAGGAAAAATGGGGGTACAAACCACATCGAATTGCATCCGCATCGAGCACCTGCTGATCATGACAGATAAGACCTGGGACTGTGTGGTAATAGGCCCTGATATCAAGGGAGATTCATCAATGGAGTGTACCAGTTCCGCAGGAACTTGATAAGTATGTGGAATCCTGTGGTGCCGAAGGAAGCCCTCATCCATGAAGTTCCCCGAGGCCCCTGAGTCAACCAAGGACCATGCGATAAGACTGCGTGCATCTCCTGACCCCAACAAGAGGGGGATACGCACATGGGGAACAACTGTCGGTCTAGTGGAAAGGGTGACAGCAGCGGGTGATAGGGGGAGTACAGGCCTTACCGGGAAACCCCCTATACATCCCGGGACCTGGAGTTTCCCATATCCTGTTGCACTTTATGGAGTGAAGGGCAGTTGCGTGCGAAGTGACATGGTTTTCCGCAGTAGAAACAAAGCCGCAACACGCGTTGTCGCTCTCATTCCACTGCAGACAAAGGTCCCCGTGATGCTCACATCTGCATCCACTCACCTTCATCTCCCTTGGGAGGTTCAGCTTTATACGGTAGGGTCCCTGGTTGTCTCTGGAAGGGTGGATGGAAAGGCTCCTGTCGACATTCACATTTGCGTTCACTCAAGCGCTTGTCAATCTGCAAAACCAAAGTTACTACTTCCCCCCAAGTGGGAGGTAAGGTCATATAGGTCAATTGATCCTTTAATTCGTCATTCAAGCCTCTCCAAAACATCACTCTGAGGACATTAGCTGGCCATTTCAAATCAATTGCTAATTGCTGGAATTTTGTAACTTACTCTAGTAGGGGTCCTTTTCCTTGCCTCAATCCCATAATCACATAATCAGAGTCTTCGACGTGATGAGGATAATCAAACAGAAATTTGAATTCATGCACGAACCCCTCATAATTGCTTAGTAAGGAGCTGTGGCTAGTTAAGAGGGGTGTGGCCCATGACAGGGCTAGTCCATCTAAGAGCTCAATAATAAAGACTACCTTTGCATCATCTGTCCTATCGGTTTTAGATTCCACTTTGAAAGTCAATTCACAAAGAGCAAGAAAGCTCTTGAACAGATGGCAATCCCCTGTGAACTTTGTTATGGTGGGTCCCATGAGTTCTCATGGGGCTGTGGCTTTTGCTGCCATGGGAACTACCGGGGGAGGAACACAAGGACAAGCCTCTCCTCAACCCTGCTGTTCCTTTAAGTCATTGATCTCCAGAGCCAAGGATTGTACGGCTCTGGCTAAGTCCTTGACATCGGCCAACATTTGCTCCATGGGGTCTGGTAGTCAGGGATAAGGCCGGTGATACTGTGAGGAAGGGGAAAGTCTTCCTTAAAGGGAAGGTTTGAGACCCCTAAGGCAATGGCACTTACTCATAAATAATTCCCTCAGGATCGTTAATGGCGTTTGGAAGGAAACCTCCCCAGCCTAGATCATCATGGGGAGGTGAAGCGCAATGTCTGTCCCACAACAGGAATACCCTACACACAGGACAGGAACATCCCACACCACCTTCCACACCGGGGCCAGGGTACAGGAACTAGGAAGTGGGGGAAGGGGCTCGTGATGGAGGACTCAAGGACAGGGAAGGATGATGGGGGTACTTAAGGGGTGTGCTCGGGAACAAGAGGTTCCAGACGATGGTTCTGTTCTCTTTCCTTGTGTGCATGCCCTCATCTATGCTCCATTTCACAAGCTCTGGGTGTTTTTAGGGGGCTGGGGGCCATGGGCTGAGCATGGCTCTGTTGTGGACCACCACCACCCCCACATCCCGCAAGTGGAGTACATGGGGAGAGATTCTAACAGACAGCTCCCAACATGGGTACCATGGTCATGAAGGTAGCTGCCACACACTCTCCCTGGCACAGACCATAGGAATGGATCCTACTTTAGGAGGTAGGTGAGGAGGGGGACATGGGCAGAGGCAACAAGAGAAGCCTGAGGGAACAAGGATCGTTGGCCTGCATGGGAAGGTGTGAGAAGGGGAGGCTGAAGGGCCTGCCCTCAAGCAGCCAGTCCTTGCACCCAAAGTGGGGGCATTGCCTCTAACTCACGACACTAGCATCATTCTTGCTCTCCGTGTTGTCAAGTGAATGACTTATCCACAAAGGCTGGGCCAGACCAGGTTTCTGGTGCCAAGTGGAGTCTCATTTCATTGCTTAATGCTACCTAGGAAGTGAATGGGGGTGGGGGGATTCTAATATATACAAAATTTAAGCTAAACCTAACCTATGTATAATTCAAAGTATTCCTATCCTATAATCCTAATATATATAATAAAACAGCCTAGTATCTAAATGTCCAATCTATATATACACAACAAATATCTATATCTAAATAATATATGGACTGGGGGAGACAGACAGAATAAGGAAAAATGAAAACTCAGAAGTATATTATTATTATTATTATTATTATTATTATTATTATTATTA
>QEPC01013355.1:767228-787469 GCA_003113815.1 Sphenodon punctatus | reverse complement strand
GCTCCCCTAGGTCTCTTCCCTTTTGTGACACCTAAGCACCCACCTGGAGTCCCCTTTTGTTCCCATGGTTCACATATGCATCTTTCCTTTTGTCTCACTTAGAAACCCACCCAGATATGCCCCGATGGGTCATTTGTGTCCCTTTGTGCTCCCTGTGTGTCTTTTATAACACCCTTGAGCCTATCCCAAATCTTTTATCCTGAACCCTATAACTGCCCCTCACTTCCCCCATGCAAACTGAGAAGGTTTTGCATGCGGACACATGCAGGTTTCCCTGTGCATGTCTGTATTTTAAGAGATCTCTCAAACTTAGGTCTGCCCCTTCTTCTCAACCCCCACAAACTTCGCTGGATCCATGGGACACCTGTCCCCCTTTTCCACAGGAAAGGAACGGTAACCTCAGGTCCAGACTTCCCCGCTCGTGTTCTCTCTCTCTCTCTCTCTCTCTCTCTCTCTGATCTTCCACCCCCTGCTCTCCACTTCACTTTCATTTTCCCCGCTGCCACTTGTGTTTTTCCTTTGATCCCGCCAGCCAGACCGGGTATGTGTTTCCCTGTTTATGTGTATAAATAAACCTTTTTGTTTTATTGAATCTTTGTCTCCCTCTTTTCCTTCACTTTTGGGGAGGGTACATAAACTGCTTATAGTGCGTATCTGTCCTCAGACTGATCCTTAGGACATGCAGGAACCCCGGGTTTAACGAATTAAGCTAATTTCCCCCAAAGTTAAGGAATGGTTGATATTGGGGTACCAACCCCCCAATAGTCATGAGTGGGAGGGGGTTCTCCTGTTAGGACATGCAGGACCCCCGAGTTTAATGAATTAAGCTAATTCCCCTCAAAGTTAAGGAATGGTGGATATCGGGGTACCAGCCCCTCAATAGTCATGAGTGGCAGGGGGTTCTCTTGTTAACATAATGGCTGCACAGAAGTTGGGGGTGGAGATGTTTAAGAGGTGTGCTCAGGAAGAGAAGGTTGTGGAACATAGATCAGTGCCATGGATCTTTCCCCTATTCTTGTGTGCATGTCCTCATCTCTGCTTCCTTCCCCTGAGCACTGAACAAGATCCCAAAAACTGCGGATTGCATGTGGAACCGTGCACATGCATGCTGCGCAGATTCCTATTGCAGGGAAATGGAACCCTGTGGATCTCTCGTGCATGCCAGCTGCATACATTCTGTAGGATATGGGATCAGGGTCACCAGCTTCTGAGCTTGTGGGTAGGAACTGGATACAGAGACCAGACCCAGGAACTGGGAAGAGGCCAAATAAAAACTAGACACAAGCTGCATTTGGTCCTTGGGTCCTCGGTTCCTCACCTCTGCCGTAACTGCAGAAACTGTGCTTAGACTTCTTTTAAACACCTAGTGTCCGATGCTAACTCACTCTAGGTCAATGAACTCATTGAGTTCAGTGGAATCAGGACTGATTCCTATCTCCCTTGAGTTCTACCTTAAGATTCCTTACTTAAGAACCCAACCAACATAAGAAACGACTCTTACATTGACGGGCTCTGAGCCTGTAAATTACCAAACAGTTGTGTAAGAAGGTGATTTGGGCTGATGGCAAAAACAAATCTCTGTGGTGAATTTTGAATCCAGTGAATTTGCCCAGTTCAGATTGGTTCCAAAGAGGTGTCTAGATAGAGGAATTTGTTTCCATTTTGTTTATCTGCTTCACATCGTTATCTTGATGGTTTCGTTTTGCTTGTTTTGGTTACATTGTTTTGGTACATCGGTTCACTTCATTTTGGTATGGGTTAGCACCAATGATCGTCAAGTAGTGCTAAATATAGGGTGAAAACAGACACAGTGCTAACTCCACTTTAACACCACTATAACCGTTCTTATGCAAGTTGCAGGGCTGTATGGGCACCGATACAGTCCTGCAACATGCATAAGAAATGTTAAAGGGGTGGTAAAGTGGAGTTAGCCTCATGTCTGTTTTGACCCATAGTCCCCAAGTGAAAGAATGTAACCCCCAAATGACATAACAAATTACCACACTGATCAGTCTGAACCATCTCTTCCTACATACATACACACACACACACACACACACACACATGGACGGACACAGGCACACACACAGACAGACCCTCTGCATCTTTATAGGTATCAAAAATAAGACAGCACTTTAGACTAGAGCTGAATGGAATACCTGAAAAATAGGTAAATCTCTCGCATGTACACTATCCTAAATGAAAATAGCATTATCAGTAACTGATATCCATTGATGTTCTGTCAAGTATTTATTGGAGTTATTTTGGGGGATTCAGTTTTTCAGGTTGGTTATTTTTAATTTATCATTTTGGTTATACCATCTTGTCAATATTAAGACTTTGTTGACCTAGCTTGAATGAGACAAGGATCAACTGTTGGGTTTTTAATGACCTCACTCTTTATTCCAATTGAAATTAGGCTGGGTGATATATGTGTGTGTGTGTGTGGGGGGGGTGTATTTACATTAGGAAATTCAGGTCCAGTACAAGAAAACGTGGCCTAAATGTGCCCCCCAGGACCAGTCCCAATTTCTTTAACAACAGCATCTGCCCTTCACTCCCAGGCTGGTGGCCGTGGCCGAAGGGGACAATGTCTGGAGTTCCGAAAGCTTGAGACCGTGCGTGTCCCTGCTTGCCTCACAATGCACCCTTCCCAGGGATGCCACCACAGCGCTTGCCACACCCTGCTTCTGCACCAGATGCCACCTCCCCATCTCTTAATGACTCCAAATCTAATTATTTTCTCCAAAACCTATAATGGTACTGGACCCTTGCAAGAGTGCAACAGCGCATATGGGGTGTAGTTGTGACATCCACCCATTTGAAATTTAAAAAGGTGAATCATTTCAAATTTTGCAAACATTGTGAGGAAGGCGAAAGCCAGGAAACCTAGTGGCCAAGCCAGGTTTCCTGTAAAAATTCCTTCCTGGCCCCAGTTGGTGACTGAATAGAGCCCACAGTGCCTTAGGGAGGAAGGGAGGGAGGGTTGGTGCTTCTCTCTTTGACTTGCTCCTAGGACTGAGGGTGCCCATGCAAATGCCGCGGCAGGTACAGGGGGGATGGGTGGGCACCCATAGGAATGTAGCCTGTGGTGGGTGGGGGTGCATGAGCGCTCCCACACTCCACCCATCTTCAACCACTCAACCCATCATCCACGCACAGAGCAACGGGCTCCAATGCTGGTTGCTCCATGCATGGAGGTGGGTGGAGTTGGGTGTGCAACCATGGTAACGAGCGCACATGCACCTCCCCCATCCCACCGGTGCGCCTGGTTGCCAGGGCAACCCTGGACGGGTCAGGCTCTGTTCCTTTCCAACCATGGCCTGGCCACTCCCATTTAGTGCTGGCCACCTTACCCTGCCTTATTCCTCTTCAGGGAACATGACAAGTGGCCTTGATATCTGCCATTAATGGCAGGCAAAGGGCTAATTGCACAAGTGCGATAGCAGAAAATGACATTACTGAAATAACCAAACCGAAAACCTCAAAAAACCAAAATAGAATACCCCCCAAAATGGGTATGTGCCTACCCATTTTGGTGCTGTATATTATTAGAGTGCCTGATGGGGTAGTCAAAATTTTAACAATACCTGTAAATAATAAATCCAGTACGCATTTCAGTTTAGACATCTAAGTTGTCAGATCCAGCATGGACATTCCTCTCCTTAAATGCTGGCAATGTATCCTAACATATATTGATATGTTAATAATTACCCCTTTCACTAGGAGAAAAATGAGCAGCATCTCCCTATACCTCTTATACTTCATAGCTCATGTTAAGGAGATTGTAAAGTTGCCGCATTCCCCTGTCAGGTATTACTCAATCTGCAACCAAAGCCTCCTCGCAGGGACACCAAAACTCTTATACATTGCATCCCCTGAAAGGGTCTTTATTACTGTTGTAATTCTTTCTTTACTTCTTTGCCTGTCTACCATTTCCTGCAGTTGTCTGCAGGCTCTCCAGAGAAACCCTTTCACCAGTAGGGATGGGCAAACGCGGTTTCAATGTTTGGAGTTTGGACCGAACTCGGTCTGTTTGGACGTCCAAACCGAATGTCCAAACTGAACTCTCGAATGACTGAACAGTTCGGTTGTGTTCAGATGAGTTCGGGGGCAGTAAAAACATCTTTTCAGGGCAAAAAAAATAATAACGTTTCAATTTCGGTGAAATTTATGTTTCGGTTTCGTATCAGTTTTGGTTCCAATTTCGATAGTGCTATTTTTGACTGTTTGGTCAAGTTCGGCCAACCCGAACTCGTTTGAACCGAACCATCGAACCCGAACTCGGGTTTCGAACCAAATGACCGAACATCCGATCATTCGAACCGCATTCTGTTCGTCCATCCCTATTCACCAGAAAGCATTCCCTCCTCTGAACTGGGGAGTACATTTCTTCCAAATGGAAACTGCTTCTGTAGAATGGCACCCATTCGCATTAAGGTTTGCATAGACTAGGTCAAACCTCCTCCAACCCAGGAAACGGGCTTCATAGCAGAGCATAATAACAAGGCCGATCTCAAGCCCCCATGGCACATGCGATCTGCATATCTGTGTATGTGCATGACTCACATGCACCAAGTTGGCAGCACTGCTTGGCACACATGCGTAACTATGCACATGCCTCCCCATGCATAAACCACGAGTGTGGGGGTTTGGTAATAATTAATAATTAATAAACAATACATGATAAATGATAAATTTTGAGGAACTGTGTTTGATCATCTCAGCAAACAGAAGATTAAGAGGAAACATGATTGCTGTCTTCACTAGGGGTGTGCATATCATTTTTGTTATTACAATAATGGTAACAAAAATTGTTGTTTTCATTATTGTTATTGCAATAACAAAATAATAAAATAATAAAAATGAAAATAGAAATGAAAACATTTTATTTTTGAAATAAAGGGAAAATACTGGAAAACATATTTCCAGCTATAACCTTTTTTGTTTCATCTTCATTTATAATGAAACTTGGAGAGATTGTACCCCCAATGGGGTCCACTAAGTGTACACATTTTCAAAATGGTTAGATAAAGGAAACTGATTTAAGAAGCAATTGAATGCTGTGATTTTAAGAAAAGGTCCAAACACATTCACAGCTACAACATCTTTATTTTCCATCCAATTTACATAAAACCTGTTAATATTATGTACCTTCACAAGCTTAACACTTCTGCCAACTTTCAGAACGTTTGGATGAAGGGTCCTGATGGTATAAGACATTAACTTGAAAATACATTTCCAGCTGTAACATTTGTATATTCCATCCTGTTTACAAGATATTTGGCAGGGATGTATCACATACCTTACCTACCAAACTACAGGACAATTTGATAAAGGGAACCAATTGCAATTGATGTTGTCCCAGCGAAGACCATTATTCAGGTAAATAGCAGCACATGCAGTGCCAGTCAGAGGCAGGTACCCTGCATGGCAGGGGGAGAGAGACTGTAGGAGGGAGGATGTGGAGCAACCCAAAAGACTGACAAAGCCCCCACTAAGCGCCCTGTGCACTGTGGGGGAAGGTTTGTGAACACCCCTTCAGGGGGATTAGGCACTGGAGTTTGTAAGGTGGGATTTCACCTCAGGAACTGGCCATGCGGGAGGCTCCTTGCAGGCTGAAAACTGAGTTCTATCAGGTTGCAGCCTGAAAAAGGACTGAGAAAGTGGCGCGAGAATGTGTCTTTGTAATTGGCCCAGACGGGACACGTGGTGTGAGGCGCAGTGCAACTGGGCATTCGGCTGCTCACAGTGCCAGAAGCCCACCCACCCACCCTGGGATTAGTACTGTGGACTTCGTCCAGTCTCCTTGATTATTGAGGGATCAGGAAGTAATCCCCCCCCCCACACACACACAATTTGGATTTTTCAGCTTCCTAACACTGCTGTTCTTTTAATGAAATCCTGCTTTCGGTTGGTGTTTTTTCTTGTTGGCATAATAATCTAATTGTCGCAACTGGCAGTGTTCGGTATCATAAAGAAATTGAGTCGGTTGTGGAATTGGCTTGGTAGCTTTAGAAGACATCTTGAAGGTAGAGGATGGTATGCCTCCAGGTGGTTGGACCTGGGAAGCAGTCAAGGGATGGGTGCCCCACTGCTATCCTAGAGAAGAAGGATTGGTGATCACTGGTCATTAGTTCTTCTTCGGGTATGCATCAAGTATGGTTCATAGGTGGAAGGGATTGGACTGGTATCTCAAATCCTGATTGGTCCGTGTTTTATTTTGAGTATGTGCCTTATTTCCTGTGCAGGGACAAACACATCCACTAGCCAAACACATTACTGCATGCTTCTAGCTTTAGAGGACCAATTGGTAGTGACTTCGAGGCGGGCATAGGTGGCAGCCCTGAGGCGGGCTTAAGGGACATAATTGGAACTTTGGGGATAGCATCCCAACAATCAGGAGGCATAGTTTACACATCCAGGATGGCCAATTATCATCACAATCACATCCTGCAGCACTGTGACAGAGGACATAAGAGAATCGCTATTGACTCTTTCCTAAACAGATGCTTCTGACTTCCCAGTAACAAGTGGGGGAGAGATGTTGGGATGGTCACAGAACAGAATGAGGATAGTTGGTTGACATTTCTGCTGGCCAATTGGCATCACAAACCAATCTTATACCACAGTGACATGTAAGAGAATCTCTGGTATAGGCTCCTTCTCTGTATATGCTGTGCAGGCATATAAAATTGGGATCCTTTAGAAAATCTGCTTTATATTTGGCAGAGATGATCATGTAAGTGTGATATACAGTCCTGCCAAATTTCATGTACACTGGGTGGACTTCAAAGATGTTACAGTCAGACATATATTTATATATTAATTGCTTATACCACCAGGACCTCTGGCTGTGGACATGTTTGGTCGGACCCGATCGGGAGATTAGCAGCTGCTGTTTCCCACCCCGTCCCAGGCTGGGGAGCTGCCGTCCTGCCTGTTCGTCTGTTTTCACTCATTGGCAGAACATAATACAAACACTACAACCTTTGGAGTCAGGTGTTGATCTCACATAGATTGGGTACACTGACTAATTTCAAATACCTGGGAGAAAATTTTGCACTGACTGGAATGCTTTATTGGTGGTGCAGGTGATGGTGATCCAAAGTCTGCTGAAGTTAACAGAAAGACGCACATCTGTTTCAATGGGCTTTGAAGTCAGTCCTAAATCACTGCAGAATTTTACTTGGAGTGTAGGTCAATTTAGGCTTACATAAGTGTTTAGAAAAGTTACCATATAATATACTTGCATAGTGCCTGCTGTTGTATCATAATGTCTCCCTCTTGTTATGAGTCAAGATGATCATGGGAGGCAGTCTCAGACTTCCAGAAGGTGGGAGTGAATGTAGTGGATACAGTTTAATCAGTTTGTGCCCGTTTTCTTCTGAGGCATTTGGTATTGACCATTGTTGGAGACAAGATACTAGGTTATATATATATACCATTTGTCTGGCTTAGAACTGAAATGAATACACCCCTCCCCCCCCCATGAGTAAATCTTTCAAATATACCCAACCCAAACTGAAAGTGGTGGCTCAGGTCATAACTGATATACATTTATGCTCTCTTGGCTATCCATTTTGGCCAAATAATTTCTTTGGGAGTGGGGTGGTTTTCAGTTTTTTCTCTTTGCTTATTTCAGTAGTTTGGTCAAGACCGGCCTTAGGATTTGTGGGGCCCAGGGTGAAGATAAAATGTGAGGCCCCTTCCCCTTGGGGGCAACCTCTGTTGTGCCCTGAAGGTGGCCAAGTTTGGGGCCCCACTCAGACGGAAACAGAGGCCACTGTGGGGCCCTCAGAAAGAGCGGGCCCAGGGCAGCCGCCCCAGGTTGTTCTGTGGTAAGGCTGGTCCTGAGTTTGATATTATAGGGGGCTTTCAGATGTGATTAAATCTGTACTTATGAGGGTGGGTGATCATCTGTGCATCCAAATCAGGTGCAGCTTTGATGATCTCGGAAAGGTGCCCGTACATGATTGTAGCTTTTTGGCGCATTGACAAATGCGCAGTACTGACCTAGATTTGACAGCTCTGCACTGCACATTTATCAGTGCACTGAAAAGCTTCAGTCATGTGTGGGACTCATTTCCGATATCTTCAAAGCCGCACCTGATTTGAATGCACAGCTGATCATCAGCCCTCGTAAGTACAGATTTAATCACGTCTGAAAGCGCCCTCTGTTCCATCACCGCTGTGAATGCACAATTGATGAAAACAAAGTATCTGAAATTCATGGTACGCTACTCATTTCAGCTTCAATATTCCAGATACGTTTTTTGGTAACTGAAATGGTGTTCAATCAGGTACCTGAAATTATTATTATTATTATTATTATTATAAGCACTCTTTTAGCACCAGATGTGTACCTGGCACTTTACAGAACAATGAGATGGACGTGGTCCCTGCCTACGGCTTACAATCTAAAAGACTCAGAGGAGGGAGACAAGGAGAGGGGACATAGGGAGAGACAAGAGACAAAACATTCAAGCGGATGTGAAGTCTCAGGTGCACATGCTTGGCTTGGTTGCAGTCAGGGGGAGGGCAGACTGTAAATGTTGAGAGGAAAGTTCTAGCAACTGTCGGGAAAGGCGGCAAGGAAGAGGTGGGTTTTGAGGAGGGATATGAAGGAGCGGAGGGAGGGGGCAAGATGAGCAGGGAGGGAGTTCCAGACATAGGGGGCAGAAAGGGAGAAGGAGCAAAGGCGGTTAGGGGAGAAGGGGAGATGAGGGAGAGCAAGGGAGGGGATAGAGGAGGAGTGGAGAGTGCGTGCAGGAGTGTGTAAGGAGATAAGGGCTGAGAGGTAAGGGGGAGCAAGGCCATGAAGGGCTTTGTAAGTAAATACTAGGAGTTTGTGAAGGATGCATTTGGGGAGGGGGAGCCAATGAAGTGAGGAGAAGAGAGGAGAGGCTGCATGTGGTTGAAGCGACGGGTCGAGTGGATGACCCTAGCAGTGGAGTTTTGGATGGAGATAAGTGGGGAGAGATGAAAACGGGGGAGTCCAGCAAGGAGGAGGTTGCAGTAGTCAAGTCAGGAGATGACAATAGCATGAAAAAGGGTTTTGGCTGAGGAGACAGAGAGAAAGGGGCGAATCCGAGCAATGTTATAGAGGGCAAAACGACAGGATTTGGCAACAGAGTCGATGTAAGGTTTAAAGGAGAGGTGAGTATTGAAGACGAATCCCAAGCTACGGGCTTGGGGAACAGGATGAATGGTGACACCATCACTAAGGACTGATAGAGAAGAGGGGGAAGAAGGGAAGGGAGGAAAGATAAGGAGTTCAGTCTTAGCCAGGTTGAGCTTATGCTGGCATTGGGACATCCAGGAGGAGGTATCAGAGAGACAGTTGGTGAGGCGAGCATGGACAGAAGGGGAAAGAGAGGGAGTGGAGAGATAGAGTTGAGTGTCGTCAGCATAGAGGTGATATTGGAAGTCGTGGGAGGCAATGAGTTTGCCCAGGGACAGGGTGTAGATAGAGAAGAGGAGAGGGCCCAGGACAGAGCCTTGGGGAACTCCTACCAAGAGGGGGAGGGAGGAGAATGTGGAATTGGGAAGAGACACATTGAAGGAGCAGTCAGAGAGAAAGGAGGACAACCAGTCAAGGACAGAGTCGCAGAAACCCAGGGAGCGAAGAGAGTCAGTAGGAGTGGATGGTCGACAGTGTCAAAGGCAGCAGAGAGGTCAAGGAGGACAAAACTCGGAGTACAGGTGCTTAGATTTAGTGACAAGCAGATCATTGGTAATCTTGGCAAGGGCAGTTTCAGTGGAGTGAAGGGGGTGGAAGACAGATTGGAGAGGGTCCACGGAGGAGTTGGCAGAGAGGAGTTCCAGACAGCGGGAGTAGACAGCACGTTCTAGAAGCTTAGAGGCAAAGGGTAGGAGGGAGAATACTGAAATACTGAAATACCATTACTTCTGGCACCTGAGTTTGGCATTTTTTCAAGGTTTTTTTAAATTTCATTTTTATTTTAGATTTTTATTTATTGCATTTATTTATTTGTCAAATTTTTATGCTGCCCTTCCCAAAAGGCTCAGGGTGGTTGGGTAATTCTGGGTATTGGGAAAATAAAATGTCTTTTGTTTTAGGTACTCAAATGGTGTTCGGGTACCATTTCAAGTATCCAAAACATGTTTCTTGCCTGCGGGTACCATAGTCCTTGTCTTAGAGTGGCCATGTTCTATGATTGGTGTCCCAAGATATTGGGCCTAACCCCATGGCCCACAGATTTTGTGCGCACCCATGTGTGTGCACCATGCGGAAATTGTGCACCTCTCTGTTGATGGAACATTGCGTCACATGGTTCCTGCCTGCACAAGGGTGTGCACGGGGGTCATGTGATCAGCCCCACTGTCGTAATAAATATAAGAAATCATAACAACAATATTAATTTAAAAGCATCTAATTTCATTATATTTGTTTTCTACGCATGCTAAAGAATTCTGAAGTAAATTCACTGGAAGGGTGCTGTATTAGCCGAAAAGGACTGAGTGACTGATTCTGATTAGCTGTTAGGAATTATAAATAGCAGATAAAGCAATCTTTTTCTAGCTCTGTGCCGATATAAATAAATAACAAGCTCTTATTTTTGTAAAGCTTTTATTCTTAGAAAGAAAGCCAAAAGATATAATAGACTTTATTTTTTAAAAGAAAATACATGTCACATAATTTATTCTGACAAACAGATGTATTTTGTTGTTGCCATTATCATTAGATGAAACACTTTAAAATTCATCCAAGGTGGTACATTTTCAAATATAATACATACGGAACATCCAGCAGTTAACAAAATTTGGATGTGTAGCATAGAATGGTCATTATTTTTCCTGGGGAAAAAAAAGGCACTAATTACTTACAGACAAGATACTTAGCACAAACAGATAAGCTTCAAAATGAAAAATTCTCAGTTTATGATAATTATGTTCTCTGCTTTGTTTTCAGAGACTGATAATTTGAGGCTTTAAAATCACCAGGAAGCCATTAATTGGAATTCTTCAATAAAAAATAAATTACACAGAAGTTCATGATGAGTTGTAAAAGCACAGAGACTGTATTATACAGACAGCAGCAGTGCTCTCCTATTTGTGGGCTAGCACAGATAGGTCTAGCAGGAAAAAAAAAAGAACTGTAAAGAATTTGAGATGGTCAGATAGCAATAATTCACGGATTCAAACTATTCTGTAGATATACGAACAGACTGCCTTTTGTGGATTGGCTAATCAATGATAAGCAGGGCTTTATTTTGAAAGGCCATTTTTCTAACAGGTTGGATCTTGTTTCTGAGCCCCCGGAAGAACTTTACTCCATGCAGGAGAGGATAACCACAGAATGGACAAAACTACACCTCATTAGTAAATATAGTTTGAAGGAGACCAGGGCTGGAATGATGACCTGCAAAAAAAGGAATGTCCATCAAATTGCTAGTACTCAAATCGACTCACAAATTTCAGGTATGAATCAGAATATGATTACAACTCAATTCAGGCACCTGATGTTCCGGAATGTCAAATTCTGATCCTGGAATGTCCAATTTTTGACTTCCAGTCACCCTTGTTTCGTTTTCCATCTTGACTTAAACTGATCAAAACTGAATCCAGACAAGTTCAAAGTAATGATGGTTGGCTGGCCTTGTGACCTGGAAGACATAGGGACCGCTGCTATTGATGGGGTCCAGCCTACTTTGGGCACTCAGGTTCACAGTCTGTGAGTGCTCTTGGATCCATTGTTGCACCTGGATGGCCAATCTCAGTTGTCACCAATTACATCTGATGAGAAGACTGTCACCTTTTTAAAAAATCAGATTTGAATTTGCCCACTGTTGTCCATGCAGACATAATCCCACACTGCAGTGAGCTCTATGTGAGGCAGCCTTTGATGACTGCTTGGAGGCTGCAGTTGGTGCAAAACGTGGCGGCCTGTCTTCTGTTGGGTGTGGGTCACCGAGAGCACATTACACCTGTGCTCCAGAGTCTGCACTGGTAAACGATAGACAGTAACTTGCGGTAACTGATAAACCGAGTTTCGTCTGAGATCTTGATTGGGGTTTGAGAAAGCTGAGAAATCTCTGTAGCAAGTCTTGATTCCCGCAAAATTATTGCGAGAATCAATTTGATTCTCATTTCGGCATAGTGTAGAACAGATAGACTGTGACCCTATGTTATTATTTCAAGGGGAAGGAATATGTGCCTCCAGGGAAGGATATCTCAGCATTAGAGCTGAAATGAGTACCTGCAAAACCAGATACACTTGTCGAATTTGCTGTGCTTGATTAGTCTAAAATATTACGGGGGTCTTGATTTGGTTACCCTGACCGGTACCTGAAATTTGGGGTTTTGCCCATGGGTACCAAATGAGGTACTTGTTTCAGTGCTACCCAGAAACCAATGTTAATAGAATATGCTGTTATGGCGTGTTGTGCATGGTAGGTCATACACAGCGTCACTTACATAGCATGACTCACAGGCCAGAGAATACAGCAAGACTGACTAATTCTAGCAATACTCATGACAGCTGAACAGTTGAAAACTATCTTTAATCTTTCTCATTCAATTTAATCAGAGGAGCCTGTTGTGCGTTATTCTCCTATTCACTCAAACCTACCTTGATGTCATCACAGTGACGTCATTGTAATGTCAGTGAGAGGATGAGACAAGGATAATGGGAAACAGTATCGGTAAAAATCTATGGAGGGATTGGAATGGTACTGTGTCATGCTGAAATGACATAGTGTCAAGTGACAAAGCTGTACAATAAAAATATTGGGTCTCTGCAGGCGCTTGAAGGGTATCGTAACTCTTTGAGAATAAAACCCGCAGTAAATCATATGAAATCAATTGATAGAGGATCTCAGGCAGAATAAAAACGGTTCCCTCCCCTTCATTAATAAAGTAACTTCTGTCCAGAGTTGATTGTTGATGTAGTCATATTTGCAAAACATTCATCTAGATTATATACGCACGCGATATGTACATGTGAGGTATATGATAATAGAACTTCCAAGATGTTGTTCTAGAGGTACAGACAGAGTTAGCTCAGAATGACTTTACTGGTCATTGAGATGATCTGCATGCCGCATTTTCTGAATTGACTGGAAGTATTTTTTTTCATAAATTCCGAGAAGTTTTGGGCGTCAAACCAACCCTGTGACATTGGCTTGGCATGGCAAAGAGATCGCAAAGGTAAATCTGCCAGATTTCTAACTTTCTTTATCACTGATATTATCATTAACTCAGGCCAAAAAAATTTCATACTTTGGTTTAGGCACTTATATATATATATATATATATATATATATATATATATATATATATATATATATATATATAAAAGCCTGGGACTCAAAAGATCCTGAGTGGAGCTGAAATTAGTACACACAAAACAGGTATACTTGTCAGATTTGTGGTACCCAAATTGAACCAAATATTTCAGGTACTTTTCGGTCCGTGAATCAGTTTTTGATTGGGTACCCCAAATACTGACAACCGGTATACTGAAAAACTGGAATACTGACTCTCGGTATACCAAAATAATGATTTTGTCTCAGATTTTGAGATCTTTTCAGGTATTATTTTGACTTTGGGGGGTAATTTTGGTTACCTCAAAAATCATTAACCAAAATTTCAGTTTTTGGGGCACTTGAACAATATTTGGATACTGATTTGGATACCCCAGATGATATGCAAAAATGCAGGTATCACCTATGGGTGCTGAGCCGAGCACCCAATTTAGCTTTAATCCTGAGAACTCGTTATTTCTGCTAACTTTAGAAAGACTTTTCAAGTTCTCAGCACCTCAAAAAAAATGTTTTTAAAAAATCCCACTTTTCTCTGTGGCTTTAGGTTGATCATTTTAAACCTTATTTTAATTTTTTCTGTCATCCTCTTTGGTGCTATTACTAATTTATATTGTATTCTACTTTTGTTATTTTATATTGACATTTATTCTTGTATTTATATGATAATATTCTATAATTTGGTTTTAGAAACTGTAAGCCTCCCCAAGCTGCCTTGGCCATTTTTACACAGACGCACCCCTACCCATCCCACTCGGTTTTCACACGGACGAACCCCGAGCAAACACCCATCCCCCACCCACCGCTGGCTGTTTACATGGACACCTCCCCCCTGCACACCTGCCCGAACATGAAGTGGGGGGGGGGCGGGTTTCCTTGTAAAAATGGCCATCGTTTCTATGATAATATGTAGGTCTGGTAAAATCTGTGGAAATGTTTTCATAACAGAAACTTAAATTGTGTGATTCTGACATTTCGGATTCAAAAGCTGGGTTCTCAGTGTTTCCATCCAAATTTTTATTACTGATGAAATTTCAAAACTATTAATCCTCATCTTCTGTGTTGAAAAAACCCCCACGACATTACAGGAGTCTTGGGGTAGATTTCTACCCCAGTCCTTTGACACTTATGTTGCTTGAATGTGCAAACTAACATGAAATGGAATTTAGTAGATTTCTACCCCAGGATGGGATACAAATCTATCTCATGGTAAAACACATTGTGGTAGAGTTCTACCCCAGAGCATTTTTGTTCCCCCAAAAACAAAAAATGAACCAACCCCAACGGTTCATGGTAACCAACTTTCCTTTGAGGATATTGTGTACCTGTGTGCAGGTGACAATGTCCTAAAAGGGCAAAGTTGGAGAACCACTATCTTTCTTGAGTTATTGCAAGAGATGTGCACTCAGGGTAGGAAAATACCTCAAGACAGAAGATGAGGGAAATGAAATTGGCATTTCACTGTTGTCTGCCAATGTGATGTAGTGGCTAAGTGTGCAGTCCTTGGACCGGGAAGGGGGGACCTTAGTTCAAATCTTGCTTTAGCCAGAAACTTACTGGGTGACTTTAGGCCAGTCATAATATTCTCTCAGCCTAACCTACCTCACAGGCTTGTTGTATAAGCTAATTCATTTACCCAGGTTCAATGTGAGGCTTGACAAAAATTACAGCAATATTTACAGTCTCAGTTACAACAGACATTCCCAAATAGAGCTGTTCAAATTACAATTTTAAATTGGGGCATTCCCTGTGGCAGCAACACAAGCAGTGGTCAGGAGAGTACCAGAGACTCCCCCCCCCCCAATCATTCCACCACCACAACAACAGAGTAGCAGCAAAGGCCTGAATTGAGTTTGGAGTAGAGCTGCAACTGGGCACCCAAAGATTCAGGTCCCCCGCCCAGTGAATTTGAGGTGCCCGAATCGACCTTACCCCATTTAGGCACCATTGATCCAACAAAATCCAACAGGCTGCTCGACTGAACCTGCTGGCCTTTCAAAGAGACCACAAGATGGGTGGCTGCAGTAGCCAGGCCGGCCCCCTTTCACTCTGGGCCAGGGACTCACCGCCATCTGAGTTTACCAACCACCAGATATGGGCCCGCTGCTGCCCTGGCACAGGTAGGTGACTGGCCTGGATATGGTCCCCCGGAAGATCTTAGAATCACAGTCAGGGCCAAGGTCCACACAGGTGGGCCAATACGGGCAACCGTGGCTGTCCAATATTGGCTGCTATAGATGCCCATCGTGGCAGGGGGTGAGGCTCTGGGGGTGCATCAGGGGTGGGGCCACCTACTCTCACTTTTGTTCTCTTCCCACACTGGAGGTGGGGTGGGGAAGGGCTCACCAGCCAGCCTGGTTGGACGTACTGTCAGTGCCCCGATCTGACTCGGCCAGTGTCAGCCCCTCTTCCTGGGCTGTGTAGCTGGTGTGCCAGCTGCATATCTGTTTTCACCCTTTGAAAGACTGCTTCCCCCTCTCCAGTGCTTCACAGATGGAGCGGGGGGAAGCAGCGGCCAGCCTTTCAAAGTGATGTTTTATAATTCTGTTTGATAATCAACTAGGCTTCCAATGAGAATGGGGTTAAGTGCGTTAGCCATTTTGTGCATGTGAAAAATGACCCTGCTGATCATTTTGCACATTTGTACTGTGTGCCAAAGCAAGAAAATGTACCGTGAGGCCTCCCACAGAAGCAGCAGGCTGGCAGACCTTCACCAAAGCCCTCTGAGGCCAGTAAGTACATGCCAGGGTCCTGGGGGTGGGTGGTGGAGATCCGAAATATAACGGTCCAAAAATGGCAGGCCAATTTACAGCCTGCTTCAGATTAAAACAGAACGGTCATTTCTGGGCTGCTACGGTTTAACTGAAATCGAAAGTCTAATCCCTACTGTTTTCCCCTGTTGGATTCCAGCATATCTGGGAGGCCTTGGGGAGATGTCTAAGTGACAGCAGAATCCTCCCGGTATGTCAGAAATTTGAGAGGGTTAATGAACTCATTTAAGAGTCATAATTGTCCTGAGCATATGTGAGAAAAAAAACAAACTTCCAAAATAGCAGAATTAGGCATGCTCTATTTTGTAGCCTTCCAATGACCTCCAGCAAACGTGTGACCCAGATCCTAGAGCCTCCTGTCCACTTGCATAAACATGATGTTTTAAAAAGCAAGGGAGGGTGGAGAGGGAAAGAAAAAAATAAGAAGAATTGGACTCTTGATGGAGCAGGAACACTGAATGGCATGCAGCAGTTGTAAAACAAATGTAGAAGCAGAAAGATAATGGCCTCAAGACTCTAAATTCTGAAGTCACTGTAGCTTACTGAGTAGTGTGGGCTATGGATCTTAAATCAGATTTTGGTCCATTGAGTCTCCGGCTCAACCTTCTCTAGTCCATCATCCTCAGTTGGCCAACGTCTTCTCCCACCCCGCTCTTGTTAAGCAAATTAGTCATAGACATCATCCCTAATGGCCCTTCTTTAAACGGACACACCTTATAATCCATGCAATTGGAAGGAGCCCTAGCAGTCTTGGAGGCCAGCCCTCTGCATCGTGCAGGATCTGCTTGATCTAAACCATCTTAGAAACATTCAATGACAGAGAAGCCACACTTTCCTTAGGTAACCTGTCCCATTGTCTGACTGTACTTACACAATCAAGAAACTTTCCCTGATGTTAAATCTCAACCTGCCTTTTGTTGGGTGGAAGTGGGAGGTCCTTGGGCCCCTGGGATTTACTAGGAAGAGGGTCATCAGATTGTGCTGGAGCAGAATCTAGACAAGACCGAAGAAATGATGGTTGGTTGACCTTGTGACATCGGAGCCATGGTAACCCCCATTATTGATGGGAACCTTTGGTGACTCAGGTTTTCAGCTTTGGGGTGCATTTCGATCCATTGCTGCACCTGCATCATCAGATTGGGTGAAAACAGACATGACGCTAACCACCCTTTAACCACCCTTGGTGGTTATTTATGCATGTTGCAGGGCTGCATAGGGCACCAATGCAGCCCTGAAACATGCATAAATAACCACCAAGGGTGGTTAAATGGTGGCTAGCGTCATGTCTGTTTTCACCCATTGTGTTCACCAACTGCAAGGGGGAATCTAAACGCGATGAGGTGGTAGCAAGAAAAGACTCGTCTCTTCTCCTTTGTTTAACCGAGACTCAACTTGACCAGATCTTCAAGCAATGACAACAGAAGTGGTGTGTGGGCTGATCTTCAGATTGCTACTCCCAATCTGTCTAGTAGCTGTCATAACATTTTATTTTCCCGATGGATCTTCTTCAAACTTTGTTCACCAGGAACTGACGGTGGTGTGTGGGAGTCAAGGGCGGCCAGCCAGGAGAGCGCAGATGGCAGTGGCACCGTGGAATCCTCTCCCCTTCAGGGATAAAGATAGTACCTGTTTGTGGGGTCGGGGGGGGGGACATTTGTGAGACCTGGGGGCCGCGGGATTCTTTTTTCTCCCCCCCCACCCTTGTGGGGGCTGGGCCTGGACAAGTCAATTTCCAGGCCGCTTCCCTTAACATCGGGAGCGGCCGGAGGCCGTGCTGGAGGCGCATGTCGAAGGGGCACATTAAAGGGGCCTGCCCTTTGGCAGTGACCTTCGGCTGGGTCAGGAGGCGGAGGTGAGAGACCCTGTGCATGTGGGTATTGCGTGGGGGGGTAATGTTAATTACTGATGCAGCTGGTACAGCTGACTCCCCCCAGTGAGAAGGGGGTGGAGTTGGGCAAAATGTTCCCTGGTGGCAGCAGGGGACAGAAGGATTATATTGTGGGGCCAACTGCTTGATGGTTAAAGCGTTGGTGGACAGAGAATGTCAGTAAAGGGGGATTTATGGTTTTGTATTGTTGTATTGCTAAAATATTGTATACTGCTGTTATTTTTGCTGTGCTGGGTCCCCTGCGTGGGAAAAATCCCAGGAAATGTATCTTGTTGTTTTGTGAGCCGCCTCGAGTCGGTTTCCGAGAGAGTGCGGGGTATAAATTAAATGCTATGCTATGCTATGCTATGCATTTGGTAAGAAGGCTGCAACCTATTTTTTTTATCAGTTTCAGATTTGGCCACCATTGTTCATGTCTTCATAAACATGAGACTAGACTACTGCTGTGTGCTCTGCGTGGGGCTGCTCTTGATGACTGTTCGGAAGCTTCCGTTGGTGCACAACAGTGACCCATCTTTTTTCAGGGGTGGGTTGCTGGGAGTACTTTACACCGGTGCTCCGAAGTCTGCAATGGCTAACAATAGGTTTCTGAGCACAATTCAAGGTGCTAGCTTTAACTGGGGCTGAAACAAGATCTTGCTTATCGCGAAAATCTCATTGAGAACATGGCTCCTGACAAGATTTTTGAGATTGAGAGCAAGCTAAGAATTGGCTGCTCTTAACATCATTCTTGGGGAAAAAACATTAAAACATCCTTTGAGGATGCGCTTAATGACTGCCAGGGACGTTCTGCACATGTGCAGTCCTTTTTCAAGATGGTGTGGACCATGTTGGTGCCATTTTGGAAAAGGACAGTCAGTTCTGTGCATGTGAGGAAAGGGCCGCACATGCAGAGAATGGCCAGGGTAGCCATTTTGTGCATGCGCGAGCATTTAAATTTTTTTCCTGAGAATCTCATGAGATCTTGAACATTTATTTATTTATTTATTCATTTATTTCCAGTACTTCTAGCCTGCCCCCTCCTGCCACACGGCAGCTTGAGGAGGCATACCACAAATAAAAATACAAAGTAATAAAACAATTTAAAATATAAATAATTAAAATTCATTAAAATGAACAATCACAAGGCCAGATTAAACCCCCCCAACCCCCGCAAACCCAAAACATCCTCCCACCCATTACCCGTCTCCCTTGCCGAAAGTCTGGTGGAACAGCCAGATCTTACAGGATTTACGAAAAGAGGGGAGATCCCTTGGAGATTCATCTAAACCTGAGCCTGTTCATCTTCCAGGAAGTATGCAAGACCTTTCTGTTTGACCAGGTGTTTGGCAGGCAGAGATATGGTTGGGGGTTAGGGAAAGGGTTGTGGGGGAGTTAAAGATTTTAAAGATATTTTTATTGGTGGTAAGCTGCCCTGAATCTTAATGGGAAAGGCAGCATATAAATTTGAATGAATGAAATAATGAATGACCAAAATTCATTTTGATCCTTACAACTGAAGATTGGAATTCCATTCAATCAAGATTCCAGTCAGAAATATAGAAATATGGAACCATCCAGTTTCTTTGAAATCAGAACTGGGATGGAATTTTAATATTAGTCCTACTGGAAGTGAATAGAGCAGGACCTTCCCATTTGAAGAGAACTCGGGCAGACATATTTATTTATTTATTTATTTATTAAAAAATTTAATATCCCACCCCTCCTGCCACAGGCAGTTCGGGGCGGCTCACAGCACAATCCAACAGTATAATACTATACATTTATAAAAACATTATACAAACATACTCGTGGTGCCCGGAAGACTCAGGGCACCATGAAAAGGGCACCCCCTGATGACCGCAGGGGCCAGTTCAGTACCCGGGGGGTAAGGCGGTGCAGCCGATAGGCAGGCCCAGACCATTTAGGGCTTTATAGGTTAAAACCAACACCTTGAATTGGGCCCGGAAGACTAATGGCAGCCAATGCAGAGACTGGAGCACTGGTGTAATGTGCTCCCGGCGGCCCAGTCCCACTAAAAGATGGACCACCGCATTCTGCACCAGCTACAACTTCCAGGCCATCACCATGGGTAGCCTCATGTAGAGCTCGTTACCATAATCCAGTCTAGAGGTGATGAAAGCGTGGATGACGTT
This sequence comes from Sphenodon punctatus, assembly GCA_003113815.1. Classification (NCBI taxonomy): domain Eukaryota; kingdom Metazoa; phylum Chordata; class Lepidosauria; order Sphenodontia; family Sphenodontidae; genus Sphenodon; species Sphenodon punctatus. Next base: position 767,389 of record QEPC01013355.1, on the reverse strand, counting down.
GGCCAGGTAGGAGTCTGAAACATATGGTCGAAACATAATTGGGGAAAGGCACCCCTCGCCACAGCCTCCAACTGGGCATCCAGGTGGAGCTGCGCATTGAGGAGTAATCCCAGACTCCGCAACTGGGGAACCAATGGGTTGTTCCGCCAGGCTTTTCCCGA
>QEPC01013355.1:745982-756849 GCA_003113815.1 Sphenodon punctatus | reverse complement strand
GGGGCCACAATGGAGAGGGCATTCTCGGTGGCTGGGCCGAATCTCTGGAACTCCCTGCTGGAGGAGGCCTGCCTGGCCCCAAGCCTATTAGTATTTTGGCGGAAATGCAAGACCTGGTTGTTCGCCCGGGCCTTTGGGGAGGGGGGTGGGTAGTTGAGTTTTATTCCCCTATCCCAATCAATTTATATCCCAGGCCCTGTGTATATGTCATTTTAATGTTTATATGGTATTTTAAGTGTTTGGATTGTTTTAAATTGTATTTTATTGTTGTAAGCTGCCCAGAGCTGTGTTCAGGAGGGGCTGAGTAAAAATTTAATAAATAAATAAATAAATAAATAAAATTATTGCCCCAGCACTTGCCTTCAACAACCAGGACAGGCATGGATAAGAACTGCAGGGGGTGAGTCTCAACAAACCCAACAATATATGAATCTCCTCGACACCAACCATGTCAAAGTCAATCACGGGAGTACAATCCCTTGGGACCACATGGCTCTCCACATCAGAAGGCCCAGTGAGTCCTGCCCAGGGTCTGCCTACCTTCTCTGCAAATAATGTTGCAAAAAAATCTTGGAAAAAAAGTAGATGGGTTGAGTCAGGATGCACACAACCCAAAACAGCTGCACCGGTTTGTTCTCTGCAGCATCTATACCTGAGGACAGGTATGTCACTTGGCCACAGTAATAGCCCTTCTGTACATCCACATAAAATCTCTGTACAGTCAAAGATCAATCTCCAGACAGTTCCTCAGCCATCTCCTTTCTGATCTCCACCCTAGCCTCTTAAGTCTGCCAGATCGCTATTATACCATAGAGATCTGCAGACAGTCGAGACGACTAGGGTCCATTGAGAGCCCACCCCCCACAAATGGCTGAAAATAGCCATTGGTGAGCCTGTTGGCCCACTGGTTGGAAGGGGCAGCCAGATTAATTACAGCACTCATAGTGAGATTACTGAAATCCTCCAAGGGTGCAGGGGGTTGGATAGAGCTGAAATGGAAAACACATTCACTACTCGTGAATAATACCCACATTTTTTAGTAGTCTATTAGATGTCTGATTGGTACCTGAGTACCAAGTCAGGCATTCAATCACCTGAAAATAGTGGATGGCACTGTTACTGAGTTGCCAGTTGGTAAATGCTAAATTGGTACCGGAACTTGGAAAAAAATCAGGATGNCGGAATGAAAGCCTCTGCCATGCCGTTCCACTAATTGCGGAAACACTGTTTCCGCCGGAAATAGCTACCGCTGCGATATTCCACTACAGCCCTATCTAGGTGGCTGGTTCAGAGGCTGTGGCCAATGATCACCATTGGGGTACAAGGAGATATTCCAGTGAGCGCAGCACGGAACAGGCAGGGACTTAGGCAAGGCTAGAGAAAAGGCTCTAGGAATCAGAGACAGGGTAGCAACCCAGGCGAAGGCCAGCAGGGACTGCTCAGGGGTAAGGGGAAAAAGGGTTCAGGAGGCAAAGGAAGAGGCAAGTTCAAGGAGCAACAAGGTTACACCAGGAGTAAGGTAAGGGCTGCTGGAGGCAGAGGGGGAAAGCAGGCACTGGAAGGGAACAAGGCTACACAGGAGTAAGGTACAGGGCCAGTGTTAGGATTTGCGGGGCCTAGGTTGTAGATAAGTGTGGGGGCTCTGGTGGCCCCTCCCCCTTGGGGGCAGCCTCTGTGGTGCCTGAAAGGTGGTGATGTTTGAGGCCCCACTGAGATGGAGTGGTGCCCCCACAACATGCCCTAGTGAAAATAGAGACCCATGCGGGGCTCTCAGAAAGAGCGAGGGCTTGGGCAGCCATTCCAGGTCACCCTGTGGTAAGGCCAGCCCTGGTAAGGCCAGCAGTGTGGGAGGCAGAGGGAAAACCAGGAAATAGGTTACCCACATGTTCGTCTGAAAGCGAGGCAGGAGGGCTGGCCGTGACTCCACAGAGAACAGATAGCCAGCACAGTAGTTCTGCAAACCCAGGGCTATATGGCTACATGGGCTTGGCAGCTACAGCCCTCCTTGCATGACTCCACCCCCGCCTAACCCATTAACCCCTTGTTCACCGTGCCTGAGGTTTTAGAGTAAATAGTTATACCTTCCTTTGCATACACTAGGGAAGCTCAAGCTTCTCAAGGACCCTGGGGGGGAGCGTTCAGGGGAGAGCTGGGTTCAGAGGGCCTTCACAGGCGCCTGTTTCCTGACAATGGGAAGCCAATGCAGAGAGTGCACCATTGGCATAATATGATCATGGCTGCCTGGGTCACTGTGACAAGGTCAACCTGGGATAAACAAGGGTGTAGCTTACGCAAATTGCACAGCTAAACAAAGCATCTCTGAACCACACCCGATACCTGAGTTTTCAGAGACAGAGCATGGTTGAAAATTATGCCCAGGTTCTTGACCTAACCCACTGCCGCTATCTTTACCATGTCAGCATGCAGGGATCTGGGGGAGGAGAGGGCATTCTCATATCTACTGTTTTCCCCACCAGCATCACTTCAGTCTTCCCCGGACTGAGTGCGAAGAAGCTCTGATGCATCCAGTCTGCTACATCATTCAGGCATTTCTCCAAGGCAGAGACAATGGTGGCATGGTTCACGGGATAAGAGATATACAATTGCATATCAACAGCATACTGATGAAACATGTATATGCTGAAAAACATGGGCAAAAGAATCAAGCCCTGAGGAATGGCACATTTCAAGTCTCTTGGGAATGACGCATAACCATCCCAAACTACCATCAGACTGGCAGCTCCCATCACACCACTAGAGATGAGCGAACACACTTTGGAAGTTCAGAGTTCGGGCTGAACTTGGCCTGTTCGGATGACCGAACAGAATGTCCGAACCGAACGCTCGAACGGCCAAACAGTTTGGAAAAGTTCAGATGAGTTTGAATGAGTTTGGGGGTGGGAAAAATGTGACTGGAAGGTGGGAAAAATGTGACTGGAAGTGGGAGGCAGCTGAGGAGCAGACTTCCTGGCACCAGAGGTGGAGACCAGGGGTGGTTTCAGGTTAAAATATATATATATATATATATTCAAATTTGGTTTTGGTTTTGGTATCAATAGCGCTATTTTCGGGGGGGTTTTGGCCAAGTTTGGCCAAACCAAATCCCGCTGAACGGAACAGCCATACCCAAACTCGGATTTCAGACTGAAAGACCGAACGCCTGAACATCCGAACAACGTTCTGTTCGTCCATCCCTACACATCACCAGCGACATCCCTCAGCTGCTGAGCAGCAGCCCATGATCAATTGTATTGAATGCTGCTGTAAAGATCTAGGGAAGCAGGTCTTTGCTTTAATCATAGTTTTGGAGGCAATTTTGTGGCCCCAGCCCTTAGCGTTTTTACGGCTCAGTCATCTGCTCAAATTTGGTACAGAGCTGAAGTTTGGGATATGACGGATTTTAAAACATTAGAAATACCTCAAAACATTTTCTTAGGTAAATGATTGGCCCTCCCAAAATATATACCAACCCCTATGGTGAAAGTAGAAGTGGGCGAATCTTCTATTTTATCAAGGGTTTATCAAAGACTGATGACGTTTTGGTCTCAGCTCTCCAAATTGGATTCTGGTTGTCTCCCTAAACTATGTCTGGAAGAGCAATTTGGAGATCCTACCATTTTGTAGGGCTATGCGAATGAGGTTCAGGGGTCCAGCATTCGGCCCGAATTCAGGGTGTTCAGCCTATTTGCAAACACCCCGAACCCGAACTGCCCCCTGCCCGAACTGGCTGAACAAAGTTTGGATTCTGAACCTATTTGGGCGGTGGATAGGGGGGAACCTGGTTTTCCCTTCCCCTCCCCCCTCCTGGCTGCGCTGGTGGAAGGGGCACCGGGGCTCATCCCCCCACCCTGCCCAGCATCGTACATTTAAAAAAAAATATATCCCACCCCAGCGATCAGCCTACCTGGTGGTGCCAGGGCTCTGGCCCTGGGTCTGGCGGCGGCAGTGGCAGTGGCGGCGGTAGCGGGTCCGCCGGGTCACATGACCCAGAAGGCCTTGTAGAGGCCTGAAGTGCTCATGAGTGCCTCTGGACCCAGACCCACTGCCGCTACCACTGCCGGACCTGGGGGCATAGCCTGACCTACCTGGTGGTGCCAGGGCTCTGGACCCAGATCCGGTGGCAGCAGTGGTAGCAGGTCTGGCAGTGCTCCAGAGTGCTTCAGGCCTCTACTAGGCCTTCTGGGTCATGTGATCCGGAAGACCTAGTAGAGGCCTGAAGCACTCCGGAGTGCCACCACACCTGCTGCCGCCGTCACTGCCATTACCGTCGCCAGACCCAGGGCCAGAGCCCTGGCACCACCAGGTAGGGAGATCCCTGGGGTGGGGGGTTAAATATTACAAGGCTGTGGGGGGGGGGAGGTGAGCCCCAGCACCCCCTTCCACCCATGCAGCCTGGAGGGGGGAATGAAAACCAAATTCCTCCCTTTCCCCCATCCTCCGCATGAATGGGTTCACCCCCCCAACAGGTTTGGGCCGAACAGCCAGAACCCAAACAGTTTCAGGGGGCCAGACCCCGAACGGACTGAACATCAACCCCTCCGGTGTTCGCACATCCCTACCATTTTGAGGTTTTCTTGGTTTAATTGTGTCTGTTTGCTATTACACAATTGTTTGTTTCTGAGTTGGGTTCTAGATCATGTTTATGCAGGAAAGTCATGGCTCAGATTATTGTTAAGATTGGGGATTTAGATAAGCAATTCGACCTAGCAGCAAAACATGGTTATGTCACTTTGGTTTTTGAATTTTTTGAAAACTGAGTGTGTATGGTATGGAAGATCACATTCTGTATTTAAATAGTAGTATCCTAAGGATATCACTCACTGTGCTGCACTTCCAAACTTTTCTGTTGGCTATTTTAGATGGACGCTACAAGGGTTTGGAAAAATCTCCAAAGAATTGCCCCTGCGGCGCAGGGGTGGTTGAGGATTTAACACATTACCAACTTTAATGATCCTTTTCTGAGAATCTGAGATATACGTGGCTAAGGTCCATTCTGACCCATACATTCCTTTACAACAGTGCCCCCAAATTTGAACTACTCCTGAATAATTTTCAGGAGTAATAAATAAATAAATAAATAAATAATAGGAATTCAGGGTGCCTCTGGAGGGTTGCTATCTTTGCTTGATCTGCTGTCAAAACTTGGGATAGATTTGTATGTGATAGAAAGTCCAGATGCTTTGTAGTATTGATCATGGGGTTTGAGCATTGATTTTGTAGATTCCAAACTGGCCCCATGTTAGTAATTGGCATAATTTGAAAATGTGTTTTTATTTTTTGTATGATTTCATTTTAGCCCTAGGTTGTTTTTATAGATTATTGTAAATTTATCTTGTGCTTTGTATGCCTTCTTTTATCTTGTGTTTTGTATGCCTTTTTTGTTTTTCAGGATATCTAATGGAGTACGCATTGTAAAAAAACTGAACTGAAACTGAACTGAATGCTCCTGTAAGGTCCAGCATGACAAAAATGGCCATCTGTCCTAGAACTAAAATAATCAACAGATCATTCATCACCCTGACAAGCGTGGTCTCTGCCCCATGGGAAGGCTCGAACCCAGGCTGGAATTTACCCATGATATGATTGGAGTCCAAATGCCTCTGCAGCTGTACTGCCATGACCTTATTATTCGCCTCCCCCAATAAAGGGGGAGATCCAGCAATAACTGACAAGCACTCCAATGTCAAGAGTTGGTTTCTTGAGGAGGGGGACAAATATCTGCACATTTAAGGTTGACCAGCACCCTCCCTTCTATAAAGGAGGTGTTAACAATGGGTGTTTTTAGACACACATTTCTCCTGGATGCTGGCTGTTACATCNGTTCGCTGCCCCGGGCTGCCCTGTGGGCAGGAGGGGCGGGATACAAATTTTTAATAAATAAAAAAATAAATAAATTATTGGATGTGGATCTTCATCTGGATCAGCAGGTGGAGGTGGTGGCTAAAGCCGCCTTTTGTCAGCTGTATTTGGTGTGGAGGCTGCGGTCGTATATCTCCAGACCTGACCTAGCCATTCTCATCCATGCTTTCATTACCTCAAGGCTGGACTACTGCAACACGCTCTACATGGGGCTTCCCTTGATACTGGTTCGAAGGCTGCAGATGGTGCAGAATGCGGCGGCTCATCTCCTTACGGGGACGAACCGATGGGAGCAAATCACTCCCGTGCTCTGCACGCTGCACTGGCTGCCTATAGTGTACCAAGCCAGATTCAAGGTGTTGGTTTTGGCCTATAAAGCCCTACACGGCCTTGGTCCCTCATACCTCAGGGACTGCCTCACCCTCCGTGCCCCAGAGTGACTTCTTCGGTCCACCAGGGGTGCCTTTCTGGAGGTCCCCCATGTAAAACAGGGGGCCACAATGGATAGGGCATTCTCAGTGGCCAGGCCCCGATTATGGAACTCCCTCCTGGAGGAGGCCCGTTTGACCCCGAGTTTGTTGTCTTTCTGCTGGGCCTGCAAAACCTGGCTGTTCTCCCAGGCCTTCAGAGGAGGGGAGGGTGGGTTGGGTTAAGAATGGTTGGGGGGTTGGGTAGGGTTTTTTGTATGAAGTTTCATTTTTTAATATTTGTATTTTAATTGTTATTTTAACTTATTGCTGGTTTTGTGTTGTAAGCCACCTCGAGATGCCGTGGGCATGAGGGGGCAGCTAAGAAATTCAATAAATAAATAAATAAAATAAAATTAAATGGCCCATGTGACTTGTTTATAAAATGCTACCTGACGCAACATGAAGATCATTCTCTCCGAGTGCATCTTTTCATATTTTAAATTGTTTCTTTTCTCGGCCATTCCAGAGGTTTCCTGTACAAAATGGAAGAACTAACTAACTACATGAGTGAAAGATTAACCTTTCCCTACCCATGATCCTTTTCTTCTTATTACAGATTCCACCCCGCCTCCTTTTTCAGTCCAACTTATCTGTCTGAAATTGTTTGAAAGCATAATGCTCGCATATCAGAGATAAGTAAGTGAGCTTTCTTTCCTTTTCGCAGGGATGAACAATAGTCTATGCAGATGATTTGGAGAGAAAAATAATATCAGAGAAAGGTGGCTTTTGTAAAAGGCATCAGTAGCATTAGTGTCATGTGTGAAGCCCCCATCTCTGACAAATCGCTCAGACCTTTCAAATTGTGGAAAATTGTGCCGTGCTGCTTTTAAAGTATGAAATGCAAATTTGGGATTTGCAGTTTTTGAACTGGAGGGCTGCACTTTGCATGGAATTTTGTTTAATTTTCCCAGTTGAAAAAAAAAAGGCATTCGAAACACAACTGCCTCCAGCCAACTGTCAACAAAAATCAACCGTAATAGCACACAGCCTGTCACTGGTTTATGTGGTGATGTGGTAATCTTCTCAATTTAGCCAGAGATTTCTTCCTTCATACGAAATTGCTGAAAGTCTTGCTAGACATTTATGAATATCGGGAGGTACTATTAGGATGATAATGGGGCCAGATTAAAGAAGTGCTCACTAGTTCAAAGTGTCAGTTAAAGAGACAGGGAGAAGAATGATACGGAGGGTGCCCCCTTCAACATAGGTGAATGCTTCGTATTTCCAAGGCTGCTAAAAATTCAAGAAAGATGGCATATTGAGTCCCATCTGCCGTGGAAAAGGCTTTCTACGAGGGGGTGGAGGGAGTTGCTTAGGCTTGGATTTTTTTTTCTCCCTCAGAAATTCTATCTATCTATCTATCTATCTATCTATCTATCTATCTATCTATCTATCTATCTGATGGAATGAAATTTTTTATAATGAACCTGAAGCCAGTATAATCTTCTGGCAAAATGAATCCCAGAGGTCTTTCCCCTTCTTGGAAGAGGTCTCCTTTACTAGGAGTAAAATAAAATAAAATATATTATTGTTATTATTAGGAGTATTTATATAGTGCCAGCTATGTATGTGGCACTTCATAATCATTAATTATAGTCAGGGTTCCCACCCCAGTAGGCTTACAATCTAGGGGTAAAAATAGACAGGACCACTCCCTGGGCCAGTCCAGGGTGGAAAATCGTGGGCACAGCAGAAGTGCTAACTCACTTGGCTAGTTTTGGCCCACTGTGGCCCAACATCTGGCAGCACCTGCACACATCTTCAGGTGGGCAGGGCTGAAGCGGCAACTGCTTTTTCTGTTCCACTATTTCATTCCGCCGTTTTGAAATTGCCCACGACTTTCCACAGCTTTTCCACCAGCATTCCGTTAATTCCGCTAATTCAGAAACTGTCAGAACAATCTCGGAAACTGTCAGAACAAACATTGTTCTGCTACTTGGCAGTGCCAGCGGAACTTGCAGAAGATTGAAACTGCCAGAACAAACATGGTTCCACTATTTTCGCAGCTGGTGGAAGTAACGGAATGAAATTCGCTGAACGACGGAAGTAGCAGAATGAAACTAACAGGATGGAAGTCTCTATCGCACCGTGCCACTCTTTGCGGAAGAACTTTTTCCGTCAAAAAATCTACCACAGCAGCTTGGCATTTCAGCCCTAGAGGTGGGTCCATGGCCACAATGGGTCAAAGAAGGCCACAGTGGGCTAAAGTCCCATCTGTTTTTACCCAATTTGAATGGGTTCTGTCTCTGACCGATCTGCTTAGTCTGATCCAGGCCCAGCAGAACATAGGCCAACTCTCATTCAAATCAGCATTCAGCTCCGCTGCAGCACCACCTTTCGTAAGATGGTGTAGAGCAAAGACAAATCCATTTGAGTTCTTGGATTATATAGCTTGAAAATTCTGTGATCAGTTCCAGTGCTAATCTTCACTTTTTTCTAAAAAGGTAATGTGAATAAAACATCCTGCTTGGTTCTACTGTCATCTAGGATATGTGTAGCATAACCTCTGCAAGTAGCCCCTTCCTCTCAACTCACATTGGTCCACAGCTTGTGAGGAGTTATAGTTTGTAGATTGACGTCACTTGATTCAGGCCCTTCTCACATGGGTGCTGATTCAGGCCCTCCTTACACGTATGTGCGGGTGTGGCGTCCATGCAAACGGGGCAGCAGGGCAGATGGGTGGGCAACCATGGGAACACTGCAGGCTGTGGCCGGGGGTGGGGGTGCGCTCCTGAACTGCACCCACCTCCACCCATCACCCACACATGGAGCAACGGGTGCCAATGCTGGTTGCTCCATGCATGGAGATGGGTGGAGGTGGGTCTGAGTTATTGGGAACGCGCCCCCATGCACCACCCACCCACTGTACCATGCACCCATCCCCCCCACACATACATTGGCCCATTTGAAAAGGGCCTCAGTCTGGTTTTGAAATATTTCTGTGGTTCATAAAGATTTACATTTATAGGGCAAAATCCTATGCCCTGCATGCACTTTGTACGCGCATGATGTTTGTGCGGTATTAGTGTGTAATGCACATGTGCACGGTGTGGGTGAATGCAGGAGAGCTGCACATGGCGACTGTGCAGCCTGGTCCGACCCTCCGTGCCTCGCAAGCTGTGGACCAATGTGTGTGGAGCAGGCAGGTTGTAGGGCGTGGGGGTTTGGGGTCAGGCAAGGCTGCACGTTCGCCATGCACATCTCTCCTGCGTGCGTGCACACCGTGTGCACGTGCATTACATGTGTGTACCGGGCATGCATCGTTCACATGGGACATGCGATTTTGTCCATAACTTTTAATTTACAGTTCTGAGTAAGATTATCCTCCAGCCACTGTATTCAGCATTTCACAAGGATTAAAACTAGGGCTGAAACTCACCCTTGCATTCTCTCAATATCTCAGTGATAATCGACTTCTCACCAAGATTTGCAAGAATGAGAATGGGTCAAGCATGGAAAATGGCCACTGGGGCCATTTCTTCGTGGGTGCAGTCCCCTGAAGCCATTTTGCGCATGCGCAGAGCGTGTTTAGGGTTTCGAGAACCTCGTAAGATTCTCGAGAACCCTCAAGAAATGCTCTGTGCATGTGCAAAATGACCACCAGGGCCGAATAGGTGTCTCAGAAATGGCTCTGACAGACACTTGGCGTACATGCAGAGCGCATCTGAAATTTTCAAGAATCTCAAGAGATTCTGGAAAATCTTTGTGAAATCTCATGAGATCTTGCCAGGGACTGCGAAAATCTTGCCCTTTCTCATGAGAACGTATGGGTTGCTCATTTCCGTCCTAATTAAAATAGTAATAAACATGGATGGTTAACCTATATGCATATTCAAATTAGAGTCATTTCCTTTTTATATCATACTTAGAAGACTCCTGATCACCAACTGTAATCATGTAATCTTAGGCAAATCGTGACCATCGGTCACACCTGCTCCCTTTGCTAGTCACCTCCAAGGTAACCCCTTTTTGCAGTGGACTCTCAGACGACCTTCCAGGCTCTTGCAACCTCGTGCTTGACCCTTCTAGAGGTTGCTCTCCTCCCTCTATTATACAGTTGTTCAGCTGATGCTGCCTAGACAGTTTGCAAAGATTTTTTTGTGAGTCTATATTTTTTTAAAGAAAGCCACTCTTTATTGATTTTCTGTCAGAAGAGTGGATGATGACTTTGTCTATAATGGTCATCCCCGTCAAGCTCATGAGCATGATAATAGTTGAAGGGCTTAGAGCTGTGGTTCCAACTTGAGATGAAACAAATTATGGGTTTTATACTTATGGATGTTATTTGCATATTGGATAGTTATCCAAATACCCTAATAATATCCACAACTGAAATGGATGTTCATATAGCCATTTCCCCCCCAATCATTTCTTTAAATATATGTATTTATTTTTAAAAAATTATTCTGCCCAACCCCAGAACTCAGTGTTACAATTTACCAAATCATAATTTGACAAAACTATTAAAGGTTAGAAAACCTTATCCCAAGCTTACACAAATCCTATCCTCACTTGCCAAATGCCTGGCCAAATACAAA
>QEPC01013355.1:722577-745882 GCA_003113815.1 Sphenodon punctatus | reverse complement strand
GTTTGACCACGCTTCCTGGAATATTCCCCCGGCTAGCCCGGGAAGCGTGGTTGAAATTGACCCCATGTGCGTATTGAGCGTGGTGAACATCTGGCGCGCGCCGAACAGATGTTCATGTCCCTTTGGCCCCACCGTGGGGTTGAGCGTGGTTCACTGTGGTTGAGCGTGATCTCGTAACGTCTGAAAATACCCAGAGTCACATGACTGGAAGGGACCTCAAGGGCCATCTGGTCCAGGCCCCTGCACCACCGTAGGGCCTACCATGCCCTAAACAGCTGCACAAAGAAATCCAACAACAACAACAACATAGAAAATTGTGGTGGAGGAGGCAAATTTTGTCATGACCAAGATTTTGCATGCTTAACGTTGGGCATGGTTCCTGGGGATGTTATTGGGGGGTTGGGTGGGGTATTGTTTGCAAAGTGCTTAGTGCAATTGACATGCTAAACAAAATGGAATTTTTCCAATGTAAGAGACTCCTAGATATTTGATTGTTCACCCAAGATAACATTTGATAATTACTCAGTGGCCTATCGTTAGTTTCCAATGGGTTCTGTTTTCAGTTCTCACTGAACCTTAGAGTTGAAAGAATATCCATGGTGAATATCATATACGACAAATTTCCCGCTTCTATTTGGGTCTGATTAAGTGAAATGGTTATTTATTCCCTCTTCATCGGATATATGTTTTGGTTATTCCAATTTGGTTATCTCACTTATTTGAGTATTTCACTTATTCCAGATCAGTCATTTTGATATTTGGTTCCTTTGTTTCAGAACTCTTAACATTAGTTTGCATACAAAATAGCCTCAAATAAATAATCAAATTAATAATGACTGAACTGAAATAACCAAGATATTGAAAATGATGCTGTAACTGAACTGGAATACCAAAATTAATGAGTACTAGAAGTTCACCAAAAACCTGAGTCTGAACATTTTTCAGTGGTAATATAGCCCACCACACTCCTACTCGGGAACATCACCCCTCCTCTGCCCCTACCCTTGCCTGCTCACAACCTCCTTGCTCCTCTAAATGTCTTTGCCCCTTCTCTCTTCCTACCCTCATGCATGGAACTTCCTCCCTTGATACGTTTGTTCTGCTCCATCCCTCCGAACTTTCAAATCCTTCCCTAGTGCGTCATTTTATTTATTTATATATTTATTTATTTAATGCATTTGTACCCCGCCCCTCCTGAAAACAGCTCGGGGTGGCTTCCAACAATATAAAACAATAATATAAACAATTAAAAACAGTTAAAAAATACACCATTAAATATCATAGAAAAACAGGGCCCAGGATACATAAAACAATAAATAGGATAGGGAAGATAAAAAGACCCACTACACCCTCCCCCCGTCCCCAAAGGCCTGGGTGAACAGCCAGACCTTGCACCTTTTCCGAAATATCAAGAGGCTTGGGGCCAGGCGAGCATCCTCCAGCAGGGAGTTCCAAAGCCGTGGCCCGACCACCGCGAATGCCCTCTCCATTGTGGCCCCCCGCTTAACACGGGGACCTCCAAGAAGGCACCCCCGGCAGACCGAAGGAGCTGCTCCGGGGCACGGAGGGCGAGGCGGTCCCTGAGGTATGAGGGGCCGAGACCGTGCAGGGCTTTGTAAATCAATACCAACACCTTGAACCTGGCTCGGCACGCTATCGGCAACCAGTGCAGAGCTCNGGGGGGGCTCGCCTCGGGGTCTCACTCTGTTGCTGTTCTATCTTTTTTACAACAAAAAGCCAGGCTGGGCAGGGTGGGTGGGGGGTGTCCCCCCTTCCACCCGCGCAGCCTGGACTCGGGGAGGTTTTTTTTTCTTTTAAACAGTTTGGCTGGGGCTTTAATTTTTTTGACATTGCAGCCATTTAAAAATGGCTGCAATGCAAAAAAACCGGCACACTGAAATCCGGTACCGGGGGCCGGATTACCGGGCCGAATCCGATAATGCCGGTACGCCCGATACCGGCATTATCGGATACCAGTAGATCCGGAATTCCCATCCCTACTAAAAAGGGAACGTTAGAGACAGGACGGTAACTGGCGAGGTCGTCCACGTCCAACAATGGTTTCTTCAGCAGGGGGCACACCACAGCCTCCTTGAGGCTGGGTGACAACCTCCCCTGCTGTAAGGATGAGCTCACTACCCTCATCAGCACCTTCCACAACGTCTCCCTGGAGTCTTTCACCAGCCAGGATGGGCATGGATCAAGTTCGCAACAAGTGGCCCTCACAGACCCCAAGACATCCACCGCATCGGCCGGCGTTACTTCCTGAAACTCCCCCCACAAAGATGAACCAGACGGGACCTCCATCACCTCACACTCTCTGCCTACTGCCCCCAATCCAGGGTCATGAGTGAAATTGCATCATCTTCCCCCTCACTCAGAATCTAGTTCCCTGTAACTAAGTGAAGCACGTGCACCTGCAACTTCTCAACCTGATGATGTACCCTTGTCCCTCCCGATGTTCACCTCTCCCTTGTCTCCCCCTCTTTCGTCTCTTAAATTGTAAGCCTCTGGGGGCTGGGACCTGTTTATAACTTTTGATTGTACAGTCCGAGGTACTTTTGTAATACAATGACGGTGATAATGGTGGTGGCAGCTGCGGCAGCGGCGGCGGCGGCGAAGAAGAAGAAGAAGAAGAAGAAGAAGAAGAAACCTTTTATTTAGCCAGATGTTTAGCGGGTGTGGATAGGTTGGGGAAGCCAGAGATACAGCAGGGTTGAAACAGTCATTTTTTCAAAATTGGAATAGCTGTCAGAACTTTGATTGGAATTCCAATCAAATATTTTGCGCAGGTGTAGAATTTCAGGTGCCATTTTTCACATGTGCAAATGGCCAGAATTTAGGGTTTTGTTTGTTCATTTGTTTTGTTCTTTCCAATCAGAATTTTGGACAAACTATCTTTTGTTCCGCTTTACAGTGGAACAAATGAAATTCCCAGTTCCACTGGAGACTGCTGGCCTCACCTCCAGAATTGTGGTTAGCTGAACCACGATCAGGAATGGGGCAAAAGTAATATCTGTTACCTTGCCCTGTTCCTGATGGTGGTCCAGACCGCAGTCCAGGATCGCACGCAGTGACCTCATTTGCCACTGCACCCGTCCATCTCCCCGAGGGCGGCCGGCTGGTGGAGTGTGGGGGTCGGGGCTGAGTGGCCACATGTCATGCTGCACAGCCCCCCCCCCAATTCCCCTCTGCAATCAGGTTGGCACATCTAAAGGATGGCCAGTCTCATCACAGACCGGGATCCGAGACGAATCCCGGTCTAGAGTTCAGCGTGGTAACCAAATTACCCTTTGTTTGGTTAATTGAGGTAAACTGTGTCTTCACATGAACCAAACTAGTTCATGAAAGAAAATGCTAACCTTCATTAAACAAGCCAGTCAAGGAAATTAAACCAAGATTGGTTTGGTTCCACCATTCTCCACACTGCAAATTCTAAATCAAGTTTTCTTTAAAAGAGAGGAAGGGAAACTAAATCTGGTAAATTGCTAAAACTGGTCTGTCACAGTTCCTTTTTATTTGGCCCCTCTAGTTTTTTGGATCTTTTGAAACAATCCTCTACCCATGAGCATTGTAGACTCATGTTCAGAGTAAATATAGGGGTGAACGTTCAAAGACAGAAGTTGGGTCTCCAGCATGGGTCCTGGGAGCAAGGTACAAGGCTCCTGCATGGTTCTTCCCTTTCTGAATGTCATGCTGCTTGGAAAAGGGATGTGATCATGGACGAAAGGGGCAGAGACTAGGGCTGATGCGGCAGCAGCTTTTACCGCGCTGCGATTCCGTTCCGCCATTTCGGAACTGCCCGCGCCACACTGCGACTTTTCTGCGGATATTCCGCTAACTCCGCCGGAATTCTGCAAATCGCGGAATTGCGGAAAAATCGTGTAAAAATTGCGGAAATCGCGGAAAACCGCTATTCCGCTATTTTTTGGCGCTGGCGGAATTGTGGAAATCGTGAAAATGTCATGTTTCCACGATTCCACTAAGTTGCGGAATTAAATAAGCGGAACCGCAGAACCGCGGAATGAAACCGCGGAATGAAAGCCTCTGCCATGCCGTTCCACTAATTGCGGAAACACTGTTTCCGCTGGAAATAGCTACCGCTGCGATATTCCGCTACAGCCCTAGCAGAGACTCCCTTTGCTACACTTTTTTCTGATGTGACCATGCCCCTTTCCTAAGCATCATGACAATACACTACTCAGAAAGGGTGTGGCCATTTCTGGAAAGGGTGGGATGAAGCAGCTGTCCCCAACTCTTCCCTTCCAAGTGTAATTATACCGGTGACCTTGGTTCCCAAGCCAGATCCAAGATCTAGCCCCTCCTCTAGCCCCATTCTGGCCTCCCCCACTTAACTGAGAACTCTAAAGATGAAACAAATACTTGTCAAAATGAGCAAACTTGTCGAATCGGGACCATCCAACCAGAAATGAACAAAATGAGTAATGACCACCACCCATTTGGTCTTTGAACAATTAATTGTTTTTGAAACTTTGGTCCATTGAGTTCATTTGGTTCATTCTTTTCATCCATTTCCAGCTTTTTCCTGATCATTTTCCACCTCTCGTTTTCCTAGTGAAAACGAGCAGAAAACCAGAAAACCAGAAGCAAGCCAAATGAGCCATACTGAATAAACAGGAACTAAAAAATATCGTAGGCTAAACGCAATATGAATTTTGCGTGTTGAAAATTAGCATCTTTCCATACTTTTCAATGTGGCCCAATGTGAAACTACCAAGGTGTTTCCTCCCCCAAAGTCATGTTTTGGGAATCAAATATTATGAATATATATCAAATATATATCAAAATATATTAATATATATATTTAAAACCCACATTTGATTCCCAAAGCATGACAACCCTACCCATTTCACCCTAGAATAAAATAAAATTAGTTTAAAATATATATTGCATCTGCACATATCTGATATATACACTTGCATGTAATACACATGTCCATACTTAACCCACAACATGTAATAAGTGATGCATGTTTACTGCATACAATATCTGTGGCTTATTCTACTGTTAATAAGACACACTGTGCATTGTCTTAGGACGTACCATATGCAGACAATGCTCCAGGTAGTGACTTCTTTTTTGCTGTAAATCTTGAAATATGGCTGATATGGTCCACTGCAAAATGAACCTATTTTAGAAATGGCAAAATTGTAATGTAAAATATACTGGGGTCGGTGGGGTGTGATTTTTTTTGCATACATTTTTTCTCCCTTGACCCATGCCATTCTCTCTCATGTAGGGGGAAAAGGGAAAGGAGAGGAAAAAAAAAAAGCTTCATCTCGTACAGAAATGTGATGTCCTTTACTGCCAGAGGCTGTTGCTGTTTTAAATGAGGAAAAAGCACGATGCATGAAGAAGGAAAATTAAAGCATATTCATTTTGGAAATTAGATATGGTGTCAGGAGACTCTGTGGAAATAGTACCACTGGAATGGAGCAGCAGACTACAAGACAGTTCACTGAACTTTTGACCACTATTTATCCCATGTAAGCATTTGAAATGGGGAAGACAGCAAAACATGTCAGAGTCAGCTTAACAGCAGAGGGTGATTTTTACTAGACATTTATCTTTCTTGTTTCCTCTCTGTGTACGTAAGGTATGTAAACGCCGTATCGTGTAATTCTATTGTATTGCCAGGATTTGGGCTAATCGTTGTTTTGTTTTTTCCCCTCATGAATTGGCTATAATTACCTCACAAATGCCTCCCTTAAGATGTTCCCAGGAGGGTGTGTGAATGAACTGCTCCTAATCTGCAGAGACTGTAGAAAGCTTGTCACCTAGCTGAGGCGTAAGACCCTGCAGGATGTGGGTCACACACGCCTTCTCGGGGCTGGCTTTACCTAGGCTACCTGGGGTGACTGCCATGTGTCCCACTCTTTTCTCAACTTCTGGGAGCCCAGCAGTGGCCTCAGTGTTCATCAGGGCAGGGGGTGAAGGGCCCACTCTCTCACAGTAGCACCTCAAACACAACCACCTTTGGGGCCCTGCGGAGGGTACTCTGAGAGGGGTAGGGGCAGGGAGGACAGTGTGGAGCCACAAGGGACCCCACACTTTCTCTTTGGCCTGGACCCCACAAATTCAAATGCCATACCCTTATTTCTTCATGGAACTCTTTTAATTTGATGTATCAAGTGCCCAAAGCAGTGAAGTTCAATAGAAACATATTGGATCTGCCAGACTCCCAGGTTGGGGTCTTCTAGAGCTGAAATGGGTAGGACATTCTGTACCCAGTGTGTGTGTGTGTGTGTGTGTGTATAACACTCGACATTTTGGGTAGCATGCCAGGTAACTGACCAGAAATGGTACCTGACCTAACAAAAATGTGGGTATTGGCTGCGGGTATTACCTGAAAGTAGCAAATCAGGTATCTGTTTCAGCTTTAGTGACCACATGTTACCTTCCTTCTTTAGAGGTTAGGGGCTAGGGACAAGGAGATAAAAGATTCTTCTTCCACCATGGAGGATACACTTCTCCTTGGACCACAAGCTTCTCTCCTCTCGCTAGCCAGCAACAACAACCCTTCTGTTCATCCTTATGCTGACTCCGCACAATGACACTGAACAGTGATCTCTGACAATTAGAGATGAGCTGACATGATTTGGCAAACTTTGAGCCATTCAGAAACTATGGGTCAACCCAGATTGCTTTGAGTAGCTTGGGTACTTTGCCAAATACTCACTCACCACCTACCCATTCCTAATGGCGAGAGGTAGCATTTAGGAGCAATTAGTCCAGCTGAGCCCGGGAGATGGAGGAAAACTAAGGGGGAGTTCTCATGTCGATCTGACTCTTTGTCTAAAAAGTGGCCGCCTTGTTAGAAATGTCAAACTTTATCGGTACAGCTGAAACAAATATTTACTGTGAATAGCAAATTAGATTAATCTGATTTCTTTGTATTTGTGTAAAATGAATTTGGAACTTAGAGGAGACTATTAGACTGTATTAGTCTTTGTTTTTGCTTCTGTCTCACGTTGTTACCTCTGTGCTTTGTTCGTTTAATTTTGGGACATTTAAAAATTATTATTATTATTATTATTATTATTATTATTATTATTATTTTTGCTTCTCTTCAGTATTCGTTATTTCATACATTTGGCGGCAGTAAATTAAAATCAGCCATTACTTTTTGACACCTGTTGGCTTAGGGCTAGATTTATAAAACCACCTAGCTCCTACAGCGCAGGTGATGACTGGAAGATGGCTTTAAAGAGTAGGTGCCAACTTACATTATTATATAGCTTAATACAAAAATTGTTCTCTGTCTAGGGACTGATATGTTACCATGTCTGGACGGCAGGCCATGTAATAGGCCCTTTTTACACAGACAGTCTAACACCAATAAAATGGGTGTTACATTTTATTATATATGGTACAGGGCAACACTGCAGCCCTGCAACATAGGCCCTTTCTGCATGAGATGCCTCCACCCAGATGGGTGGAGGCATCTGTGTGAACACCACTTGCAGTGGGCGTAGGTGCGTGCATGCTCCCGCGCAACAGCCATTTCCATCCAACCCCCACCCACGGAGCAATCAGCAGTGGAGTCCGTTGCTCCGTGGGTGAGTGGCGGGTGGAGATGGGTGTTGCGCGGGAGCGTGCACGCACCGACACCCACCGCAAGTGGTGTTTACACAGACGCCTACACCCATCGCCACCCAGAGAAATGCACCCCACGAATCGCAAGTGGTGTTCACACAGACGCCTCCAGCCATCTCCATCCAGCAAACCTGGGTGGAGGCATCTCGTGTGAAACGGGCCCATGTTGCAGGGCTGCAGTGTTGCCCTGTACCATGTATAATAAAATATAACCCCCATTTCATCGGTGTGTTAGAGTGTCTGTGTAAAAAGGGCCATAGTTTAGGGGGATGGCAATTGAGTGGGGAGCTGCTTGGTGGCTTTGTGTATCTGGCCGTTTTCCCATCTGGGAATTTCACTCCCCCTTTGCTATCACCCTTGCCTACCCCAGAGTCTCTTGCTCCTTGAACCATCTTCACACCTTCTCCCATGCTGCTTCCTGTGTCAGGAACCCCCTCACTGAGCACTTTGTTCCCTTCCTCCTCACCTTCAAACCCCTCCTAAAAACCTTCCTCTTCCATCAGACTTTCCCTAGCTCCTCACTCTTGCAGGCAGGAAGGGACCAGCATTCCCTGTATTGTCCCCATGGGCATGAACAGGAATAAGGCCCCTGCTCAAGAAACCATCTCTTGACACTGATGCTCCTGCCAGTTATAAGCCGGTCTCTAACCTTCCCTTTTTAGGGAAGGTTATTGAACGGGCTGTGGCACGGCAGCTCGAGGAACATCTGGACCTCACCAGTTCCCTTGATCCCTCTCAGTCTGGATTTCGGCCTGGGTATGGTACGGAGACTGTATTGGTGGCCTTGGTTGACGATCTCCTTCTGGCATTGGACCAGGGTCATCAGACCTTACTGGTCCTGCTAGATCTTTCGACTGCATTCGATAGAGTTGATCATGAGGTGTTGGTGACCTGCCTATGGGAACGTGCCAGGATTGGCGGAATGGTCCTGGACTGGTTCCGTTTGTTCCTGGCCCGGAGATGTCACCGGGTGGTCTTGGGGGAGTGTACATCTTCCCCCCGGGACCTCACGTGTGGAGTCCTGCAGGGTGCTATTCTGTCCCCCCTTTCGTTTAACATCTATATGCAGCCATTAGGTGAGATCATGAGAGGTCTTCAGGGCATGCAGTGTTACCAGTATGCTGATGACACTCAGCTCTACCTCTCCTTTTCCACTGACCCAGGTCACGCAGCCTCCCTATTTTTCCAGTGCCTGTCAGCTGTGGGGGCATGGATGAGGTTGAGTCATCTGCAATTGAATCCTGACAAGATGGAGGTGATGTTGGTGGGCGAGGGCTTGGGGGACCTGGGGGTGGTTGAATCCCCTCTTGTTGGGGGGGTTCGCCCTCCCATGGTCTCTCAAGCGCAGAGTCTGGATGTGCTCCTCGATTCACGGCTCAACCTGGAATCTCAGGTTGTGGCTGTGGCGGGGAGTGCATTTCAGCAGCTACATCTTGCCCGGTGGCTTCGGCCATATCTCTCAGACTCCGACCTCGCACTGTCATCCATACCTTCATCACCTCGAGGCTGGATTACTGCAACGTGCTCTACATGGGGCATGGGGCAGCTGGTGGGTGTTGAGGTTGGAGGGGAAGTAAGGCGGGCCGGTGGGCAGAGCCAGGGCAACGGTGGGCAGAGCCAGGGCAAAGGTAGACAGAGCCAGGGCAACGGTAGGCGGCATAACCCAGCAGCAAGGAGTTCCAAGGGTTAGTGTTTGATGGACATTACATTACTTAATCAAGCAATTTCAATTAGGTTAGGCAGGTTTAAAAGCAGACAGACAACCTTAAACCTCACTTACAAACAGTTTTAGCAAAGACACACACATGCAGCAGAGGTTAAGAACGCTGCTTCAGAAAAAAGGGACTTGCTGCATATATGTTGGAGGGACCCCAATCCCTGCTTCAGAAGTCCCTTCTGGAGGAGTATTTTTGCCCTCTTCTGTGTGTGTGTGTGTGTGTTGGGGGGGAATTTCAAGGCCCGTGAATCACCAGACTCACAGGTATATCTTGGGATCTCAAGAGCACCCCATTTCCAGCATTGTGAACACACAGCTAAAGCTTGTCAGACTCACAGGTACATCTCGGGATCTCAAAAGCACCCCATTCCCAGCATTGTGAACACACCTAACTTCCTAAGATCGCCAGACTGCCAGTTACATCTCAGGATTTCCAAAGCACCAAATTTCCAGCATTGTGTGAACACACCTAACTTCCTAAGATCGCCAGACTGTCAGTTACATCTCGGGATTTCAAAAGCTCACTTTTATCAGAAGCATCACATTTACAGCATTCAATACTCCACATCATGACATCAAGTGAACAAAAACCACATTCCAACTCCCCCCCATGTGCCCCTCACTCCCCATCCACAGCAGCCACAGTGTAACTCTGGCAGCCAATGCCTGTCCATGCAAACTACTTTGCAGTAGCAGGGAGCAGCAGTGAAAAAACAAAGGGATCATTTAAAAAAAGAGTAGCCAGTGCTACACAACCAGTGAACCCACAAATTTACAAAATGTCATAATGGAGGTGTGGGGTGGGAGGGAAAAAGCCTGTGGGGATGGGGTGCAGGGAGGGAGGGTGCAGGCAGGGTGGGGATGGGAGGGACAACTTCTTCCCTGCTGGCTCCGGTGTGTTCGCTGTTCAGGCTGCAGGCGGGAGGGGGGGAACTTTAGTTTTCTTTTTAAAAATTGTCTGCGTCTCCTGCTCTCCTCCACAGAGCCAGGACGCGCGGGCAATTTAAATTTAATATATATATTTTTTAAAATCATTCCCTGCTTTGCTGCTCACCGCTCTCCCCCCCCCGCCGCTCTGAACGGCAGATTGGTGGAGAAGCGGCAAAGGGCAGTGTCAGGGAAGCGGCTGGCCTGGCGGCGCGATGTTGGAGAGCTGTAAGCTTTCCAACGGCGCGCCCCCAGCCATGCTGAGCATGTGAGGCAGGGAGCAGTGCGCATGCGTGCTGGTTCCTGCCTCAGGCACCCGGCCAAAGGCATCCCGCCAGGGTGCTTTCAGCAAGCGCCCTGGTGAGATCTTCCATTGCGCCCATTGAGCGCAATGGAAAGGCTAGCCCCTCCCTTCACAGCTCGTCCTATACGTGCTGTGGACTGAGGAGCTCAGCCGCCCAAATTGCGTTTTCAATAGAAAACACTGTTTGGGCTTAGCCTTTTTGTTCCTTCTGGGATCCACTCCTCAGGAGTGGATCCCGGAAGTGAGAACTGACAGCGCCGCAGCAGCCAGAGCAAAGTCAGAGCCTGGCTGCTGCGGCACTGTCAGAAGCAGCGGTGTGGGGTTTTTTTTAAAGCGGCAGCGGCGGGCCCTCAGCGCTTGTAGGACAGTGCCCCAAACATCCTGGGGGGCCTGCCATCACTGCGTGGGGCTGCCCGAGAAGCTGGTCTGGAGGCTGCAGCTGGTACAGAATGCTGCACCCTGTCTCCTGATGGGGGCGGGTCGCCGGGAGCACATGACACCAGTGCTCTGGGCTCTGCACTGGCTGCCTATAAAGCACTGGGCCAGGTTGAAGGTGCTGGTTTTAACCTTTAAAGCCCTTCATGGCCTGGGCCCTACTTACCTGAGGGACCGTGTCACTCCCCATGTGCCCGTGTGACCATTGAGATCATCCGTGGGAGCCTTTTTGGAAGTTCCCCAGGCGAGGCGGGTGGCCAGCGATGTTAGATCTTTTTCAGTGGCCACCCCTGTTCTGTGGAATTCGCTCCCAGAGGCGGCTCGGTTGGCTCCTGCTCTCCTGCTATTTCGGATGTTCCGCCAGGCTTTTGGTGGCGGGCTAGAGGGGGCAGAGTCTTTTCCCCCTTCATTATTGTGTTTTTAACTGTTTTAAACTGTTTTATTGTTTTATTGATGGTTGCTGCTTGCCGTCCCAGGCTGTCCTGGGTCAGAAGGGGCGGGATACAATTTTTTAATAATTTTTTTAAAAATATGGTTTCCTGACCACAGGCTTTTGACTTATGCTTTTTCAGGCATCCATTTATTCAGGGTTCCCTTCACCACTGTAACTAAGCTATACCTCTCCCTCGTCTTCCATCCCTGGTAAGGCTGAGACGAGAGCAAGTGTTCCTGTTCCAAAGGGAAATACTGACCTTCTGGGAGTTCTTACGCGTGTTCATCGGTACTTTGTCAGTTTCCGGTGATTCCATGCTTCTGACATTTCCCCATCATTTTAATCACTTTAAGGACTTTCCATCACGTTTGTCACTTTCTGGGACTTTTCAACACTTTCTGGAAATTTTACACGTTTCATGGCAGTTCTACAGCACTTCTATAGCAATTTTCAGCACTTGGTGATTAGTCAGCATGTTTTCATCTCCACAGCCCCCAGGGGTGCACATAGGGCATAAACAGGACTTTGGACTGCCCTGTAGCAGCCCTGTTCAATTTGAAAAATAAAATGGAAAATGGCAAAAACAGCAGAAAAGCTGATAAGTTTCTGCATCTTGTGAATCTTGGTGAATGCCCTGCTTCCGATGGAAGCAGCATTCACTGAGATTTCTCATTTTAGGCTTACTCCCTTGTCCATCCTAGACTGTAGGCTCCCTGGGATAGAGTCACCAGTCTCTAATTAATGATTGTTCAGTGCTAGGAACATTGCTAGAACAACAACAATAATAATAAATAGTTTTTTCTCTCATAAGAAATTCCTATCACTTATGATTTCTATATCACTACTAGGCACACACACACAGATCCCTAACCCAGTGGGCTTACAATCCAAGATGGACAAGGGAACACAGGAAAAGACAGACATTCCCATTCCCATTTTACAGTTGTGGAACTGAGGCTGAGAGGTTGTGACTTAGCCAAGGCCACCCAGTGAGTTCATGGCAAGGTTGAAATTCAAATCCCAGTCTCCCAGATCCAAGGCCAATGCGTTATCTGCTACGCAACGCTGCCTCTTATGAGTGCATACTTCTACTGTGACCAAACACCAATCACGGAGGAGAAAGAATACCTTGTGACTAAAGCACCCAATCACAGGTATTAGTCACCATTTGTAAGCAATTCATCAGTTGAAATTCTTTGGCATGAGGCATTCTTTGAATGTGGTGCAAGAAATTTCTATCTATCAAAGTCTATGTTTAAAAAAACACAATGGGGCTGATCCCATGCCCGACACGTCCCACCACCTGGTTTGTGTGTGCGCCATAGGCGGTAGTTTGCATGCGCATACATGTGTTCACACTGCATGTGCTTTTAACAAGGGGGACTTTGCTACACACCTAGTTGGTTACTGATGGTTTGTGGTGGTTCTGTTCAGGTGGCGGACAGGTTGGATTACCAAATTCCTTTTCAGACTAATGGGGTTTTTTTTTGGGGTGGGGGTGGGGGGTTGTCCTTTAAAAATAAAAATGAAAGAACAACGAAACCACCACATTGGTCTGTTTCTTCCACCAGAGTCATTGTTTATGTCTGAAATGGTTGAGGGATGAAATCAAGTTCCATTCTGACACTACAATGAAATTGTCAATAGAAATCAATGACTTGTCTCATGGAGACTTAGGGTTTATGAGGCAGCTTAACAGCATTCTTAATATCTTCAGCCTACATTGTCATACCACCATCCTTAGCAGCCGAGCAATTGCTGTGTTATAAAAAGGTGTTGTCATAGTTAAAGGGATTATAATGGGGTTGAATAAACCTGGAAGCACAGACAGAGGCCCTGAATATCAGAGAGAGAAAAGGTTATAAAACGGTGGATTGCCATCTGAAGTTGACATCTGCATCCATGTTTGTTGACCTTAGCGAGGTAATAGAGACAGAAGAGAAGGATGTCGAAGAACTCACTTTTCCAGCAGTTGTGGCTCTCCATGTAGCTGGGCAACCTGTGCTGAAATAGCTTTGTCCTAATCAAGACATCTTCTTTAGAGCTGCAAATGCTGCATAATCTGCCATGTCAGGCACCCAATTGAACCTGGGGTGCCCAACTTGCCCCAGTTGCATCATGCCACCTATTGGTACCCCAAAACGACACAACTGGCTATCCAACTCTTCACTGCCAGGCTGCTGCTCCTCCAGTCCTATCAGTGTACCCTGTTTGCTGCTCCGCGCTCCTCTTCAACATGTGAGCTGCTCAGCTGAAGCTCGTCTTTTCTGAATTGGAGGGAGGAGCAAGGAAGTCTCTTCCCACATGCGTGTACCCCACAAATGGGCCCCCCATTCTCAGGGGGACCCAAAATGGGGGTGCATGCAGGGCCCATGCACACCGCTGATATGGGTCGCCTTGAGAATGGGGGACCCATTAGGGGGGTTCACACAGGTTGGAAGAGGTCCCTCATCCCCCTCCCACTCAGAAAAAGCTGAGTGGGGAAGTCCCCAGCTCAGCTAAGCAAAGTGGAGACCGGGGAGGAGCAGAGAGCAGCAAGCAGGAAGCAGCAACCAGGGCCAGAGGAGCAGCATCCCAGTGGTGAGGTGAGTCAGCCTGGGAGCGGTGGGCCCCGGAACTGCTGTCTTGGGATATCCTGGGATGCTCCAGTAATACTTTTGGGGCACCGGACAACTAATAGAAGAGGCCATTCCATCATGTACCCACTGGGGGTGCCCCAAAGTGTTATTATTATTATTATTATTATTATTATTATTATTATAGTGCCAGCAATGTAACTGGCGCTTTACAAAGAATAAGATAGACACAGTCCCTGCCCGAGGGCTTACAATCTAAAGACCGGGGGAGGGGAGACAGGGAAGGGGGAACAGAGTGAGAGACAAGGGAAGCGACATTCATGAGGATGCGTGAGCTCAGGTACATGTTCTTGGCTTGGTTGCAGTAAGATGGGAGTTTACAGATAGCAGGTGGGGGTTAATCCTGGGTGGGAATGGTTAGCAGGAGTTAGGAAGGGCGGAGCGGAAGAGGTGGGTTTTGAGGAGGGACTTGAAAGTGTGGAGGGTGGGAGCCAGGCAGATTACCTGCAGGTAGCAAATGTGCTCCCCACTACAGCTCGAATCTGCTTGTTTGACCAAGATAACATTTTAATGCCAAGGATGGAATAACAATGACATGTCATGATCTGCAATACAGCGATCATGCGACAGTATGTATTCCATCCATTACTCACGCTCCATCTTGCAAGGAAGAATTTGAACCACCGAGGTTATAAAGAAATAGTTTGTGAACCTAATACAGCTCCTTATGGTCTATGGGATGGAGTGTATGGTGAAATTCAGAATATTATGGAGCCTCTGTGTTTCATTAACCGTGTCAGCTATGAAGCCCTCCATTTTGAAACATAGGACTAGGAGAGAACTTGAGAAGCCATAAAGAGGTAGGCTTTATACCTAAACCATCCAGGGATGGGATTATACCTGAACCCATCCAAGGGTCTCTTGGCCGTTACCAGGAGCATGGATTGGTCATGGCACAAGGATAATCTTCCCCCAAGATCTCTACCCTCTGGCCTATCCCTACCTGCTGCCTTTGCTGCTGAAGTGTATCTAGACCAAAGCAGCATTTTTGCCACTGGTACAATTACTTCCATTGTACATGAGGAGTTGTCATCATGGTTCCAAACACATCCTAGATTGTACACCATACACTGGATGTTAATTTACTTTCTGGATCATATGGGCCTGATGATGATGATGATGATGATGATGATGATGAAGGCATTGTCATTGTTGTTGTCGTCGTTGTCGTCATCGTCATCGTCGTCATCATCAATGTACCTGGCACAGAACAATCATTAAATAGACACAGATCCCTGCCCCAACAGGCTTACAATCAAGGAGAGACTATCTAGGAGACACAAAGGAGAGGAAAACATGGGGAGAGACAGGGATACACTTATGAACTTGAGAACTTGCAGGTGAGAGTACTTAGCTTAGTTGAAAAAGACAAGAGAACCCTGAAAGAAAGGACAGAAGGAGCATTAGTGAGCACTGCTGAGCAGTCTGTGGGGTAAGCAGCCAGGGAAAGCCTCCTGGATCAGATATGTTTTCAAGAGGGATTTGAAAGTTGGGAGAGAGGGAGCAGAACAAATATGTTCTGGGTAGGGCTGAGAGAAGGGGAAGCGTTTCTGTTCTGAAGGGAAATGCTGGCCTTTAGGGAGTGCTTGCAAATGTTTGTTGGTACTTCCTCAGTTTCCATTTTTTGCTGATGCAATTTTTCATCACTTTCCTGGACTGTTCTTCACTTTTGTCACTTTCTGGGACTTTTTGTCCCTTCCATCACTTTCCAGGATTTTCATGACTTTCCAGGACGTTTTTGTCACTTTCTAGCACTTTTTTGTCACTTTCCGGGACTTTTTGGTCACTTTCTAGGAACATGATGACAGTTTAATGTCAGGTTTACAACACTTTTGGCAATTACCAGCACTGCCTGGGTGCTCAGGTGGCACGTTCCTCTCCACAGCCCCCAGGGATGCACCTGGGGGGACACATGGAACTTGGGAGCAGTCTGTGGCAGCCCTGTTCAATGGGCAAAAAATATCAGAAATTGGCAAAACCAGCAGGGAAAGCAGGTATGTTTCTGTGTCGGACGAATCTCGGTGAATGCCCTGCTTCCGACAGAAGCATCACGTGCTGAGATTTTTTTGTTTCAGGTCTAATTCTGGGAGGGAATTTCAGGCATGGGATCAGCATAGGAGAAGGGGAGGAGATGGTTCAGGGAGCAGGGGAGTCGGGGCAGGTGGAATGGTGGCAGAGGAGGAGCGAAGCTCCCAAGTGGGAATATAGCTGGAAACACGTGTAGAAAGATAGGCAAAAAGAGGGTTTTCTAAACTCAAACTGCAATTTTAAAATAATGAAATAAAAATATCCTTCCCCCGCCAAAAAAAGAAAAGAAAAGGAGATTGATCGTAAGTTACAGGAGCAATTTATTCTTCTGTCTCTATGGATTAGAGAGGTGGGACTTAGAGCAGCTTGTTAGGCAGAAGTGCTTGGCCCCTGGCCTTACGCGGCTGTTTAATGATCCACTCTTCATGTGCCACCTCTCTCATCTGCAGAGAGGTAGGTACAAATTGTATCTATAATGTTATATTACTTAACAGCATAATATATTATAAATCAGAGAGCTGCATCCATGCCTCGTAATTGGCGAGACTTGGTGCATGCAATCCCCCCTAATTCAATATAGAGTGGTTGCTCTTATGTATAACTACCTCTTTGGATCAAACCAATTCAGTCCCATAAGTGGCAAAGTGAGAGTTCAAGGTTTTTTAATTAAAAAAAGAAAAATAGCAAAATTATGACTCTGAATAGCTTTAGGGACCCCTTGGCTTCAAACCACTGTTTAATAATCCACTACTTGCTTAGAAATTCTCACTCTCTCTCTCGGTCTCAGCAGCAAGAATTGATTTCTGGCAGATAGCTGAGACTGCACTGCCTCGGTATGTGTATAGAATGCATGCAGTTACCAAATGGCTATGACGGTGGATTTATCAGTGATCGAGTAACTGGGCCACCTGATTGCAACCCAATTTGGTTATCTGATGTCCTGGAACGTTGACTTCTGGACTTGGAATGTCAACTTCCTGTACCGATTTTTGTACGTTTTTGTTGATTTACCAACTTCTGACACCTATTTGTCAGTTTTCCATGCCAGTAAACTGCCGGTCCTGGAAAATCAACTTCTGGTTCCAATTCTTTTTAATTTCCATCTTGTTTTTTTAGTTTTCTGACCTGATATTCTGATTGACAGGGTTTCTGGTTTTCTGTTTAGGGCAGAAAACCAGAGAAAAACACAGAATTCCCGTTTTATCAGAGAAAAATGTGGTATTTTAACAGAAAAAAACATGAAATTCCATTTTTTTCTGGGAAATTTCTGCCCTCAAAGACTCACCGGGAAGTAGCAGCAGAAATTCAAAGGAGGTAGAAGCTCTGTGACGCTTTTAATTTGTGCCTGCATCTGAGACCGCTTTTAGACGGGGCTCTTAAAAGCGCCTTCAAAAGATACTCAGGGAGAGCAACCTATGAGCACATGGGGGGGGGGGGGGGGAAGGTGTAGACATTTTCCCATGCTACCAGAAGTGACGTTGCTCCCATTCTAAGCAGTGGCCACCGAGAACAAGCGTAGGTTTGAAAATGCCCTGTGCTCAGCTTTCTCTCTCTGCGTATCTTTTGGAGATGCTTTTACGTGTCACGTTTAAAAGCGGTCTGAGAGAAGAGATTTGGCGTGAGAACACAGCCGCATCTGGCTTTTGGCAAGGCAGAGGTATGCTGGAGTCCATGTTGGGGCTGGTGAAGAGGAGGGGTTGGAACGGCACACACACACACACGCAGTTGGAGAGACTTGGGTTCCATGCTGGGGCTGGCTCGTGTGGAATACTGTTTTATTTTGTTATTTTTGTGACAGTGGAAACCAGTGCATCAAATTGTCACGAAAAATGAATAATGTTCAATACACACTTTCTAATTTTAACAGCAACCCCCCCACAGATTTTGGTGTTTTTATTCAGAGACATGGGGGCGGGGGTGGAGGGATTTCAGAGAATTTCCACTTTTTTGACAGAGAAAATTAGAACCTTGCTGATTGCTAATCGAAAAATTGGAAAAATGGTAGGAGTAATCCATAAAAATGACAGATTTTTGGGGTATCCAGGTATGACCGGGTAACCCATTGAGTACCCAATACAGTACCCCAAAATATGGGTATTACCCAAAGGTAGTAAATTAAGTACACTTTTCATCCCTAGTATTGAAAGATACAGGGTCTAAAGTTCTATTTGGGAAAATAATCCTTTCCAAAGAGGAAAAGAAAAGTGGGGATCCAAATGACTATTCTAAACTTTGTCTAAAACACAATCTAGGATTAGGGCAATGCAAGACTTTCCTTTTTGGCCAAGAGTTTGGCATATTTATTATTTGTTTGTTATATTTATTAGCCGCCCCCTCATGCCTATGGCATCCTGGGGCGGCTTACAACACTAAAAACAACAACAATAATAAATTATTAATTTTAAACATTTTTAAAACACATCTCCCCCCCCCACCTACCCCTCCCTCCCCTCCGAAGGCCTGGGCGAACAGCCAGGTCTTGCAGGCTCAGCGGAATGCCAGCAGACCCGGGGTCAGGCGAGCTTCCTCCGGGAGGGAATTCCAGGGTCACAGCCTGGCCACCGAGAACGCCCATTCCATTGTGGCCCCCACCTAATATGGGGGACCTCCAGGAAGGTTCCCCCGGTAGACCGCAGGGATCGCTCTGAGACACGGAGGGCGAGGCGGTCCCCGAGGTATGAGGGGCTGAGACCGTGTAGGGCTTTATAGATTCTGGCCAGGTACGCTATAGGCAACCAGTGCAGAGTGCAGAGCACAGGTGTTACGTGCTCCCGCCGACCCGTCCCTGTAAGGAGGCGGCTGCCACATTCTGCACTAGCTGCAGCCTCCGGACCAGAAACAGGGGAAGCCCCACATAGAGCGTGTTGCAGTAGTCCGGCCTCGAGGTGATGAAGGCATGGATGAGAGTGGCCAGCTCGGGCCTGGAGGTGTATGGACGGAGCCTCCGTACTAGATACAGCTGGCGGAACGCGGCTTTAGCCACCGACTCCCCCTGCCAATCCAGATGGAGGTCCGAATCCAACACCACCCCCAGACTCCGGACCTGCTGGGCTACAGGAGGGCAGACCCCCCCCCACCAGAGGAGCCAGAACCCCCCTCGCCCTTCCCACCACTATCATCTCTGTCTTATCGGGATTAAGTTTCAGTCTGCCCTGCCGCATGCAATCCGCCACGGCCTGCAAGTATTGGGAAAGGATCGAGACAGCAGGACCTGGGTCAGTTGAAAAAGAAAAGTACAGCTGGGTATCATCAGCATATTGGTGACACCGCACCCCGAACCCTCTCACGACCTCCCCCAGGGGCTGCATATACACATTAAATAATAATGGAGACAGAATCGAATCCTGCGGAACGCCGCAGGTCAAGGCCCGGGGGCTTGATGTTTCAGCCCCCAACATCACCCTCTGGCTTCTCCCCAAGAAGAATGAGCGGAACCACCCGAGGAAGGTCCCGTTCAGACCCCCCAGGTCTCACAGCCGTCTCAACAGCAGCCCGTGGTCCATGGTGTCAAAAGCGGCCGAGAGATATGGGGACAAGGGTTTGTGGAGAAGGACTTCTAAGGGATTGCTATATGTTTTATGTATTTTAATACATGCTTCAGAGTCACCCATGCTTCAGAGTCGATAGTGGTTTCCACTGCTCTTCTGTGCACACTTCAAGGTTATATTCTTGAACTTTATAGCCCTAGAGATCCTGGGACCCACTTACCTGAAAATCCCCCTCCTCTTCTAAACTCCACCATGATCCCTGCAGTCAGCCAGAAGTACCCACTTGTAGGTATGATCTGCACATCAAGTTTGTGTAACAAGGATGCACAGAGAGACATTTTTAGTGGCTCCTCTGCAGTTATGAAACTCCCTTCCCTTGGATGTTCATCAAAGATGGAACCGGAGCATTTCCCGGAGGCAAATAATATAAGACTTTCCTTTTATGACTCTTCCTTTTGGACATCTCATGTCTTGACTACTGCATCTAAAGCTAAAACGAAAAATCTCTGCCAGTGCTGTTTCTGACAGAAACAGCTCTTTTGCCTTTATTTGCGTGAGGAAGAAATCTACCAGCATTTTTGACACACTGGGTGAAAACAGACATGATGCTAACCACCCTTTTACCACCCTTGGTGGTCATTTATGCATGCTGAAGGGCTGTATTGGTGCCCTATGAAGCCCTGCAACATGCGTAAATATCCACCAAGCGTGGTTAAAGGGTAGTTAGCATCATGTCTGTTTTCACCCTATGATTTCCGCTATTTGCCACCATAGGTGTTTTAAGACGTTACATGATCGCAGTCAACCACACTGAAGCACGCACAACCCCGTGGTGGGGTGAAAGGGCCTTGAACGTCTGTTCGGCAGGTGCCAGATGTTCACCACAGATAATCCCCAGCAGGGGACAAAATTAACCACCCTTCCGGAGGTCCGGCCCGGACCATCTCCGAAAGGGTGGTCAAAGCAATCCCCACCAGGAAACAACAAAACGTAACAACTGAATGGCAACCACCAGTCGGAATCAAGCAAAACGATTCCCAGCTGGGGACAAAGCACGCAGCATCACTGTCAGGCAGGCAGGAGAGCGACGGGCAAGAGAGCAAGGGAGGAGGAGGAGGAGGAGGAGGATCAGGCAGAGGAGGTGGTTGTACTGCACATGGAGGTGGTGGAGGGAGAGCAGCAGAAGCAGCAGCAGCAGCAGCAGCAGCAGCAGCAGCAGCAGCTGGGACAGGCCACGCCAGGGTCAACAACTGGCCCAGGAGATGAGGCACCCTGGAAACGGGTAAAAGGAGCAGGGGGACAGCATCACAGGGGCACCAAGGGGGGGCAGGCCAGCAGGAGGGGGGAAAGGTGGAGGACCGTGGGGCTGAGGCAACCCGGCAATCAACCCCCCCCTTATGACCCATAGACACGGAAATGGGCTCAGGAGCCCGAGCCCCCGGAGGAGACAGGCAGAGGGCATGCGGAGGAGGAGGAGGACCAGGACCAGGAGGACCAGGACCAGGAGGTCCCCCACGGGAGATGGCCGTACCACTGAGGAGGGCAATGGGGGCACAGGGAAACCCAGGACTTCATTAGGATCCGGGGGGCCCTGGAGCATCAGCTGGAGATAGCTGTGAACCAGTGGAATAAGCATGTATACCACGAAATCGTGCGGGACATGTAGATGGCGGGACACCACAGGACAGTGGCCCAGTGCCAATCCAAGGTCAAGGAGCTCAAGAGGGGGTACAAGGCCATTAAGGACAACAACTGACGGTCCGGCCATGGAGCCCGGACCACCCCCTACTATGATGCCCTGGGCTTCATCCTTCACATGAAGGGATCCAAAGTTGCCCTGCGCCTCGTGGAGAGTGCTGTAATCCAGGACAGGGAATGGGCCGAGGTACCCCCTCCCCTTGCTGCCCCACGAGAAGGCACCGGCTCCAGGGGCCCCAACCCCTAGGAGGAATGCCCTGGGACCTCAGCAACCAGCAGGCCCCCTTCGTGCACCAGACCTGAGAGTCCCCACCCAATGTCTGGCACGGGGGGATCTGAGGCTGGCACACAGGTCGCCCCAAGCCAGGGGACACAGGGGGACCACAGAAACACAAAGGGGCTGGCCTCGGAGGGTTCTGACACTGACATAGAGGGTAAGCAAGCAGGTGGGGGGGCAGCCCAGATGGGATGGGCCAAGAGGGGAAGGGGGGCATACCGGCCACGGGACTGCCCCCAGCAACCCCTGACACCCCAGACCATGGAAAGGAGGCCAAGGGGCTGCCAGGGGACACGTTCCGCCTACCCCCACCCCAACTGTCCCATATCTTCTCAGGTCACAGCACGCTCCGGCACCTGGGACAGGCAGGTGAGGGGGAGAGCGGCAAACAGCCCCAGGAGCATCCAGAGGTCCCAGGTGAGGCCACTCGATGAGTGGAGGTAGAGGGGGCCGGGGGAGGCCGGGCAGGGGGACCCAGCCTGCACTGTGTAGGGGAGAGGGGGCCCGGATGCAGGGGACTGCCGGGGGGGCCACCACCAGGACCCCCCAGCTGTGGCATGGAATGATAGGTGGGAGGCTGGGGTGGCTAACCAACCCCTACCGTGCACCCCAACAGGGAAACCCACCGGGTCCCAGCAAGCCAGCCCCATACCCCCAGCGCAGTGGATGAGGGAGCACCATGCATGGGTATGGTGCCGGAGGGAGGAGCAGGTGGAGGACATAGTCCGCACCACCACTGAGCAGGGTGAGTGGATGATAGCAGTCATCAACTGCATGGAGGCAGCCACTGAAAGGGTCGTGCAGCAAGCAAAGGCCAGGGACCGGAGGTTGGAGGCAGAGGTGCGCATCAAATGAAGTAGGGAGCGCCGGAAGCACAGCAGGCAGGTGGAGGCATTTGGGCGGCTGAAACAGGCCATCGACCTGATGGGGAGGGAGCACTCTGCCAAGATGGACCAGTCCCATGACATTGGCACCTCGCTGCTACTGCATGCAGGAACCATGAGTGCATACGTGATGGCTGCCATCCCGCCAGGCAACCTGCCTACCCTGGCCCCAATACCAGGCCCCTCGGCACACCCAACACCTCTGGACCAGATCCGCCAACCCTCCCAACAACGCCTGCCCCTCAGAACACCGAGGCATCCCAGGACTCTGTCAGGGACATGGACAGCGGGGGGGAGGGGAGCTCCCAGAGCTCCATGGCAGCCACAGGGTGGCCAAGGGGGAGGCCCCAGAGAAGTGGGGGACAGGGGGGAAGGTGGGAAGGTGATGAGAAGCCTCATGGGGGGCGGAACAGCATTGGGAGGTGGGAGGTGGTGGTGGTGATGATGGGGAGAACTGTAGGAGGTATTCACAATAAATGCATTGGCACCATAGTCTCAGTTCTTTATCTGTTTATGGGCCCAGGGTTGGGGGAGGCATCTAGGGGCACACCCAGAGTGATGGTGGGGGCCCCGGGGTGCTGGAGATGGTGGTGCGTGGCCTCACGCCTCAGCCCCCTGGCTGATCTGCCTAGCTAGGGCAGGACGGATGCACTTTGCGTACCGGCACTCCCACGGGTTCTCTACGTTCACATAGAAAGGAATGGGGCTGGGAGGGCACCGGGACATGGGGTAGTCGAGGGAAGCCCCATCGGTCTCGCACACGTTGTGCAGCACACAGCAGGCTCCAATCACCAGGGCCGAGGTCTCCACCGTGTAGTCCAGCCGGCCCGCGAGGCACCTCCAGCACAGCTTGAAGGCCCC
>QEPC01013355.1:711461-722214 GCA_003113815.1 Sphenodon punctatus | reverse complement strand
GAGGAGGGCAATGGGGGCACAGGGAAACCCAGGACTTCATTAGGATCCGGGGGGCCCTGGAGCATCAGCTGGAGATAGCGGTGAACCAGTGGAATAAGCATGTATACCACGAAATCGTGCGGGACATGTAGATGGCGGGACACCACAGGACAGTGGCCCAGTGCCAATCCAAGGTCAAGGAGCTCAAGAGGGGGTACAAGGCCATTAAGGACAACAACTGACGGTCCGGCCATGGAGCCCGGACCACCCCCTACTATGATGCCCTGGGCTTCATCCTTCACATGAAGGGATCCAAAGTTGCCCTGCGCCTCGTGGAGAGTGCTGTAATCCAGGACAGGGAATGGGCCGAGGTACCCCCTCCCCTTGCTGCCCCACGAGAAGGCACCGGCTCCAGGGGCCCCAACCCCTAGGAGGAATGCCCTGGGACCTCAGCAACCAGCAGGCCCCCTTCGTGCACCAGACCTGAGAGTCCCCACCCAATGTCTGGCACGGGGGGATCTGAGGCTGGCACACAGGTCGCCCCAAGCCAGGGGACACAGGGGGACCACAGAAACACAAAGGGGCTGGCCTCGGAGGGTTCTGACACTGACATAGAGGGTAAGCAAGCAGGTGGGGGGGCAGCCCAGATGGGATGGGCCAAGAGGGGAAGGGGGGCATACCGGCCACGGGACTGCCCCCAGCAACCCCTGACACCCCAGACCATGGAAAGGAGGCCAAGGGGCTGCCAGGGGACACGTTCCGCCTACCCCCACCCCAACTGTCCCATATCTTCTCAGGTCACAGCACGCTCCGGCACCTGGGACAGGCAGGTGAGGGGGAGAGCGGCAAACAGCCCCAGGAGCATCCAGAGGTCCCAGGTGAGGCCACTCGATGAGTGGAGGTAGAGGGGGCCGGGGGAGGCCGGGCAGGGGGACCCAGCCTGCACTGTGTAGGGGAGAGGGGGCCCGGATGCAGGGGACTGCCGGGGGGGCCACCACCAGGACCCCCCAGCTGTGGCATGGAATGATAGGTGGGAGGCTGGGGTGGCTAACCAACCCCTACCGTGCACCCCAACAGGGAAACCCACCGGGTCCCAGCAAGCCAGCCCCATACCCCCAGCGCAGTGGATGAGGGAGCACCATGCATGGGTATGGTGCCGGAGGGAGGAGCAGGTGGAGGACATAGTCCGCACCACCACTGAGCAGGGTGAGTGGATGATAGCAGTCATCAACTGCATGGAGGCAGCCACTGAAAGGGTCGTGCAGCAAGCAAAGGCCAGGGACCGGAGGTTGGAGGCAGAGGTGCGCATCAAATGAAGTAGGGAGCGCCGGAAGCACAGCAGGCAGGTGGAGGCATTTGGGCGGCTGAAACAGGCCATCGACCTGATGGGGAGGGAGCACTCTGCCAAGATGGACCAGTCCCATGACATTGGCACCTCGCTGCTACTGCATGCAGGAACCATGAGTGCATACGTGATGGCTGCCATCCCGCCAGGCAACCTGCCTACCCTGGCCCCAATACCAGGCCCCTCGGCACACCCAACACCTCTGGACCAGATCCGCCAACCCTCCCAACAACGCCTGCCCCTCAGAACACCGAGGCATCCCAGGACTCTGTCAGGGACATGGACAGCGGGGGGGAGGGGAGCTCCCAGAGCTCCATGGCAGCCACAGGGTGGCCAAGGGGGAGGCCCCAGAGAAGTGGGGGACAGGGGGGAAGGTGGGAAGGTGATGAGAAGCCTCATGGGGGGCGGAACAGCATTGGGAGGTGGGAGGTGGTGGTGGTGATGATGGGGAGAACTGTAGGAGGTATTCACAATAAATGCATTGGCACCATAGTCTCAGTTCTTTATCTGTTTATGGGCCCAGGGTTGGGGGAGGCATCTAGGGGCACACCCAGAGTGATGGTGGGGGCCCCGGGGTGCTGGAGATGGTGGTGCGTGGCCTCACGCCTCAGCCCCCTGGCTGATCTGCCTAGCTAGGGCAGGACGGATGCACTTTGCGTACCGGCACTCCCACGGGTTCTCTACGTTCACATAGAAAGGAATGGGGCTGGGAGGGCACCGGGACATGGGGTAGTCGAGGGAAGCCCCATCGGTCTCGCACACGTTGTGCAGCACACAGCAGGCTCCAATCACCAGGGCCGAGGTCTCCACCGTGTAGTCCAGCCGGCCCGCGAGGCACCTCCAGCACAGCTTGAAGGCCCCGAAGGCCCTCTCAACCACAGTCCTGCTTGCACATAGGCAGGTATTGTACAGCGCCTCCACAGGGTTCCTTTTTTAAAAATTTGATTTGATTTATTAATGGCCTCAGCCAAAATCAAACATTTCTAACACGCACGGCCTTTTTTTTTTTTTCTCACTGACTCAACAGCAGAGGCAGCACCGTGAATTCGAACCTAGGGCCTTGGGCTTCCTGAGTGTGGTGTCTTACCTTTAGAGCCACCACAGCCAGCTTACACAGGGCTCCTGATGACCGGATAGGCCTTCATCAGCCACCAGGTGAGTGGATAGGCCGGGTCACCCAGGATGCAGGGGGGCTTCAGCACCCCCTCAATCCGGGTCATCCCCATGTCCGCAAAGTCCCCGCGGTACATCCAGGCATAGAAGGGAGAGATGGTCATGATTCAGGCATCGTGGTTGCAGACTGAGTGGCCCGTGTATATGTCTATGAACCACCCCCGGTGGTCCACGACCGCCTGCAGCTGCAGGGAGTGGTACCCATGTCAGTTGAACTATTCCGCGGCCTCCCCATCAGATGGGCAGAGGTTCTCAATGTGGGTCCCATCCACGGTGCCCATGCAGTTTTGGAATCCTCCAGCCATGAAGCCGGCCATCATGGCTTCCTGGTCCACCAGCTGGATCACTCGGTCCAGGAGCATGCTCTCCATGGCCTTGCAGATGTTTCGCAGGATCCTGGTGATGGTGCTCACCCTGATGCCGAAGTGCTATGAGATGGACCTTCAGGAGTCGGGAGTTGCTAGGGCCCAGACCCTGATGGCCACCTGTTAGACCATGGGAATTGGGGCCCGCATGGGTGTGTGTTGCCGCTCAAGCCAGGGCATTAACAGCTCTGCAAGTCACAGGAGGCTGCACCTGTCCATCCGAAAGTGTTCTGTCGAGGCAGCCTCATCCCACTGAGCCAGCACCATGGCCCACCACCCCTGTGCTCGCTCCGTGACTCATACCCACTGGGCAATGGCATAGTGAGCTGGGCAGTGCAACCCATGGTCTCCCTCCGCCACTGGAGCTGGCTGGCTGCCTTGTGGAGTGCAGCAGCTCACTCCTGGGTGCAGAGGAGGGCCTGTCGGGCCATACCGGACACCCGTAGGGCCCTGAGCCAAGCCAGGGAGTGCCTGTGCCCATGGTGGGTTCTCTGGGATCTAGAAGTGCTCCTGGCATGCACACCCACAGCCGGGTGGCCAGGTGCACCTCTGCGGTCTGGATGCACAAGAAGTCCATGTGCAAGCGGTACCACTCTGTGCAGACTGCTAGATGCATCCCGCAGGTGCTCAGCCATCCCAGCTCCATGGTGAATGGTGCCCTGGGTGGGTTGGAGCTGCACCCATTGTAGGCTGGTGCCTTTGTCGCCCCACCCCAGGTCGAGACCTGGTAACCAGGCGGAGGGCCACGGGTCACATATCCCCCCCCCGAATGGCAGGGCTGGCTCCTGCAGGGTGACTGGGGTGGGGCAGCAGTGGGAACCCCATTGTGCACACCTGCAGTCCCTGCACAGAGCCTGGTGCATGGTCCAGCCTGTGCCTGGGTGTGCGGGCAGCAGCTGCATTTCTGCTGTCATCACCTCCCACCTATCTGTATTGGCTGCCTGTTGTCCTAGCCTCCCTGATTAGTGTGTAGGCTGTCCTATATGTGTTCTTGGTTCCAGCAGCTGTGCTGGGTCCACACCCCACGCCTCACTTGTTTTCCATGCCCTGTTGCGGCCTGTGGCCTTATCGCTTGGCCTTGGAGCTCCCCTGCTTCCCCTCCCGTCCCTCCAGGGATTGTGGGGCCCCTCTTTCCTTGCAGTTATCATCATCTGCTTGTTGGACCATGGATGGCAGTGTTTCCCCAGGGCTCGCGGGCCCCACCACCCCTGGTGCCCTCCATAGCTGGACCTTCTACGAGACCATGACCCTTTGTGACCTGTGGCATTCCCCAGCCATGCAATTGCTCTTGAGCCGCCTGGACAGCCTCACAGGTGCCTATGCGAGTCTGAGCTCTGGCCTGCGCTACTTTGGGTATGAGCCAAGTACCCGCGATTGGTGGCTGCATGCGGAGATGCTTGGCCTGTGTCCCTTTGCCGATGGGTGCATCCCAGAGATGAGGTGCTCGCATGTGGGGTGGTCGGCTGTGGAGACCATGTCTTCTCTCTCTCTGTGCAGCCTGGCTGCCTACACAGCCTGGCTGGCGGAGGGGGGTCCTGCCCTGGCCGTGTTTTTCCTTGGCTGTGTTCATGGGGCCCGTGGGTACCAGTGGTCATGTGGGGCAGTCTATCACTACCTGTTGGAGCTCGGTCACCTTCCATGGCCCTCAGCTTCTGACTATGGCTTGTCAGAGCCCACTGTGGTGGAGATGATGGCGCTGGCTGCTGTGTGGTCCCAATCCGATGTCCAGGTGGGGCTCGCCGTGCAGGATCCCTTTGAGGCGTACTACCTCATCACCCACCACATGTCTGCACTGGGATACCATCAGGGCATTCTCCAGTGGCCTCACTTCGTGCACCTGACAGGCCACCCAGCCCTGGGCCCCTTCGTGGCCCCATGCAGCTGGTTGTGAGGCCTCCTGTGCCTTCCGGGCCCTGGATACTGGCCCTGCTGTGAGCTCCTGCCTCCACCCTGATGCCATCGGTCACTGCCCACTCCCTCTATGCTGTCCGGAGATTGATGCTGTGCTGTCTGGTTCCTGGGGTTCCGCTGCCCCTGCCTGTGCCTCTGGGCCCCCTCCATGGGCCCCCCTGTCCACCTCTGCAACCGTTGTTCCCCTCCGTGGCTGCCTTCTCTTGTGGCTGTGTCCTGATCTCTGAGCCAGCTCCCAGCACCCCGGGTGCTGCTGTCCTTCATATCCCAGGTGCAATCCCCCCTGTGCCTGTGGCACCCCCACCCCCTTTGGGTGACTCTGTGACTGTGGTGTTCCGAGGGCCCCAGACTGCACCTCCAAGCCTCCTCCGGGGTGGTGGTGGTTGTGGACCAGCTGCACTGCTCCTCGGCACTGGCTCTTCTCCATCCTCTTCATCACACCCTCGCCGGCGCCTGGGGTCTCTGTCAGCCTCCTGAACCATTCCTGTGCCACTCCCTGGTCTGTGTGGCACTCCCTGGTCTCCCACTGTGCCTGTGCTCTGCCCCTGAGGGGTCCCCGTGCCAGGGCTACCTGTTTAGCTGTGGTGTTGACCATGCAGCCTGTGCTGTTGTCGGGGTTCTGGCTGCTGTTCCCCGTGTCTTGCCCTGACCCCTGGCTGATCCCCCCCACTTCCCTGGCCCCAGGTCCCCCTTCCCCCCCGTGCCCATTGTGCCATGTGTGTTGTCCGTCCCACTGTGTTCCCCTTTCCCTTCTTTTCCCGTGCGGGTGTGTTTGCACCCGGGCATGTGTTTGTGCTGTGTGTTCCGCTGTGACCTCATTTTCTCTGTGCCTGTTGTGTGTTCTGCCTCAGCGACTCTTCTCCCTCCTCCCCTCCCTTCCCGTTTCCCTTGTGTGGGCATTTCCTTTTGACCCTTCTGGCTTCGTTTGCCCTCAGTTTGCCATGTCTGGCTCCCGCCCCTCCCCGGTGCCTTCTTGGTGTTTTGACCACGGCCCGGAATCGACTTCACGTCTGTTGCGCTGCCCCAGGCCATGGTCTGTCAGCCCGATTCCCTGCCGTGGTTCTGCTCCCATCACGACTGTTTGGGGCCTTTCTGGATCATGGGGGGTGGTTGTTCGGCTCGCCACCACTGGGAATCCACTGTAGTGATTCAGGAGCCCATAACATCTGAAACCACCCCATTTCAGTAATTTCTGGTAATTTTTAGTACTATCCGTATTTTCTGGTAATTTCCACTATTATCAGTAATACCAAAATTTACCAAAAATCACTGAAAATTACCAACATGGTGGAAAATAGTGAAAAATGTCAAAAATGTTGGTAGATTTCCTTCTTGCTCCTGAAAGGTTGATATTTCCCAACGGAATAAATGCACCTCCTCTTGCTTCAGGCCTAACTGAATTTTCCTTCTTACTAGCCTTTCCGTTTGATCATGTTGAAGTCATTCTCCACTGGCTTCTTCTCACTATTTGCATCCAGCATACGCTCCTTGACTTTACCTTCAAGGCTCTACATGGTTGGCCTTGCTCTTACCTATTTTCTGTTCTTATTTTCCACTAAATCCTCACCTAGATGGTTAACATGGAAATGGGTCCCAGGATGGATATGTCACCCCTGGAGGAATTCGTTAATGTACTTGACCTGAGGAGAAACAAAGGATAAGAGTCATATGCTACTGTCAATGTGACAATTAGCTAGAGAGTAGGGTGTCTACACAATGATCAAAATCCAAGGGCTGTAGAAAGTGTATTAGCAAATGTTTTGTGGAACACCCCTCCTCCTCCCAAATATGTTTTTCATGAATTTGGTTCATCTACTGGCAGAGGGCTGAGCATTCATCTTTCATGATGAAGTCTGCGGAATGTCACTATTGCCCACAGCTCCTTGTTGTACAAAATTAGGGTAATGAGTGCTTCATATATAGAGCTATAAAGCCAGAGGCCCCAAATTCCCAACTTTCTAATTGTGTTTAATGATTGCTGAGAGTAAGAAAACACTCAGAAGCAAAACTTAGGTATAACAGTAATTAATATAGTTATAACAAAAGTTATTATTCATTATGTTTAGACTCCGGCTATCCAAGAAGCATCTGCATTTCCAATGTAATGAGTTTGGGAACTGACTCTTAAATACACATCATTTAAACAGTTCCATAGTTTCAGGGCCCAATCTAAGGTGCGTGCATGCTAGGTTCTAAAATGCGAGCACAAAGGACGCATTCTGCATAAGAACATAAGTACTGCAGTTCTGGGTCAGACCAATGGTCCATCAAGCCCAGTATCCTGTCTCCAACAGTGGCCAATCTCTGGGTGAAAAAATATGTGATGCTGGCCCAGTTAGGCCTGGTTTTGGCCAGCGTCAATTTGGTCCATCTGTTTGCAGCCTGCCAGATGTAGTGTTTGCAGTCCACCAGATGTAGACACAGTTCCTACCCTGGCTAGGTAGGAACTGGGTGGGAAATGCGGGCCCAGTGCAAGCTGAGCCCATGGTCTGTGTCCAGCTCCCACCTGGCCAGGGAAGGATGGGTGAGCTGGGTGGGAATTTGTGCTCCTGGACTGACTCTTACCGGCATTGGGGAGGTTGCCGTGGTGGCAAGGCATGGCTGTCCATCATGGCGTCAGGGTGGGAGCGATGTCAGAAACATGGTTTAGCAGCTGCACCTTGGTCTCTGCCCCCTGCCATCCCACCCCAGCTGGGGAAAGCCACAGGGACGTTTGCTCCCATGGCCAGAACGCACAGTGACATTTGTTAACACCCTCTGTCTCTTGGGAGAAGGTCACAATGGACAATCCATTCCCTGTTGTTCCAGCCCCCATCAATAAGAAGCTACATCCCCAAAACCTAATAGCCATTAATGGAACTAGCCAATCCTTTTTTAAAACTAGCTACACTACTGGCCTTGGCCACAGTCTCCAGCAGTAAATTCCGCAAGTTAATTGTGGAATTGAAGTGAAAAATTCCCTGAGTGAAAAATAAAATAAAAATACTTTCGCTTTTTTGTTTTCAATCTGTTGCCAGTTGATTTCATTGAGGGTCCCCTTGTGTGTGCACCAAATGTAAGAACAGATGCACATACCTTGGTGTGTACACATCCTGCAATTGGCGTGCATGCAGTGTGCACTTGGCACACTTACACTTTCCTTGGATTGGCCCCTTCCCCTTTCACATGCATTTTGATTAGTTCTGAGCCAAATATTATGATCAAACTTTGAATTCAACAAGTTTGTCTTATTTATTTATTTATTTATTTACTTATTTATTAAACGTATTTAATATCCTGCCCCTCCTGCCACAGGCAGCTCCGGGCGACTCACAACAGTACAACTCAACAATTAAAACCATAAAATTATAAAACATATTACTACCCCCCCCAGCCCTCTCCTCCCCCACCCTCTACCCATCTCCCCCACCAAATGGAACAGCCAAGTCTTACAACTTTTACAAAAGGAGGGAAGGTCCGGGGCCAGACGTATCCCCACCAGAAGGGAGTTCCACAGTCTCGGTGCCTCCACCAAGAACGCCCTCCCCTGCATTGCCCCCCAGAAGACTCAGGAGACCACAAGAAAGAGACCACAGTATCAGTATTTGTATCAGTTTAAGTGAAATGAATGTAAAGAGGAATTTGTTTCCCACTTCCTTTACGGTTCTGAATATTCATTTTGGTTACTTCATGTTTGGTTATTCAGCTACTTCAGTATTTCAGTATTTGATACTGTTATCATTTTAGTAACACCGAAGTGCCAAAGTGAAACAAGTACCAAAAAATGAAATACTGACATAACTGGTTCCAGTCATCCCCTCTTTGGATATTTCTACACGACATTACTAGGGCTGAAATGAATAATACATATGAGTACCAACATTTGGTCTATTCATTTTGTCTCCGGGGTAGAAAATACAAGGCACTATTTTCATCCTTCTATGGCTCCAATCCAATATCTGAACCTACCCGGCATGCACTCACTACTCACACTCCTAGTGCCGAAGGTGAAGTTGAATCTTATGTGGGAGGAGTGTGCAATTCGTTTTTGTTATTAAGATAACGAAAATGAAAAAATTCATTTTCTTTTTCATTATTGTAATAATGAAAACTACAAATAATAATTAAAACGAAAGCAAAAACTAATTTTTGTTTTTGAAATCATGGGATTTGAAACTAGAAAAATAGTATCTCAATGGAGGGAATTAATTGTACCAAATTTTGGAAAGGTTGGATAAAGAAAACCATTTTTATAAGCAATTCACTGTTGTAATTTTAAGAAAGGCTGCATACACATTCCTGGCTAAACCCTCTTTATCTTCCATCCAATTATCATGAAACCTGGGAAGATTATATCACTTCCCAAGATTACCAAACCTGCCAAATGTTAGAAAGCTTGGATAAAAGGTCCTGATGTTATAAGCCATTAAGTTGAAAATGCATTTCTGACCGTAACATTCTTATATTCCATCCTGTTTACAAGACATTTGGAAGGAATATGTACCATACCTTTCCTGTCATCTCTGCCAAACGAAAGGACAATTTTAAAGGGACGCAATTTTATTAGCAATTGAATTTGTCCGCTTGAAGACCCTTTATTCAGATAAATAGCAGCACATGCAGTGCCAGTCAGAGGCAGGCACCTGGCATGGCAGGGGGAGGGAGGCTGTAGGATGGGGAGCAACCCCAAAGACTGTCAGACAAGTTCACTGGCCAATTACTGCATGCTTCCAGCTTTACAGGACCAATTGGTGTTGGCTTTGAGATGCGCATAGAAGGGACATAACTGGAACTTTGGAGTTAGCATCCCAGAAATTATAAGACGTGGTGTACACATCCAGGATGGCCAATTATCATCACAATCACATCCTGTAGCACTGTGACAGAGGACATGAGAGAATCTCTATTGGCTCTTGCTTAACAGATGCTTATGAAGTCATAAGCAATAATGACTCTCCCCAGTAATAAGTGCGGGAGAAAGGTTGGGATGGTCCCTGCACAGAATTAGGATATTTGGTTGACATTTCTTCTGGCCAATTGGCATCACAAACAGATCTTATACCACAGTGACACGTAAGAGAATCCCTGGTATAGGCTCATTCTCTGCATATGCTGTGCAGGCATATAAAATTGGGACCCTTTGTCACATATTTCCAATATTTGGAAGAGATTATCCTAAAGTTATGAGATACAGCTCTGCCAAATTTCATGTACACTGGTTAGACTACAAAAATGTTACAGTCAGACATACATTTACAAGTTAATTGCTTATTACACCAGGACCTTTTATCCAATCCTTCCAAACATTGGAAGAGATAGTAAACATGGGGAGGGGTATAAAGTAATTAAGTTTCATCCACATTAGATGGGAGAAAAAGTTGTTACAGCCTAGAATGTATGTGCAGATTTTTGCAAAATAATGTAATTCAACTGCTTATAAAATTGGATTCCTTTAGCCAATCTTTTTGAAATTTAGTACAAATAATGGCATTTACTGGATGTAGAATTCTTCTAAG
This sequence comes from Sphenodon punctatus, assembly GCA_003113815.1. Taxonomy (NCBI): domain Eukaryota; kingdom Metazoa; phylum Chordata; class Lepidosauria; order Sphenodontia; family Sphenodontidae; genus Sphenodon; species Sphenodon punctatus. Next base: position 711,946 of record QEPC01013355.1, on the reverse strand, counting down.
TTTTATCTAAATATAATGAAACACAAAAAGTCACATCTGTATATGTGTTTTCCATTGAAACCAATGAAAATTGAAAATGAAAGCAAAAAAGAAAACAAAATTTCTATATTTATGAAAACAAAAATGTACGATTTAAAAAACAAAAACTAAAACAGAAAAAAAAAGATGATGACATGGGTCCCTGATGCACACCTCTATTATGTGGGCCAGCAACTCCTGCATATTTGATGACAATGTTTGGATTTCAATCGCAGAGTCATATTTGCAATTATGGGTATTTTCAGATGTTACGAGATCACAGTGAACCACGGTGAATACCCACCTGTGGTCACTGTGTCTCGAACGTCTGTTTGGCGGCCGCCAGATGTTCGCCACGGTCAATACCCGCAAGGGGTCAATTTGAACCACGCTTCCAGGGCTAGCCAGGGGAATGTCCCGGGAAGCGTGGTCAAAAAGATCCCCAGCGGGGACCAAAAAAAAGTAAC
>QEPC01013355.1:688112-710665 GCA_003113815.1 Sphenodon punctatus | reverse complement strand
ATGTTAGACCCCTTGTCTCTCCCTCTGTTCCCCTTCCTAAGTCTCTCCCCCAGCTCCTGTCTCTCAGATTGTAAGCCCTAGGGGCAGGGACCGTGTCTATTGTATTACTTTGTAAAGTGCCAGGTACACTGCTGGCGCTACATAAATATTTGTTAATAAATAATAATAATAATAAGCAGTCTGGATGTATTGCAAAAGGCAAAATAATTAGCATTCATCCAGCCCAGTTGGGCAGCTGTTTAAACTTTAACGAGGTGTCAAAGTGCATGTGGCTGCCCTGCCAGCAACTTTATACACATAGAAGGGGAGACAGTCTGGAATAGCCAAATGTTCCAGGCTTATTTGAAACTCCAATAGACACAGTACTATGGGGAAACAGTTTCATCCACTCCAGGATTTATTGCCGTTGTGCACTCTGCTCCAGGTTAAAATAGCAAGCCCTGGAGAGGTCTTGGAGGGCAAGGGAGCTACGGCGTGAGCAAAGTATTTCATCCTGCATTGTGAAGTTTCCAACCATCCCTTGCATTTCCTCCAATCGTTAAGTCCTATTTTCCTATGGAGACATGTATCAAAATATTCCAGCAAATGAATCTGCTTTACATTACCCTCAAAAATTCAGCCATAAAGCAGGGAAAGATAGGAAACTGTAGGACACTACGACTCGCCGGGGTCCTGTTTATCAAAAGGTGAAGGCAGGTTTGTGTAAAGCAAAAAGGAAAAAGGAAAAAAAAAATGAAAGAAGCTCTTGTATCAGGTTGATTTAAGATGAAATGCAGGTTGCCGGGGGGTGGGGGAGGGGATCTTTCTATTAGGCAGTCATTTTTTAATATATTTTTTTTAAAGAAAGGTTTTATATGAGAATTGCAACAGTTCCCAAAACTTTTTCTGCATGACCCCATTTTGAGTCTTTAACTGCTGGGGCCTCGGGCAACGAAAAAAGAAAGGCAAAACATAACAAGTTTCCATTGGGATTACACAACCCCATCCACAGAGGGTATGACTAGCATTGCCACCTTTCCAAGAAGAAACCCAGAATTAGCTCATTTGCATTCATTTGGGTGCATTGGGATTCATGTAAATGTATGCAAATTGAAAGAAACATTTTGGCTTGCCTAATAAAGACAGGGGTGCTGGAGGTGGCATGGCATGGCATGGGGGCTGGGTGCAAAGGCATAGAGATGCTAGAGTGGATGGCTATTGGCCAGCCCCATAGCCCATACACAGAGGAGCCAGCAGTGAGAGTTTCGCCTCTTTCACTGTAAGCAAAGCAGGAACTTCCCCACGGCGTCTGGGTTTGAATAATGCTACACAATTCCCCCTTCTCCTCCAGTACCAGGGCGTACCTATAGTAGAGATATGTGGTGAAACTGCATCAGGGCCTACACCCAGGCTGTGGAACTCCCTCCCGGTAGAGGCCCTGGATCTCCCCTCCTTCTGTCCTATGTGTAAAACCTGACTTTTCCGGAGTGTAGGGTGGGATGGGAGGGAGATGGGGTGTAGGGTGGGGAGGGGAGTGGGTTGGGGGGGGTTGTTGTCCAGTGCCTTCCTTTTTAATGTGTTTTAATTGTGTTACTTTTAGATTTCTATGTTTGTTTATTATGTTATGAGCCACCCCGAGCTGCCTGGAGCAGGAGGGGTGGGGTAAAAATGCTGTAATAAATAAAAAATAAATAAATACAAGCCTTGGGGAGCACTCGCTAGTGCAGCTGCATCTCCTGCCACTGAGTGAGAGGGGGAGCCTGGGGCGGTGGGACATTCTATCTTCTTCTCCAGAGTCTATTCCAACCTTGCAAGTAGTATATTTTCATTCCAGGATAGGCAAAGGCAGGTCAAATATGAGGTTATAGTTGACTGACACTGAAAATTATCGACTGAATATTGTTGATTTAACCCTGAGCCTGGAGATGATGGGTGATTTCAGATGTTACGGGCGGGCGGTTCACCGCAGTGAACCCCCAGGGGGCGTGAACAGCGCAACCATGCGCGGGGGTTGTAAAACGGCCCAAATAGACATGCCGGGGAAGGGACCACGGGCCGGAACCGGGCCGAACCATCGCGGGCCGCGGCAGCACAACAGACGTGCAGCCGAACCCCCGCCAGGCACAAAACTCCCACAAGGCACCAGGCAGGGGCGGGACACAGACATGGCCGCCTGAGGGCAAAAGAAGCCGAAAGGCACACAAGGGAACGCCCACACAAGGGAAACGGGAAGGGAGGGGGGAAGAGGGAGAACAGCCTGACAGCCGGCACACACAGCGGACCCGCAGCGGGACACACTGCACGACCACATGCCCGGGCACACACACACACACACAAGGGAAAGGTTGGGAAGGGGGGGCAGGGGTGCCCGGAACACTCCACCAGGAACAACGGGAGGGACGAGGGGGGGCACCACCAAGGGGCAAGGCACGGGCAGCAGCAATCCCCACCCCCACACCGCCCCAGTCCACAGAGGTGCCCCCACATCAACAGAGGCAGTCCTGGAGGGGGGGGCCGGACCCCTGGAACGAGGCACGGTGGGGGCCCCCAATGCACAGCGAGCCCGGCACAGAGGGCCCAGGAGGAGGAGGTGGAGGAAGGGGGCCCCACAGTCACAGGGGGGCGGATGGAGGGCAGCCGGGTCCGGTGGAGCCCCTCTGCAGGTCCAGCGGCGCTCCGGCAGCACCCACCCGGGCAAGGGACAGGGTCCGGTCCAGTCCGGGAGGGGGCCCTACCCCCAGGTCATGCAGGCACCCGGGGGGGGCGGTGCAGTCGGTGCCAGGGCCGGTGGGAGAGGACCGCTAGCAGCACACGGGTGGGTCGGGAGCCCACACGGAGCGCCCCACCCAGCCACCGGGATGGCCAACAGGGATGGAGGGGGCCCAGGGTCACGGGCAGGGGCAGCAGCGAACAGCGAAGCAGGTGGGAGCTCACCGAGGCGGAGTCACCAGGGCGGGAGCAGGCAGCGGGGACCAGGGCCCCCCCCCCGACCAGGGCGGGAGCCCACGCGGGGGCACCACACTGTGGGGGCCAGGGAGGTGATGCAGCTGTCACAGGCCGCCGCTGGGGGCCCCCGAGGCCCCAGGGCCCGGGTGCCCAGCCCGGTGGACCAGATGGGGCCAGTGCAGCATGCCCCGGCGGTACCCCTGCAAGGACATGTAGTGGGCGATCAGGTAGTAGGCCTCGAAGGGATCGGGCATGGTGAGAGCCAGCTGCACGTCCACACGCGCCCACACCGCCAACAGGGACGACATCTCCACCGCGGAAGGCTCCGGCACACAGCAGGCAGCAGAAGGGGGCCACGGAAGGTGCCCCAGCTCCAGAAGGCGTTGGTACACCGCCCCACGGGTGCGCTGGTACCCACGGGCCCCGTGAACACAGGAAAAGTAGGTCACGGCCAAGGCAGGGCCACCCTCAGCCAGGCACTCCGTGTAGGCGCCCAGACCACACACCACCAGCGCAGACACGGTCTCCGAAGCGCTCCAGGGCACATGTGCGCACAGCATCTCCGGGATGCGCCCCTCAGGGAAACGAACCAGCCCCAGGGCCTCCGTATGCAGCCGGCAATCACGAGCGCTCGCCTCATAGCCAAAGTAACGGAGTCCAGAGCTCAGGCTCTCAAAGGCACCCACACGGCTTCCCGGGGCGGCCAGGAGCAGCTGCACGGCAGGGGTATGCCACAGGTCGCAAAGAGACATGGTCTCGCGGAAGGCCCAGATATGGGGGGCCCCTTGGGGGCCGGGCAGCGGGAGCCCCGTGGATGGGCAGCCAGCCATGGTCCGGCACGACAGGGAAAGGAACACGGAGCCCAGAGGGCACACAAACCGTCCAGGGCCGGGAGGGGCTCAGGCTGGCCCCCAGGACAGGGAACACGGCCCTGGACCGCAACATTGTAGCACAACAGAGCGAGGCGTGGGGTGCGGGCCCGGCACAGCTGCAGAACACAACAGCGAGCACACTGTCCGCCTAATCTCACCTTCAAGGCCATCCTGCTGCAAACAGCGTGGGGAGGGGGCCCGGGGTGCCGGGGGAGATAGCAGCTGGAATGCATCAGCCCTGGGCGCGCGCAGACCCGCGAGCCCGTGCAGGGGCGAGGCCTGCGGCTCCGCCTGCCAAGGCGCCCACCTGCAGGCCCGCACGGCCCGGGCCCGCTGGGGGGGGCGTGCCCGGCCGGGTGCCCGCCCCCCGGCCAGGCCCACCTGCACAGCCCCGCTATAACCGCTCCCAGCCCCCACCGGGGCCCCAACACCATGGAGCGCGATAGGGCAGGTGCGAACTGGATGTTCCTCGCGCTCGCGGCCGAGTGGCACCGTGATCACACGGAGCAGCTGCGCCTCCTGACCGAAGAGGTGCACCTGGCCGCCCGCTTGCGCTATGCCATGGCCCTGACGGCCCCCATGCGCCTCCGGGGCCAACACGCCCGCAGGAGAGCCCGTGCCCGGCTCAGGGCACGGCGCCTGTCCTGGGGGGCCTGGCTGACCGCCAGCCGGAGCCTCACCCGGCCCGCTGCGCTCCGCAGGGCCGCGAGGCGGTTCCTCTGGGCAACGGAGACCCTCCGCCGGGCAGCTCTGCTCGCTATGCCCATAGCGCGCAGCCTATGGGTCACGGAGCGGCCCCAGGCCTGGTGGGAGCGGGCCCAGGCCCACTGGGGGGAGGCCGAGTGGGGGTCCCACTTCCGGATGGGCAAGGCCACCCTGCTGCGCCTAGCGGAGCTCCTCACGCCCTGGCTGGAGCGGCAGCACACCTCCATGCGGGAGCCCATCCCCATGGTCCAGCGGGTGGCCATAGGGGTCTGGGCCCTCGCAACGCCCGACTCCTGCCGGTCCGTGTCCCAGCACTTCGGGGTGGGGCTCAGCACGGTCGCCTGCATCGTGCGGGATGTGTGCGAGGCTGTGGAGGGCGTGCTCCTCGACAGGACCATCCAGCTCCTGGACCAGGGCGCTGTGATGGCTGGCTTCGCGGCCGGGGGCTTTCCGAACTGCATCGGAGCCGTGGACGGGACCCACATCGAGATCCTGCGCCCGGCCGCGGGGGAGGCCCTGGAGTATGTGAACCGGCACGGATACTACTCCCTGCACCTGCAGGGGGTGGTGGACCACCGGGCCCGCTTCATAGACATCTACACGGGCAACTCCGGCCGGAGTCACGACGCCAGGATCATGACCATCTCCCCCTTCTATGCCCGCATGTACCGGGGGGACTTCGCGGACATGGGCATGAGGTGGATCGAGGGTGTTCCCATGCCCCCCTGCATCCTGGGGGACCCCGCCTACCCCCTGACCCGCTGGCTGATGAAGGTCTACCCTGTCCCGAGCACCCCTGCGGAGCAGGTATACAATACCCGCCTGTGTGCGAGCCGGACCGTGGTGGAGCGTGCCTTCGGGGCCCTGAAGCAGCGCTGGAGGAGTCTAGCTGGCCGCCTGGACTTCACCGTCCCCACCTCCGCCCTGGTGATCGGTGCCTGCTGCGTTCTGCACAATGTGTGCGAGACCGAGGGGGCGGCCCTGGAGTACCCCGAGCCCCACCGGCCCCCCGGTCCTGTTCCCCTGTACGTGAACGCAGGGAACCCCCGGGAGTACCGGTATGCCAAAAGGATCCGGAACGCCCTTGCAACCCACATCGCCCGGGGGGGCCCGCTGTGAGGGCCTTCCCGCCCCTGGGGGCCCCACCCCCCGTTCCGTGCCCATGCCCCTGTACACGCGGTCCCACAGCCCTGTCCCCCCCACAAACGGGCCGGGGACAACTGTCTCTTTACAACACTTTATTGCCCACACAGTGCACACAATCACCCTGTGCCCCCTCCCCACCCCCGTCCCCGTGACCCCGTCCACCACCCGCCCTCATGTGGCCCTCCCCCTCCCCCCCCTTCCCACCATCCCCCCGCGTTTCCTGGGCCGACCCCTCGTGCGGCCGCTTGGGCCCACCGAGCTCTGGGAGCTCCCCTCCCCCCCACTGTCCGTGTCCCCTGCCGTGTCCTGGGCCGGTCCCGGCCCCGGCAGGGGGCCGGGCGGCGGATGGGCAGCTGTGCCCGGTGCCCCGGTCGCGCCCCGGGGGGGCTGGACCCTCCGGAGGCCCGGGGGCACTGGGAGGCGCATGCGAGGGCCCTGGGGCCGGGGGGGCGCCAGGGGCGGCAGGGCTGGGCCCGGGGGCGCCGAGGGGCCCGGCATGGGGACCTGGGCAGGCAGGGCACCCGGAGGTGCGCCGGCCATCACGTAGGCACACATGGTGCCCGCATGCAGGAGCAGGGAGGTCCCAATGTCGTGGGACCTGTCCATCTTGGCACTGTGCTCCCGCACCATGCCCTGTATGTCCTGCCGGAGGCCCCTGAGCAGCCCCTGCTGCCGCTGGTGCTCCCGGCGCTCCCGCCTCCGCTCCAGGCGCACCTCCGCCTCCAGCCGGCGGTCTGTCTCCAGGGCCTTCTCCATGGACCGCTCTATGGCCGCCTCCATGCGGTCCACGGAGGCGATCATGCGCTCCCCCTGTTCCTCCGCCCTGCGGACGATGTCCTCCGCTTGCTCCTCCCTGCGCCTGCGGACCCGCGCCCGGTACTCCCGCATCCGCTGGGCTGGGGCCGCGGCCGGCGGAGGCGCCGCGCGCGGGGGCTGCCCTGTGGAAATGGGCGGGTGGGTCAGTGCAGGGCCCTGTCCCCTAGCGGGGTCGGGTCCCGGGGCCCCCTGCCCCCCCTCCCCCACTGAGGCCAGAGGCCCCCCTGGGCTGGCGCCCGGGGGGCCCTCCCGCAATCCCAGCCCTCCCGCCTTACCTGGGTCCGGCACCTGCTCTCCTGTGCCCTCCGCGGGGGCCTGCACCGTCTCGCTGGCCCGGTCCTGGGGCTCCCCATGTCCTGCGGGCGGGAGAGGGGGGAGCGGGTGAAGGGGGCTGGTTGTGGCCCCTGCAGCAGGGCCCCCACCCCCGCCCCTGCCACCGGCCCCCTGGTCGTGCCCCCCCCTGCCCTGGGGGCCCGCTTACCCTCTATGTCCGTCTCCGAGCCTTCGGAGGCCGGCGCCTCACCCTGGGAGTGCTCCCCCTGGGACCACTGGCTGAGGGTGGTGAAGGTGCCGACCTCCGACTCCGCCTGGCCGGCCCGGCGTTGGGATGTCTCCGGGCTGCTGCTGGGGGGGGGCCTTGGGGCTTCTGCGGGTCCCGGGTGGTCCTCCTGGGGGTGGGGGTCCCCTGAGCTCGTGTCTACCGGGCGGGCGGCGAGGGGAGGGGGTACCTCGGCCCGCTCCCTGCCCTGGACCACAGCGCTGCCCACCAGGCGTGGGGCAACTATGGAGCCCTTCATGTGAAGGATGCGGTCCAGGGCATCGTAGTAGGGGGCGGTGCGGGCCCCGTGGCCGGAGCGGCTGTTATTGTCCTTGAGGGCCTTGTACCCCCTCTTGAGCTCCTTGGCCTTCGAGCGACACTGGTTGACAGTGCGCTCGTGCCCCGCCGCCTCCATGTCGCGCACGATGTCCCGGTAGACATGCTCGTTGCGCTGGTTTATTGCGAGCTCCACCTGGTACTCGAGGGTCCCCCAGATCCGTATGAAGTCCCGGGTCTCCTGGAGGCCCCACTGTCCCCCTCTGTGATAGGCCTTCCTCCGGCTGGGCCCCTGCTGTTCCTCCTCCCGGTGCAGCTCCTGCTGCACCTGCCTGTGCTCCTCCTCCACCTCCTCCTGGGGGTGCGCCTCCAGGGGCCGGGGGCCGGGCTCCTCCTGGGGCTCGTCCGCCCGGGCCGACTTTCGTGTCTGGGGGGGGGAAGGGGGGTGGTTGGTTGCTGGGTGAGGGTGTGGGCCCTCTCGGGGGCCCCCTGCCCCCCTGCCCTCCGCCCGGGGTCCCCCTGCCCCCCTGCCTTCCGCCCGGGGTCCCCCCGGCCCCCTCCACAGGGGGTTCCCCTGTGCCCCCTGTTCCCCTCCCAGTGGGTGCCCTTACCCGTTTCCTGGGTGCCTCCTGTGGGCCTGTTCCGGCCGCTGTCCCCGGGGCGGCGCGACCCGGCTGCAGCTGTGGTTGGTGTTCCCGGGGCGCCTCCCTGGTCGGGTGCTCCCGTGTGCCCCCTTCCTGCACCTGTGCCCCCTCCGCCTGCATCGCTGGGCCTGGCTGCACGTCCTCCGCCTCCTGTGCCGCCGCTGTCGCTGTTCGTGCCTCCGGTCTCTTCCGCTTCCCTCCTCGCTCCATCCCGCCACGCTTGCTTGCTGCTGCTCTCGCTTTAAATCTCCCTCCGGTGTTTGTGTTGGTGCTGGTTGCCTGGCAGCGACGCTGCGTGCCTCGTCCCCGGCCGGGGCTCCATTTTTTTGGTTCCGCTGGGGGATTGGCGTCCAGACGTTACTTTTGCTTGGTTCCCTGTGGGGGTTCGTTTGACCACGCTTCCCGGGACCTTCCCCCGGCTAGCCCGGGAAGCGTGGTTGAACCTGACCCCATGTGGGTATTGAGCGTGGTGAACATCTGGCGTGCGCTGTTCAGACGTTCAGGGCCCTTTGGCCCCACGGGGGGGTTGAGCGTGGTTCACTGTGGTTGAGCGTGATCTCGTAACGTCTGAAGACACCCGATGTTTCAAAACCCTGAGACTCAGACTAAAACCCAGAGAAGTGGGTAGCTTTAGTCATGACCCAACTTTGCGACTGTGATAGGGTAGTCTGCTCAGGCTGTACTTCTCTAGAGGAGTCACCCCAAATAACTTTCACAGTACCAGGGTTTCTGAGTCCATTCTCCTTTCTTTACAGTCTTCCACCATCAATTGGTGGTATATTACAGCTACAGACTCTCAACTAGAGCTGAAATGAGTACTAAATTTAGTACCTGTGTGGGTAATGCCCACTTTCTCTGGTACCATATCGGGTATTCGAAGGGTTGCCTGGGTACCAATCAGGTACCCGGAACTCCCCCCCTCAAATTGGGTACTTCCAGTGCTGTTTTTTCGATTTACCAATTCCCAACTGGTATATTGATATACCAATTGGTATATCGAGTTGGACAACCAAAATATTGGCACAATTTTTTTTTAAAAAGTTACTGGAAGTAGTTTACCAGGACTGGAAGTTGACTTTCTGGGATCAGAAAGTTGATTTTCTGGGACAAAAAACCCATACATAGGTGGGTTTTTTTTTTTTTTTTAAAAAGGCAGAGACGAGGGGGGGGGGAAGCAAAAAATAATAATAATAATAATAGTGTAGTTTTCCGGGATCGGAAGTTGCAGAAAAATTGTTGGAACTTGGATGAAAACCAATATATCGATGTTGGGAGTCAGTATATTAACAAAAATATCCAAAATACAGTACCAGCTGGAAATCAACATTTTGGGACATTGGATACTCAATTCGGTCATAATCAAGTACCACATGGTACCTGTTCGTTACCGGGTTGATTTGGGCACTGGAAATTTGACAGGTTACCTGTTTTTGTGGGTACCCTCTTTCAGTTCTACTCCCAGCATGACAAATTCCCTGTCAAAGCTCCAAGCCCAGCACCCTAAAGTGTTGATCCCTTCACTGGGTTCCCAGTCAATACCAGGAAGCCGTTCCCTCGGTTGCAGCCACTTTTAGCTTCTAACCTTCTCAGACATTATAGGCCGCCATATTCCCAGCCACCCGAGAAGCCCTGTTTGGTGCAGGCCAGGCCTCGGGGCAGGTTCTCTGTCTCCTTCCTCTAGGTCTTCTACACAGCAACTTTCAGTCTCAGTGCAGGGCCTATCAATCCATTTGCTGACAGGTCTTGTGGTCTTCCCTTCTGAGCTCCAGTCAAGGGCACAGCTATAATAGAGACAGGAGCAGAATGGATGTGCAGCTTCACCGGGGCCCGTGAGCCTGGTGTGTGGGGGACGCTCTTCACTGCAACTGCCTTCCCTGATGGCAGGAGGCAGGGCAAGGACGGAGGTTAATTTAAACAGCAACAGGACCCATTCTGACCTAGATACCCCTGGTTCCAACTCAGCCTTTTATCTCTGGTGCTCCTAAGCTGGCTGAAACTTCCTGACACATCCACCTGGATGCTCTCACGCTAGACTAATTGGCCCAGTTAACCCCTTCCAGGCTTGACTCAATAGTCACTCCAAAGATTAGGCAACTCATCCAGCCCTGCTTGTGCCCTGATTCTTTACAGATTCACAGTGGCCCTGTTACGAGATCCTAACTCACAATTTTTGAACCTTGCGGTACTGATTAGGCACAGCCAGTGTATCCTAGGGGATATAGGGTTAGAATTGCACCTAGGTTCAAATTAAAGGGATGTAAGCTGTGCATGTGACTCATGGCCTTGGTTTGTTGACTCGAAATGTATCAAGAAAAGAGATGAAATGAGTACCAGCAAAAAACTAGGTATGGGCGAACAGAACTGAGTTTGGAAATTTGGTTCGGTTCAGTTCAGTTCGGAAATTCGGTTCAGTTCGGAAATTCGGTTCGGTCAACCGAACTGTTTGAGTTCAGTCTGAACTCCAAACTTCCGAACAAAGTTCAGAAATTTAAACCCCATTGAACTAAATGGAATATTATTTTTTAGGGATGGGCGAACAGAGCCGAGTTTGAAAATTCGGTTCAGTTCGAAAATTCGGTTCAGTTCGAAAGTTCAGTTCGGTCGACCAAACTGGTTGAGTTCGGTCCGAACTCCGAACTTCTGAACCACGTTTGTCCATCCCTACAAAAAACAAGTATACTCAGTGGGGCTGATCCCATGGCCTGCGTGCGCAGCCATGCTGTTTGTGCACACGCTGCAGGTACCATGCTGGGGGCAGGGGTGCACATGTCTTGTCAAGGAATTCTTTGCTGCCCTCATAGTGTCTGCAAAGTTGCGTCCAGTGGAGCTGTTCTGGTGGTGCGGGGTCTGGTCAGTCCGGCCTCCCTCCGCCTGGATGGGGACTTGTCCCAGATCCACTGTGAGGAGTTTGCCACCTATTTTGCAGACAAGATCGCTCAGATTCAGAGTAATTTCAACACCGGGTTGGATGCAGTAGGTGAGGAGTGTGAGGTTATGGAAGCACCGTCTGGTCGATCTTTCTGGGAGTAGTTTCAGGAAGTGACGCTGGCCGATGCAGTGAATGTCTTGGGGTCTGTTCAAGCCACAAGTTATGAATTAGATCCGTGCCAGTCCTGGTTGATAAAAGCTTCCAGGAAGACGTTGGGGTTGGTTCTGGCAAGGGTGGTTAATGCATCCCTTTGGCAGGGGAAGTTGTCGCCCAGTCTCAAAGAGACTGTGGTGCACTCCCTGAAGAAGAAGCCTTCACTGAATGTGGAGGCACTCGCCAGTTACCATCCTGTCTCTAATATTCCCTTTTTAGGGAAGATTATTGAATGGGCCATGGCTCTATAACTCCAGGTGCATCTGGACTGTATTGGTTTCCTTGACCCTTTTCAATGTGGGTTCTGCCCTGGCTATGGTACTGAGATGGCGATGGTGGCTTTGGTGGATGATCTCCGCCAGAAGATGGATGCAGGATGTTCTATGTTTTTGATCCTGCTAGATCTCTCAGTCGCTTTTGATATCGTGGACCATGGACTGCTCTTGAGACGGCTGCGAGTCCTGGGGGGTCTTGATGGGACTGTCCTTGGGTGGTTCCGCTCATTCGTCTCAGGGAGAAGCCAGCGGGTGGTGCTGGAAGCTGAAACATCGAGCCCCCTGGCCTTGACCTGCAGCGTTCTGCATGGTTCAATTCTGTCTACACTTCTGTTTAATGCGTATATGCAGCGTCATGAGAGGGTTTCTTCGGGGTGCAATGTCACCAATATCCTGATGATACTCAGCTGTACCTCTCGTTTTTGACTGACCCAGGTCCCACTGTCTCGTTGCTTTCCCAATGTTTGGAGGCTGTGGTCAATTTGATGTGGCAGAGCAGACTGAAGCTCAATCCTGATAAGACGGAGGTGATGGTGGTGGGTAGGGCGAGGGAGGTGCCGACCCCTCTGGTGTGTGGGGGGGTCTGCCCTCCTGTAGCCCAGCAGGTTCAGAGTCTGGGGGTGGTTTTGGATCTGGGCCTCCATCTTGCTCAGCAGGTGAAACTGTAATCTTACAGCTTTCCCCAGCTGTATCTAGTGCAGAGGCTGCACCCATATATCTCCGGGCCCGACCTGGCCGCTCTTATTCACGCCTTCATCACCTCGAGGCTAGACTACTGCAACGCGCTCTACGTGGAGCTTCCCTTGATTCTGGTTTGGAGGCTGCAGCTGGTGCAGAATGTAGTGGTCCGTCTCCTTACAGGGACGAGGTGACGGGAGCATATTACACCTGTGCTCCGTGCTCTGCACTGGCTTCCTATAGTATGCCGAGCCAGGTTCAAGGTGCTGGTGTTGGCCTATAAATGGTCTGGGCCCCTCATACCTTGGGGACCGCCTCACTTTCCGCACCCCAGGGCGGCCCCTGCGGTCTGGCAGGGGCACCGTCCTGGAGGTCCCCCGTGTTAAACAGGGGGCCACGATGGAGAGGGTGCTCTCGGGGGCCAGACCGCGACTTTGGAACTCCCTCCTGGAGGAAGCTTGCCTGGTCCCGAGTCTGATGGCTTTTCGCTGAGCCTGTAAGACCTGGCTGTTCACCCAGGCCTTCGGAGTGGAGGGTGGGAGGGTAGGGAAGGGAGGTGGGGAATTTTGGGGTGGGGGTGGGTAGTTTTAATTGTTTATATTGCTGATGTTTTATGTATTTTAGTTTTGTTCTATCCAGGATGCCATAGGCATGAGGGGGCAGCCAATAAATACAAATAAATAAATAAATAAATACATTTGCTGTATGTGCTGGTCTGAAGGGCATGGGATTGTCTGCATTGAATTTCTAGTACCTGAATTGGCCCACAGTGTTTGGGTACTAATTGGTACCCAATTAATGCCTGATTCAGGTATCCAGTACCCCAGAATGTTGACATGAAGTCCTGGTATTTCGACTTCCAGTCCTGAGTTTCCATCCCAATTTTTTTTTTCATTCTTTTGTACCAATTTACCAATCATTAAACAAAATTTTTGTAAATTAGTAAATTATTGATTTTTTGGGTATTTGGGTACCTAGCTGGTGACTGAGTAGCCTGCTGGGTACCTGATATGGTGTTAAAAATATGGGTATTGCCCATAGATGCTTACTTTGTTGCCAGTTTCATCTCTTATCTTATTGCAGAGAACCCCAAAATCTTAAAATTAGTTCATTTTGGAGCCATATGATTTTCCACAGGTATCAAAGAGGATTTCAGTTCTCCATTTTAAAAGACACACTCTTTATCCTCATGTAACTTCTTCTCTAACTTATGCCACATGGGAGAATTTCGATTTTGTCGCTGCCAACAAACGGTTACTGAGTCAAATGCTGTAGCTTAGTGCTCTTAAAAAAAAAAAAAAAAAGATTACACATTTATATGTTTAAGAAGAGCATCTGTAGTTACACTCGCCAGGATAAAATTACATGGGCTATCAATCTTTATGCTTCAGGGCATAAACTGATTACCAGCTGGGGTCAGGACGAAGTTTCCCTCACTGGGAGAGCATTGCACAGTTAAGGGAATTATGCCTTTTAAAGTCTTCCCCTGAAGCAGTGGCCATTGCTGGTCACTGTCAGGGACAATGTATTGGTCTAGATGGGCCATTGGCATGTTCCACTGCCATGGTTCTATGTTGCTAACTCCCAATGATTTAGGAATGTCACATTTTCTGGATTTTGTTTGTCATTGGGGCGGGTTACTCTGCAGAGGTGAAGTGCTTAGATACCATGACGAAAATCACCCTATAGACTAATGCTGGTCAACTATGAACATCAGACCTACTGATATGGGAATCGCGAATGAAATTTCACAATCAAAATTCACCCACTCCAAACATTTAGTACTTTTTTGGTTTACAGAAATATTTTCATATCATAGAGACACTCCTCTACTGCAAAGGTTTCAAGATTGTGGGTTGGGAGCAAAACGGGGCTGTGCCATCTGCAGATAGAGTTATGACACCACTGCTATTTTATATGCTTTGCGTGACTTTCTTGTTATCTGAAGTCACAGAATTAAATTTAAGTCTCAAAGTGGGATCATGCTTAGAGCTGAAATGGGTACCTGATTTCGAACTTGTGGATAATATCCACATTTTCGAGTACTGTGTTGGGGTACTAAATGAACTATCTGATCACTTATTGAGTACCCAGATACTTCCAAATATCGATAATTCCAGATATAAATTTAGGATTTTCTAGTTACTAATTCAAAAATTGAGACAGAAAACAAAAAAAAATCAGGAACAGAAGAGACATTCTGAGACCAGAAGTCAACATTTCGCGATATTGGGCAATTTCGGACATGACGGGCCATTTGGCCTGCCACGCTGAACCCTGGACCGGGTCCTTTAGACGTGCCGGCCTGATCACTAACGGGGATCGGGGAGGGGGTGGGGCTGCGCGGTGTGACATGCGGCCACACAGCCCCACCCTCCCAAGTTCCCTCAGCCGCTTGACCTCAGGGAGACAGGTGGGTGCAGCAGCCAATGCGACCGCTGCACCCAATCCCGTACTGCAGTCAGGGCCATGATCTGGGATGGGCCAAGGGTAACAGACATTACTTTTGGCCCATCCCGGATTGTAGCCAATCTAACTAACCACGGTTCTGGACCTGCGGCAGGCCGCAGGTCCAGAACCGTGGTTAGCTTTGACTCCCACCAGAGATTCACTGTGGTGAACATCTGGCAGGGGTCAACTAGACGTTACGGCGGTCACAGCCACCACCCTGAATCCACTGTGATTCAGGGTAGTTGACTGTGAATCTGTGATCACGTAACATCTGAAATTATGCAGAAAGTACCTGAATAGACACTAATCAGGTACTGATTAGTTCCTGAAATTTTCAAGTCAGTTCAGGTATATGAAATTTGATGGCTAAACCTGTTTTTGCCATTGCTCGTTTCAGATCTAATCATGGTGGGTTGTCATGGAATCTCCTTCCTTGGATGTTTTAAAGGACCATCCGGACAAGCATATGTCTGTGATCCTGTAGGTAAAGGATATCCTGCCTTGGAGCACAGGGCTGAGCTAGATAACCTTTAAGGTATCTGTGAACCCCAATATTATTATTAATTATTAATTCTTCTTCTTCTTCTTCTTCTTCTTCTTATTATTATTATTATTATTATTGTGCCAGCAATGTACCAGGCACTGTACAATCAATAATTATAGACAGGTCCCTATCTGAAGGGTAGGGCTAAAATTTGTACTTAATTTAGTACCTGTGGGTAACACCCACATTTTTGAGTACCACGTCAAGCACTTAGCAGGTTACCTGGATACCCCCCCAAATTAATACATTTTACTGATTACCAGTACCAATTTTTCAATTACCAATTGGTATATAAGGTCAGAAAACAATAAAATCAGGAAAGAAATAATATGGGACCAGCAATTTATTTTCTGGGACTGGATGTTCACTTTGATTTTCTGACTTTCCAGAATGAGAAGTCAATTTCCTGGGATGGAAAACTGATACATAGGTATCAGAAGTTGGTATATCGACAAAAAAGTGTTGTTGTTTTTAAAAAAATGGCATTGGAAGTCAACATTCCGGTACCGGAAGTCGACATTCCAGGACATTCCAGGACATTGGGTACCGAAATTGGGTTGCAATTCTTTTGCTTATGGTACCAGAAATGTAATGAGTTTAGGTGTTGCTGTCTTGCAGATACCCTCTTTCAGCTCTATCCAAGGGGCTTACAATCTAAGACAGAGAGACAAAGTGGTTCGAATGATCTCTTTTATTGGGCCAACTGTTTTTGGTGGAAATAAGCAAGCTTTCGGGCCACACAGGGCTCTTCCTTAGGCCTGTAGCATAGCCAGTCAGAAATATATAAACTGAGCAAATGTAGAGCAGGTCTATATGAGGGGGCATGGAATGGGTGGGAGTAGATAGAACAAGGTGAGAGGAGGGAGAGAGAGATGTGCCAGACATTTAAAAAGGGTTGTAAAATAAAATTATATATTGGTGTAGGAGGCAAACTAAGAAAGAATAGGTAGTGTAAATAAATGTTCTGTGTTTGACCAAGGTTATAATGATGTCCTGCTTGGAATTGAAACAGATCTCTAAAATCCATAACCATCGTTAATAACCAAAATGTCAATTTATATCCCACCTTATCCCCTGAGGCTCAGGCTGTCTTACAATAAACACATAATACAAATATAAAATACATAAATTAAAACCCCACAAAACTAGCCCTCCCTCCCCCAAATATCCGTCCCCAAAATCAGGACCAGAAATCGACATTCTGGGATACTGAGTACCTGAATAGGCACTAATCAGGTACCAATTAGTACCTGCAATTTTCAAGTCAGTTCAGGTACCAGATATTCACTAGCTCTAGTCATGCTTGGCCAAATAAAAAGGTTTTACACTGCTTCCAGAAGACATTCAAACTAGGGCATAGGCAAATCTCCAAAGGGAGAGAGTTCCAAAGCTGTGGGGGGGAGGGGGGGGCAACAACCAAGAACGCTTCTCTGCAGACCCGAGTCGTATGAAACTGGGCCAATGATGGAACCTGCAAGAGGGCACTGTCGGCAGATCTTGTCAACCATCCCATATTCAATAACAGACTTGGCTCATTTTTACATATCCAGCCTGTAGCGTAATAATATCTGAATTAACAACTCAGTGTTTTAGATTACTCTGTGGATTTATGACCTTCTGGGAGAAGAAGTTATTTCTAGACCTTCTGCCAACCCTCAATTTCGAGTAAATGAGAATAGACTAGTTCTGGGACCTGGGGTGCTTTATGAAAGGGTCGGTAGTGGGGTGGAATCATGATCTGAGACGGAAATTCAGACAAAGGATTAGCAGTGTTGTTTGAGCAGACAACACGACTTTGTATTAGAAAAGAAAGACAGGGCTTGCTGCAATATTCCAGGGAACAGCTTTATGCACCAATATTTTTTTAAAAAGCTAGGCCCGTTCCTGCCCCATTCAAATCCCACCCACAACTTTCACGGGAAAAGAACATACGCGGAGCATATTTGGCAACATGATTAGGAATGCATCAAGTACAGTATTAGTCAATTTTATATCCTCAGTTGCATGAAATCTGTGTGTTTAAAAAATATAATAATTTGCATCTCATGGCTTTTGATAACCTCCGGAGTGCACTTGAAATTCAGCACATGCCCACAGCACCTCCCGGCTCACCCCATTTTTAACTGAAGACCAATGGTTTCTATTAAGGGATCAGGCAGGGACCCTGACAAGCCAGTCAATAACTATGTGAGGTTACTTCATTAATGCTATAATGGCTGATAGAGTGAGAGGCAAAAACCAGGTTCCTGACAGCAGCAAATGAAAATGATAGAGATTCCTGAAGCAATACGCCTTTCTTTTGTCATTGTCTTTTGCTTGGCTTATTCAAAATGTGGCATTTATGTATTCAGCCTTGATGAATGTTGCTGGCTTTAAGTACTTTTTCCATCTCTAATGCAGTGCCGATTGCACATTGTTCTGTCTTCCTCTCTCTCTCTCTTTCTCTCTCTCTCTCTCTCTCTCTCTCTCTTTTCTATAACCTCTGCTGTCAAGACATTGCGGGCTGAAGGGTTGCAGGCACTGGCTAAATAGCTTTTTTGCTGTAAACGGTGAGAGTGAAGGGACAATGTATCATGACTGCTGGCGGGGTCATGCAGCGGAGTGGGTGGTGGAGACAGGCTCCTATTGCTAACGTGCTGCCAGGTTCGTCCCATCCTTGTGTACAGGCAGAAGCCATAAAGAAAAACAAAGGGACCGGAGTGAGAGTTCATTGGGTGATACAAACGTCAGGGAAATAGGAACTGTGGTCAGTCGCAAGGCCAAGTCGCACTCTCTTCAACAAAAGAGCACTCTGTCTTGTTCTGTAGAATACATCCTTGATTGTGTCAAGACCGACACTGAAATGAAAATCAGTACCGAACTCTACAAATCTGGTATGTTCAAATCTGTGTTTGAGACGTGGATACAAAAGGGGATTTACTTCTGGATTTGTTTGTGGTTAATGGTTACAAATTTTTGTTTTGGTTTTTCCCGTTTGGTATTCTGGTATTGGGTAACTTGAACATTTTGGACGGTATTGTTTGTAGCGTAAGTGGGGTGGTCCTCTCGGGGCAGAAGTCCTTGTTGGATGCAGTCTCATGCATTCCACTCAAACACAGATTCCTTCAACATTATTAGTTCCAAATCTCAACGCACCAAGTTCCTTACTACTAACGTTGACAATGTCCATATATAAACCTGGCTGTTTGCCCAGGCCTTTGGGAGGGAGGGTGGGGTGTGTGTGATTTTAATCCCCCGCCCATTTATTTAATTATTTATTGTTTTCTAGCCCTGTTTTATTGATGTTTTTCTCTATTTATATTTTAACTAAATTTTAATTGTTTTTATTGCTGTTGTTAGCCGCCCCGAGCTGCATTGCAGGAGGGGGCGGGATATAAATTTGTAAAAATAAAAATAAATAAATAAATAAACCAGACTTACTCCAAGAGTGAATCAGCTCTCTTTCTGAGGAGGGTTCCAAACAACACTGGGTGAGATCATTCCCTGCCATGAATTCTTTGGGCCTCTGCAAGCCAGCCATCAGGACATACTTGTGTCAGACAGGGTCCTGAGTATGGCCATTTTCACATGGCGCTGCTGGATGAAGGGATGGGTGTGTGCTGGTGGTGGGTGAAGGTGGGTGTGCTCCCTTTCCCATGGACACACTCATCTCCACCCACCTCCACCCATCTCCATCCACAAAGCCTCCTTCGTTTTGTTGGCCGGCTCCGTGGGTGGGTGATGAGCAGAGGTGGGTGTGCACTAGGAGCACGCATGCACCCCCATCCACCGCTTGTGGTGTTTCAACAGGCCCACACCCATCCCCCCACTCATCACCGCAGTGTGTGCATGGTCACACACACACACACACACACACACACCACACACCCAGCCCAGAGGGGAGGGGGTGTCCATGTGAAAAAGTCCTATATTCTAGCCTCCTGGCCCCTTCAGCTAAGCCCTCCATAAATCAAACTTCTATTATCTCAAAGCCAGACTCCGAAGCTCAAGACTCTGCCTTGGCGATACTTCCAACTTGGATCTCAGCTCAGGTTTGGTTTATTTATTTGTTTGTTTATTTAATTCATTGGATTTCTTAGCTGCCCCATCCTGCTACAACAGCTCGGGGTAGCTCACAACATGTTAAAACATATACAAATATAGTAATATAAGATCGTAATATAATAAATACAACAAATATGTTAGGGTAGGAAGGGGGAACCCCAGGGAAATACCCACGGACCTCAGTATACCACCCACCCAACCACATAACCAACACCCGATCCTGTTCACCCCTGGTGGGACTCCACTCTGTTATTTGAGAGACACAACCCCTCAGGTTCATAAGTGGCCCTAATTGCCCCAACTGGGACGAGGCCGTGTCATCATTGGGTTGGGAGACAGCAAGGCCCAGAATGGAGCCCCTCCACTCTGTGGCAAAATCAACCCCTTACCCCCACACTAAACCCCCATCACTCACACCCCACTCACTCGGGAAGGAAACAATGCACGATTGTGGGGGGTAACGTGGGCCGAGTACCTAGGTAACAGGGGGGTGGGGTTCCAAGGGACCACACACACAGGCTGACAAGTAAAGGGGGACCCAGACAAATGGGGGTAGACTGGGGATTTTACAACATGCCTGACACCCTGCTCCTTTCACGACACACTACCCTCACTCACACTACAACCGTCCCTGCTATACTCACAACACTCGCACCGACTCAAGCTCACAGCACTCTCACTCACAGACGCACCAATTGCTGCACGATGAACACAATGCTCTACTATGGAAGGGATGGGGCCAGTCTCACAGCGTTGCTGCTCACCTGTGAGACTCCTGTTTGGCGCTAAATAGTGCAGACCTGCCCCCCTTTGCACACAGCCGTACTGAGCACCGCAATGTGCTGGACGACCCTGCCTCGTCATTAGCTAGCTGCGTGGGTGGGGCCCCGTTCTCTGTATCAACCCCCGGCCGTGGCACCACTGGCTCTGTTTGCGTGGGTGGGACCACACCTCCTGACGTCCCCTCGCTGCTGCTGCAGCGTGCGTGTTGGCCAGGACCCCGCCTCCGAGGGCGCCCAAAGTACAGAGCTAGGCGGACATCCATCAGGAAGGAGTTTCACAGCCTTGGTGCAGCCACCAAGAACACCCCTCCTCCCCATCATCAACACCCGGGAAACCCAGGGGACTTTGAGGAAGGCACCCCCGGCCAACTGCAGGGACCGATCCAGGATTTAACAAGCAGATTGACTTGATCACCTAGTCCTGTACATCCAGCTTTCTTGCAACTCCCCTGTTCAGGTCCAGCCTGGTATTCCAAATGGAGGAAATAGCCATTCCTTATTTCAGTTACAAGTTACAAGTCACAGGAGTGACTTGTAACCAATCAGTGGGGCCAATCCGATTGCCCAGGGATCCCACGTACACCTCCGTACATTTCTGCATGGTTTCCATTCGACACAGCGTGCTGGCAATGGAGGTGCACGAGGTTCCATGCACGGGATCTTCAGACCATTGGATCAGCCCCACTGGAACTAATCATTGGTAGGTGGGTTCTTCTTCTACGTCTTCATCTTTGTCTTTGTCTTTGTCTTTGTCTTTGTCTTTGTCTTTGTCTTCTTCTTCTTCTTCTTCTTCTTCCAGGTTTTGGACTACTATCTACTTACTCTTTAATCCTGCAGTCCTTCTACTAATCTCTTTACACCTCCAGTCCCTTCTGCTCTGTCATGTTCACTCTGCCTCTTTCTCTGACCCTTCACAACCCAGAACATTTTAATGTTACGTAAAGTTATGCAAATCTACCATTTGATCCACAAAGTAAGCACTTTAAAAATAAATAAATAATAACGTCGACCCACCCACCAAAAGCAACTGAGTAATGCTGCCTTAATCGGTCTTTGGTTAGCGCCGGCTGATTTAGAAAAAATCTAGAAGAAGCTATGGGTTAATTAGAGAGAAATCCATTCCCTGTAGTGCTGAATCAAGCAATCCCAGTAGGGCCGATCCCATGTCCCGTGCATAAAGTGTGCATCCCTTGTGTGCATATGTATGTGCAAGTTCCATGCAGCTCCATCGGGATTGCATTGTGCTGCACAGGACCCACATGGATCCCACTCAAATCCCACTTAGGAGTGCAGCCATGCAAAGTTGTTTCTGTAAGAAACAGACCATTCGCTTGTGCTTGCATGGTGAGGAAACTTACCAGCTTTTTTTTTACTATTTTCACTAGTTCCTGTTTGGTAATTGCCACTGATCGGCACTTCTGGCAATTCTTCCTAGGAAGAAGCAGTCATACACCATGCAATGTTCCTTACATGCTGTTTATGCTTGCTTGTGTACGATTACAAGTTCACGATGCAACAAATAGGTCCTTGTTTTGGTTCCTTTTAAACTGTTTTGACTGGTGTATTTCAAGGGCTAACCCTTGAAATGTGCATTCTGATACCGGAAACTGTTGTAAAATTCTGGGAAGTGATGAAAATACTGGAAAATAACTAGTGGTAAAAATAGAAAAATATCAAAAAGTACAAAAAAGTACCAATCCCCCAAATGGCAGATAATCACAGTGCTGATCTTGACAACAGCAGAAGCATGGATTCAGTGGCTAGTGATGAAACCCCTATGAATAATCACAAGTTCTGCTGAAAGATAGGTACTACTACTCACCGATGGTACAAAACTGTCCTTCCTGCCACAGCTCTAATTCCCTGGATGAAGTGGTAACCCTCTCAATCCTCGGAGGTCGGTCAGTGGGTGTTTTTACGCACACATTTCTCCTGGATGTTTGCTGTTACATCCTGAACTTTCTGTGTGTCTAAATCACTCACTTAGATCTTAAACATCTGGATCTTTGAACTTCTGCGTAGAACTTCTCGCAAAACATTTGTTTGTAAAACGTTTTCCTGGTAAACTGCTTTGCTCCAGGCAGCTGTGGTCACTTGGTTTCCATGGCAGCCTGTCACGTCTACAGCTGCGGCTACTTTTGGCTGCCTCAGGGCAGTGTTTGTGTGAAGAATGCATTCAAGAACTGCCTCAGGGCAGTGTGTGTTAGGCATGGGCAAACGCGGTTCAGAAGTTTGGAGTTCGGCCCGAACTCGGCCTGTTCGGATGACCAAACCTGAATCTGAACCTGAACTGACCGAACTGAACTCAATTCTGAACGTTGAAATGACCAACAGTTCGGTCAGTTCAGATCACGTTCGGGTGGCAAAAAAAGGGTCACTGGAAGGTCAAACGTGACAGGGAGGGGTAGTCAGCTGAGTAGCAGACTTCCAGGCACCAGGGGTGGAGAGGCTTGCAAGAAACAAAACTATCTACCTCCCCCCTTTCCAACACCTTCTGAGCTAATCATTGTTCCTGACCAGCAGGCGTTTCAGAAGGCTCCCTCTCCCAGCATTTCCCAGCTCCCTAATCCATTGCAATCCTCCTCCCATTTCACCCATCCAGCCCATCTATCCCCATATTCTCATTCATTTATTTAGCATAGCTTAGATAGATTTAGTGGTTATTTTTTGTTTTTACCCCTCCCTGTGTTCCCTGTGTTCAATCTTCCTTCCTCCCTCCCCACTCCATTGAATCCTTTCCCTCTCCCATATATTCCATCCCAGATTCCCTGCCCT
>QEPC01013355.1:641235-663937 GCA_003113815.1 Sphenodon punctatus | reverse complement strand
GGGGGGGGGGGGGGGGGGTGTTGTTGCACATATGTGGCTTTTTAGCCATTTTTTGTTATTTTTCACGAGTTGAGCAGAGCTGCTATGGGACCAATCCCAAACCCTGTGTGCATGCCACATGCATCCCCCAGGGGCTGTGGAGACATAAAAGAGCTGGCTACATTTATTTATTTATTTATTTATTTAATTTTTAGAATTTTGCTACCTCGCCTCTCCTGCCACAGGCAGCTCAGGGTGGCTTACACTTTGTGAAACATTAAAACATTAAAACAACAATTCAAAAACAACTAAAAGGAGGACAAAAAGAAAAATCCCTACCCCAACAAGCCACCCCCTCACCCATCTCCCCCGCCAAATGCCTGGCAGAACAGCCAGGTCTTACAACTTCTCCGAAGTTGCGAGGGAAGTGTTGGAAATTGCCTTTAAAAAAGTGTCCCAAGCGTGCTGTAAAACTAACATAAATGTCCCCCAGGGTCCTGGAAAGTAGGGGTGGGATTCCAGGCAAATTAACAGTTACTGGTTTTATTGGTATCGGATTAATCCGATATCAGATTCATCGGTATTGGTATATCAGTTGTTTAACTTTGCTGATTTTTCGGATTGTTAACATTGCGGCGATTTTTAAAATGGCCGTAATGTTAAAGCTCCGAAAAATCGGCAATGTTAAAAAAACGATATACAGATACCAACATTATCGGTATTATCTGATTAATCCAATATAGACAATTATCGGCATTATTGGATTAATCCGATACCAATAGTCCCATCCCTACTGGAAAGTGATGAAAAGTGATGAAAAACTATGGGAAATGATTTTAAAATGCTGGAAAGTGACAAAAAAGGACAAATAAATACTGGAAAGTGATGAGGTTGATGGGAAATGGTGGGAAATCACAGGTGTCAATATTGATGATGGCAGAAGCACAGAATCACCAGAGACTGACAAAGTACTGATGAACAGTCACAGGCACTCTTGAAAGGTCGGTATTTTCCACCCAATGGAAACACTTGCTCTTGCCTCAGTCCCGCTCACTGGTAGCCTCAATCAAATTATTACTATGACTTAGCTCCCCATCTATATAATTTGGGATACTAAGCTACCTCACAGGATTGTTGCAATGGTCAACTAAGTAAGGATTGGTAAGTACTTTCAATGTTAAAAGTGCTATAGAAATGCTATAAGAGAATAGGCGATCCCATAAATTTCCCAAGCAATTTTTTCCCCACTGTCCAACTATTCCCCCAGATACAAAGCTCTTCCAAATATTCACCCTTTAGAGCTGAAATGGTTATGCATCGAAATGAGCAAACCTGTCGACTCAGAACAATCCACCCTGAAATGAACAAACCTAGCTATGAACGCTACCTGTCCAGTCTTCCACTGATTAGTCATTTCTGTATTTTGGGTTCATCCAGTTTGGTTCATTGGGTTTGTTTTGTTTGGTTTTCACATTTCATTCCGTTTGTTCGCTTCAGCCACGCCCAGTTTTTACTACTCATTGTCCACCACTCACTTTCATTGGTCCTGGCAAAAACCAACAATGAAACAGAAAGGAATGAAATAAACATAGTTAATGAACCAAACAAATTGAACAAGAATGTGAAGAATCAGTTAACGAATGTCGTTTGGGTCGACTACAACCTGCTCAAAATTGGGGGGAAACCCTGCAAGCAGTTATTCTGCTGCTCATTTCACTTTTACCCTAAATCTCCCTTCTTGCAAAGCTATTACCCTTTCCCTACATTCAGTGTCATTGGAGAACAATTGTTCTCCTTCTGCTCTATGACAGACTTTTAAATATTTGAAAGGTACTATCAAGTTTCTCCTTAATTTTCTTTTCTCTAGGCTAAACACACTCAATTTCTTTCACCTGTCTTCACAATGTTTTTAATCCCAAACCATTTATCATCTTGGGAACTCACCTCTGAATTTCCCCTGATTTATCTACATCTTTAATTAAAAAATATGTGCTGCCTTTCAAGAAAGCATGCTGATATAGGAAGCAAGTAGTCCTATCTAAGGCCTTAACCACACAGTTCCATAGGATGTTCTTATTCATTACAGCAGCCATGATGGTTCCTTTGTTTGTGTTTCTGTCTGTACACATGAACACAGAAATTACGGGTGAAAACAGACATGACGCTAACCACCCTTTAACCACCCTTGGTGGTTANTGAAAACAGACATGACGCTAACCACCCTCTAACCACCCTTGGTGGTTATTTATGCATGTTGCAGGGCTGTATTGGTGCCCTATGCAGCCCTGAAACATGCATAAATGACCACCAAGGGTGGTTAAAGGGTGGTTAGCGTCATCTCTGTTTTCACCCAACTATGTGACTGAGGCCCTTTTCAAACAGGCCACAGTGGGTGGGGAGGTGGATGTGCCCACACATTGAGTGGAGGTGACTGTGCGCCCATTCCCATGGGTGGGTGGGGTCGACTTGTGTGAAAAGGGCCAAACCTTACTCTGTGGGTGGGGAGAATCCAGGGTGTGGCGGGACAGCTGGAGTGGGCTAGATGAAGGGAAACGAGAACAAGAAAAGGCTGGAATAGGGCAAGGGACAAAACAAGACAAGGCTGGAGGAGCAAGAGCAGAACAAGGCAGGGATACAGAGTCAAGTCAGAAACAGGAAGTCAAACCAGATATTTCACCCAGCTTCCTGTTGCTGCAGTCAGCATTCCATGCTAGCTGGTAGCTAACCATGACTCTCGAAGGCACGACAAGTGCTGGGGACAGGGAATAGGGGTGTGGCCTGGCTAGTGCAGAGAGGTCCCTTGTGAGAATGGCTGGGCTTAAGGCAAAGTGAAGCAGTTGTCCTACAGGCCCAGCCGCTGCATCAGGAACCCCATTATTGCCCTCAGGAACAACAGAGAACAAGTCTGCTCCATCTTCTGTGTGACAGTCCTTCGGGTAGTTGAAGATGGGTATCATGTCTTCCCTTAGTCTTCTCTTCTCTAGGCTAAACATTTCCCCTCTCTTGCCCTCCCAAGCCTCCCCTGCTCCCCTAACCGGCTTTGTCCCTTCTCCTTGCCCACATCCGCCTTGCCTCCTCCCTTCGTACCTTCAAATCCCTCCTCAAGACCCACCTCTTCCGCTCTGCCCTCCCCGACTCCTCGCTCCCCTCTCCTAACTCCTGCTGATACCCTCCATCCAGTACAATCCGTTACCTAAGGTCTGTGTACTCATATCCTCACCACACGGACCAGCCAGCTATCATTCTTGATGTAACTAAGCCAAACGTGTGCACCTGAGACCTCGCATCTTCATGAATATTACACCCCTTGTCTCTCTGTCTGTTCCCTTTCTTTCGTCTCCCCCTCCCCCCCCGCAACACCGTCTCTCAGTTTGTAAACCCTAGGGCACAGACTGTGTCTTTTCCATTACTTTGTAAAGTGATAGGTACTTTGCTAGCGCTATATAAATGCTTAATAAATAAAATAATAATAATAATAATAATAAATAAACATACCAAGCTCCTTCAACCTAAAGAGCCTGGGCCAGGGACAGGGGCCAGGGACAGGTGCCTGGGACTTCCCTGCCTTCCCTGGGCCTGGGAGAGGTGAGAGTGGGGGAGGCCAGTAAGGAGGAGGTTGCAGTAGTCATGGCGAGAGATGAGCATGGCGTGAACAAGGGTTTTGGCAGTATTTTATTGCTGTTAATTCTGATGTAAGCTGCCCTGAGCGGTTGGAGGCAGGAGAGGCAAGGTATAAAAATTATAAACAAACAAACAAACAAACAAATGAATAAACTTGCCACATAAGACCCGGTTTCCAGACCCCTGACATCTTTGTTGTTCTTGTTGCCCTCCTTGGTCGATGTTTTGCAAGCCAGTAATGTGACTAGTTTCAAAAGGTATTGGATACATGTTTGGAGGCCAGGTCTAAACTAAACTAAACTACCTAACTGAGTCAGACCAATGGTCCATCTTAGCCCAGTATTGTCACAACCTGACACGGCTGCAGGGGTTTCAAATTCGGGTCCAAATCTGGCTCTTCCATAAAGGGTTAATCAGGGGAGCAAAACGCTTGATTGTTAGTAGCAGGTGGAATATGACAAGAAATGGATTGTCTCCCTGTAACCTGCTCATACTCCCCTAAGGCGACTGAAGCTGGCTGCTGTCAGGCATTTGGGCTGAGATGAACCTCCATCGAGTTTCCACAGTACCGGAGCCACTGAGAACACCTGCCTATCCGTCCCCACCCACTTATAGAGTGGAACCTCCAGGAGGCCGCCCCTCGACGACCACAGGCACCACCCAGGGGCCCAGGAAGTGAGGTGTTCTTTCAGATAGCTAGGGCCCAGGCTCTTTAGGTTGAAGGAGCTTGGTATGTTTAGCCTGGAGAAGTGAAGACTAAAGGGAGTCATGGTAGTCATCTTCATATACCTGAAGGGCTGTCGCACAGATGATGGAGCAGACAGAATGTTCTGCAAAATGGAACCATTGGACTAACCCACTAATGGCACTTCTTATGTTCTCAAGAGTGACTTTCCGTCACTCCACCAAGTTAGTTTGACTTGTCCTGGGGGGCGGGGGAGGTAAGCTTATGGGTCTAAGTGGCAGCTACACATCTGAACTAACCTGCAATTGATAACAATGGATTAATCAGTTCTTGTTAGAAATAAACTGCCAATGTAGACACTCCTAGAGCTAGTTAGACCAGAGAATGGTACCAACAATACAGTTGGGAAATTACATCCATTGTTCACCTCCTGATATCACTCCCACGGCAGATTTAAGCCGACTGAGAGTAAGCAAAAATGTGGCATAGCAGCGTGTTTTCCTGAACCGTGGCAGAGTGCCTTAATTGATTTACTCTTTCTTCTTTTCAAAAGACAGCAGAATGTGAAAGGTCTTCCTTTGTGAAGAACTCGAAAGCCCGTTGTCAAACAACCTGTACTCATTTAATAATTTATCCCATTTTGTAAAAAGAAAGGCAGCTGACATACCGTAAATCTAGCCTACGTTTAAATTACTGCATTGAACAATAATAAGGGGCAAGAATAATCTAGTGCATCTATTTAAAATTAAATATATATGAAACTCTTTTTCCAAATGCTCACCAAAGGCTATAGTTTAAAGGCAGGATTGCCAGCCCTGAACTGACTGAAAATGCCAAAGCACGGTTTGCTAGTGGCAGCCAAATTAT
This sequence comes from Sphenodon punctatus, assembly GCA_003113815.1. Lineage (NCBI taxonomy): Eukaryota > Metazoa > Chordata > Lepidosauria > Sphenodontia > Sphenodontidae > Sphenodon > Sphenodon punctatus. The sequence continues at coordinate 658,785 of QEPC01013355.1, read as the reverse complement.
TTATTCTATGTTTTTTTCCCTATACATAAGGCACAGAGCTAAATGAACAATGTTTAAGCATGTCAGAATTTCATCAATTTTGCATGAGCATTCACAAATATCCTGGTGGGGGTAATTGCTTGCAAATACATTTAAACTAATGATATGTTATATCCTTCCTTGATATAAAACTATTAAAAGATACGTTATTGCATTTGACAATGCCATGCAGCTGGGTCAAACTTTAATGATAGATTTCTGTATTTGTAAATTAAGATACACGCTGCTGGAAGCAAATATTTTGTAAAAATAAAAATCATATACTATGTTTGGCTGATCATTTATCTAAGGATTCTTTTCGATTTCTGGAAGAACAGAGCTCGCAAAGATGCCGTGTGGGAGGAAGGAGGGTTCACTAATTCGGTTGGTAACCTGGGGCTAAAGGGATTTGGGTTCCATTCCTTGTAAGCCACAGATAATGTATCTAGCCTTGGGCAAGTCACTTAGAATGTGTTCTCGCAAGCTTCCTCAATCATTGTTGATTATTCCAGAATAACAAATGCTCTGGAACCACGTTTCTGGGGATTGGCATAAAAACCATCTTTCTCCAATCTTTATCCAACTTGTTCATGAGTACAATAGCATGGTTAAAATGCATTGGTGGGTTATTAATCTAGTTTATTCTTAGAGGAAGCATTGGTGGTCAGAGGACCATTGGTGACCCTGGAAGATCATTGGTGACCATTATTAACCAAGGGACATCAGGTGTTTTCAGATATTACGAGATCACAGTCAACCACAGTGAACCACACACAACCCTGCAGTGGGCCCAAAGGGCCTGGAACATCTGTTCGGCATTCGTCAGATGTTCACCACAAACAATACCCAGTAGGGGATAAAACTAACCACCCTTCTGGAGGTCCGGCCCAGGCCATCTACGAAAGGGTGGTCATTCAAAGCAATTCCCAACGGGAAACAGAGAAATGTAATGACTAAACGGCAACCACCAGATGGCAGCAATCAAGACGATTCCCAGCCGGGGACAAAGCACGCACCGTTGCTGCCAGGCAATGAGCAACAACACAGGCCAGGGAGGGAGATTTAAAGGGCACACAGCAGCAGGGGGATGTGGCGGGATGGAGAGAAGCAGCAGCAGCTGGGCCAGGCCTCCCCAGAGCCTACAACCAGCCCGGGGAATGAGGCATCCTGGAAATGGGTAAGGGGTGCGAGGGGGGGCAGCGGCACAAGGGCAACAAGGGGGGCAGGCAGGTCAACGGGAGGGGGGAAAGGGAGAGGGTCGCGGGACTGAGGCAACCCGGCAACCAACCAGCCCCCCCTTATGACCCACAGACACGGAAACAGGCCCAGGAGTCTGAGCCCCTGGAGGAGACCGGTGGTGGACATGCAGAGAAGGAGGAGGAGGAGGAGGAGGAGGAGGAGGAGGGCCCATGCGGGAATGGCTGTACCACCAAGGGGGGCAATGGGGGCACAGGGAAACCCAGGACTTCATAAGGATCTGGGGGACCCTGAAGCACCAGCTGGAGCTAGCGGTGAACCCGAGGAATGAGCACGTGTACCAGGAGATCGTGCGGGACATGGAGGTGGTGGGGCACCACAGGACAGTGGCCCAGTGCCACTCAAAGGTGAAGGAGCTCAAGAGGGGGTACAAGGCCATCAAGGGTAACAACCGGCGGTCAGGGCACAGAGCCCGGACTGCCCCCTACTATGACACCCTGGACCGCATCCTCCGCCTGAAGGGATCCATAGTCGCTCCACGCCTCATGGGGAGTGCCGTGGTCCAAGGCAGGGAACGGACCGATGTACCCCCTCCCCTCCCCTTGCCACCCCGCTAGAAGGCACTGGTTCCAGGGGCCCCATCCCCCAAGAGGAACGCCCAGGGACCTCGGGGAGCAGCAGGCACCGCTCATACCCCAGCCCTGAGATGCACCATAAGATGTCTGAGGTGGATGAATCTGAGGCCGGCACACCAGTTGCCCTCGGCCAGTGGACGTGGCGGGACTCCAGTAACACCAAGGGGCTGGCCTCGGAGGGCTCTGAGACTGACATTGAGGGTAAGCAAGCAGGTGGGAGGGGAGATGGACCAGAGGGGATGGGTCGAGGGGGGGAAGGGGGCCCACTGGCCATGGGGGTGCCCCCAGCAACCGCTGACACCTCAGACCATGTAATGGGGGCCAGGGGACCACCGGGGACCATGTTCCACCTACCGCCACCCACTTCATCCCATAGCCTCACAGGTCATGGCACGCCCTGGCACCCGGGACAGACGGGTGAGGGGAACATCAGAAAGCAGCCCCAGGAGCAGCCGGAGGTCGCAGGTGTGGCAACACGGCAAGGGGGTGGAGAGGGGGCCAGGGGAGGCTGGGCAGAGGACTTGGACCGTGTGGTGTGGGGGGGGCTGGGTGCAGGGAACTTCCAGGGGGCATCGGCCAGCCACTGAGGGGGGGTGCACAAGACCCCCCCAGCTGCATCACTGGTTGGAGGTGGGCAGCAGGGGTGCCTAACCAACCCCTACTGTTCACCCCAACAGGGCGACCCGCCGAGGCCCAGCAAGCTGGCCCCATGCCCCCGGCACAACGGATGAGGGAGCACCATGCATGGGTATGGCGCTGGAGGGAGGAGCAGGCAGAGGACATAGTCCGCACCACCACCATCCACCACCACCTCGAGCAGGGCAAGCAGATGATAGCAGCAATTGACCGCATGGAGGTGGCAACTGAAAGGGCCATTCAGCAAGCGGAGGCCAGGGACTGGAGGCTGCAGGTGGAGGTGCACCTTGCACGGCAGTGGGAGTGCCAGGAGCACAGCAAGCAGGTGGAGGCTTTCGGGCAGCTGGAACAGGCCATTGACCAGATGGTGAGGGAGCACTCTGCCAAGATGGACCGGTCCCGTGACATAGACACCTCGCTGCTGCTGCACGTGAGGACCATGAGAGCATACATGATGGCCGCCACCCCACCAGGCAACCTGTCTGCCCCGGCCCCGATGCCGGGCCCCGTGGCACCCACACCACCTCCGCCACTACCCCAGGTGCCAGCATGCCTGCAGGGCCCATACATCCGCCTACTGGTCCCTGTAGGCCTCGGGAGGGAGCAGCTGCCCAGGGGGCCCCCTCCAGCTCCACGTTTGCCCTCCCACATAACAACGCCTGCCCCTCAGGACACCAAGGCATCCCAGGACACTGTCGGGGAAACAGACAGCGGGGGGAGGGGAGCTCCCAGTGCTCCATGGCGGCCACAGGACGCCCGAGAGGAAGGCCCTGGAGACAGGCAGGTCATGGGGGAAGGGGGGGAAGGGGGAAAAGTGGACTGATGGGGGGTTGGACACGGCACTGGGAGGTGGGTGGTGGGGTAAACCGTAGGATGTATTCACAATAAATGCATGGGCACTACAGTAGCAGCCGTTATTCCATGTCACAGGCCCAGGGATAGAGATGGGTGGGTATCCAGGGGCACAGCCAGGGTGCCAGTGGGGGCAGTGGTGATGGTGGTGTGCGGTCTCATGCCTCGGCTTCCTGGCTGATCCGCCTCACCAGGGCAACATGGATGTGCTTTGTGTATTGGTACTCCCTTGGGTTCTCAGCATTCACATAGAGAGGCATGGGGCCGGGAGGTCGCCGGGGCATGGGGTAGTCGAGGGCAGCCCCATCAGTCTTGCACAGATTGTGTAGCACACAGCAGGCTCTGATCACCAGGGCTGAGGTCTCCACCGTGTAGTCCAGCTGGCCCGCAAGGCAACTCCAGCGCTGCTTGAGGGCCCCAAAGGCCCTCTCGACCACGATCCGGCTGGCACACAGGCAGGTATTGTACAGCACCTGCACAGGGTTCCTGGTGACCGGGTATGCCTTCATCAGTCACCAGGTGAGTGGCTAGGCCAGGTCTCCCAGGATGCAGAGGGGCATCAGCACCCCCTCGATCCGGGACATCCCCATGTCCGCGATGTCGCCACGGTACATCCAGGCATAGAATGGTGAGATGGTCATGATCCGGGCATCATGACTGTGCCCAGAGTGGCCGGTATAAATGTCTGTGAACTGCTTACGATGGTCTATGACTGCCTGCAGCTGCAGGGAGTGGTACCCATGTCGGTTGACATACTCCAAGGCTTCCCCCGTGGATGGATGGAGGATCTCGATGTGGGTGCCATCCACGGTGCCCATGCAGTTGAGGAATCCTCCAGCCATGAAGCTGGCCATCATAGCCTCCTGGTTCACCAGATGGATCACTCAGTACAGGAGCACGCCCTCCACTGCCTTGCAGGCGTCTCACAGGATCCTGGTGATGGTGCTCACCCGAACACTGAAGTGCTGTGAGACGGACCGGCAGGAGTCGGGTGTTGCAAGAGCCCAGACCCCGATGGCCACCCACTGGACCATGGGAATGGGGGCCCGCATGGGGGTGTGCTGGCGCTCCAGCCAGGGTGTCAACACCTCTGCGAGTCATGGAAGGATGCACCTGTCCATCCGAAAGTGCACTCTCCATGTGCCCTCGACCCAGTGAGTCAGTACCCTGACCCACCACCCCTGTGTCGGCTCAGTGACCCATACCCGCTGGTTAATGGGCATAGCGAGCAGGGCTGCATACCCCATTGTCTCCTTCCACCATTAGAGCCGGCTAGCCACCTCGTGGAGCAGTGCTGCCTGCTCTCGGGCGCGGATGATGGCCTGTAGGGCCACTCCGGACACCCTCTGGGCCCTGAGCTGGGCCAGGGAGCTCCTGCACCCATGGTGGGCTCGCCGGACTCTAGCTGTGCTCCTGGCCATGCACACCTGCAGCCGGGCAGCCAGGTGCACCTTCACGGTTGGGATGCACAAGAGGTCAGTGTGCGAGCAGTACCACTCTGCGCAGGCGACTAGGTGCATCCTTCAGGAGTCCAACCTTTCCAGATCCATGGTGAACGGTGCCTCAGGTGGGGTGCAGTCTCAACCATCATAGGCTGATGCATGTGTAGGCCCACCCCCAGGTCATGACCTGGCAACTGGGCGGGGGGCCCTGGGTCACCTGTGCCCAGCCCCCTTGGCCGGCTGGCCCGGCTCCTGCAGGGCGGCCAGGGTGGGGAGGCAGGGGGCGCCCCATTGAGCACATATGCAGTCCCTGCACGAGGCCTGGCGCATGGACCAGCCTGCGCCTGAGTGAGCGGGTCACAGCTGCATTCCTGCTGTCATCACCTCCCACCTATCTGTGTTGACTGCCTGTTGTCCTCGCTGCCCTGATCTCTGTGTAGGCTGTCCTGTCTGTGTGGTTGGTTCCAGCAGCTGAGCTGGGTCTGCACCCCACGCCTCGCTCGTTTGCCATGCCATGTTGCGGCCTGTGGCCTTATAGCTTGGCCTTGGAGCTCCCCTGCTTCCCCTCCCATCCCTCCAGGGATTGTGGGGCCCCTCTTTCCTTGCAGTTAGCATCAGCCACTTGCTGGACCATGGCTGGCAGTGCATCCCCAAGGCTCGCGTGCCCCACCACCCCCGGTTTCACGAGACCATGGCCCTGTGTGACCTGTGGCATTCCCCAGCCATGCAATTGCACCTGAGTTGCCCGGACAGCCTCACAGGTGCCTATGTGAGTCTGAGTTCCGGCCTGCACTACTTCAGCTATGAGGCGAGCGCCCGCAATTGCTGGCTGTATGCGGAGACTCTGGGCCTCCGTCCCTTTCCCAGTGGGTGCATCCCAGAGATGAGGTGCTCGCATGTGCGCTGGTCCACAGCAGAGACCGTGTCTGATCTCTCTGTGTGCAGCCTGGCCACCTACATGGTCTGTCTGGCAGAGGGGGGCCCTGCCCTGGCCGTGTCCTTCTTTGGCTGCGTTCACGGGGCCCGTGGATAGCAGCAGTCATGTGAGGTGGTCTATCACTGGCTGTTGTTGCTCGGTCACCTTCCATGGCCCCCAGATGCTGACTATGGGTTGTCAGAGCCCACCAGGGCGGAGATGATGGTGCTGGCTGATGTGTGGTTCCGATTCGATGTCCAGGTGGGGTTCACCATGCAGGATCCCTTCAAGGCATACTACCTCGTTGCCCACCAGATGTCTGCCCTGGGATATCATCCGGGCATGCTCTGTGGCCCCAATACATGCACCTGGTATACCACCCGGCCCTGGGCCTCTTTGTGGTCCCCTGAATCTGGCTGTGGGGCCCCCTGTGCCTTCTGGGCTCTGGATGCTGGCCATACTGTGAGCTCCCACCTCTGGCCTGATGCCATGGGTTGCTGCCCGCTCCCTTCATGATGTCCCGGGCTTGCTGCTGTAGTGGCTGGTTCTGGGGGTTCCACTGCCCCTACCTGTGCCTTTGGGCCCTCTCCACACACACACACCCCGTTCTGCCTCTGCCCTGGTGTTCCCTTCCATGTCTGCCTTCTCCTGAGGCTGTGTCCTTCTCTCCGGGCCGACTCCCAGCACCCCAGGTGCTGCTGCCCTTCATCATCCAGCCACAATCCTTCCTGTGCCCATGCCTCCCACTCCAGGTTGACTCTGTGACTGTGGGGTTTTGGGCCCCCAGGACTGTGCCTCCAGGGGTCCTCCTGGGGGAGGGGGGTGTTGGATCACCTGCTCAGACCTTTGGCTTCGGCTCACCTCCATCCTGTTCATCACACCCTCGCTGATGTCTGGGATCCCTGTCTGCCTCCTGGACCATTCTCAGGCCCCTCCCTATCTGTGTGACCTCCCCCTGTGCCTGTGCTCTGCCCCTGAGGGGTCCCCCCGTGCCAGGACCGCCTGTGTAGCTGTGGGGTTGCTGGTTCTCCCTGTGCTGTTTTTGGGGTCCTGGATGCCATTCCCCATGTCCTGCCATGCCACTGGGCTGGTTCCCACCCGCTTCCCTGTCCCTGGGTTCCCCCTCCCCCCTTTGTCCATTGTGCCGTGTGTGTTGGTCGTCCCACTGTGTTCCCCCTTCCCATCCTTTCCTGTGTGGGTGTGTATGTGCCTGGGTGTGTGTTTGTGCTGTGTGTTCCACTGTGACCTTATTTTCTCTGTGCCTGTTGTGTGTAATGCCTTGGTGGCTCTTCTCCCTCCTCCCCCTCCCTTCCCGTTTCCCTTGTGTGGGCATTTCCTTTTGGCCCTTCTGGCTTCGTTTGCCCTCTCTCGACCATGTCTGCCTCCCGGCCCTGCCCAGTGCCTTTTGGGTTTTTTGACCACAGCCCGGAATCGGCATCATGTCTGTTGCACTGCCCCGGGCTGTGGTCTGTCGGTCCGATTCCCTGCCATGGTCCCGCTCCTGTCATGTTTATTTGGGGTCTTCCTGGACCACGGGGGGTGGTTGGTTGGCTCGCCACCGCTGGGGATCCACTGTGGTGATTTGGGTGCCTGTAAGGTCTGGAATCACGCATCATCATTGGTGAACTTCGGTACCAAGGGAGATCATTGGTGACCAAGGGAGGATTGGTGATCAGAGCTTGGCTGAAATGAGTACCCACAAAAATGGGTATACCCCAAAATTTCTGCTACCAGAATCAACTTGAAAATATCGGGTATGAATTGGTACCAGATGTTGACCTGATTCTGGTACCCAATGTCCTAGGATGTCCTAGAATGTTGACATCTTGTCCCAATATTTTGGTTTTCCATTCCAATTTTTCTATTGATAACCAGAAAACCTGTAAATCCATACTGGAAATTAGAGGAGGAGGAAGAGGCTGTATCAAGTAAAGGAATAGTACCTAAACATCAGCTAATCCACCACAAAGGAAGAAAAACTAGAGATGTGCGAATGTTCAGTGTTTGGCCCAAACTCGGGGTAGTTGGCCTGTTCGTGAACACCCCAAACCTGAACTTCCCCCCACCCGATCTGGCCGAACAAAGTTCAGGTTCCAAACCCATTCGGGCGACGGACGGGGGACAGGGGGGAATCCGGTTTTCCCTCCCCCTCTAGGTTGCGCGGGTGGAAGGGGCACCGGGGCTCACGCTCACTGCTTCTGCGGAATCCCACCCTGCACTCTAAGCAGGACAGAGACAGAGGCTAGTGTGAAAGGAGGGAAAACACAGATCCCTCCCTCAAAGCTCAACTCTGGGTGCTGCCCTGTTTGTTGTCCCTCCTGCCCTGTTTGTTGTCCCTCCTTGTGCACTAATCTCTGTCCCACTTAGAGTGCAAGGATCAGTGAGCGAGTGTCTGGCTCCTGATGCTGATCCAGGGGATTGGGGGGGGGGGAGTGCCTGCTCTTCTGTGAATTCTCTTGTGTGTTAGGGTGCCAAGATCAAATTCTTCCCCTTTTCTGGGCTGGCTCTCTGCCTCATTGTAGCTGCTCTGCACCCCCCAGTTCTCTCTATGCGGCGATCACAAAGGGAAAATGCAGGATCTGTCCATCCTTCTAACAGAGACAGCACTGAACAACCAACCCTCCCCCAGCTGAATGGACCCCTCCAGGGCAGGATGCCCCCTGCCTGCTACCCCCCTCCCAGGCTGTAGATCCAACCTGCATGGAGTGTCATTTTGTTAGAAAATTCCCCAGGCCATCGCCTCTTTCTAGGCTTGGTACTCTCCCATTTGTGAGAATGGGAGGAGGAACTTGAAGGACAACAGAAGGTTGCTACCTTGTAAACAAGGTTCTTCGAGATGGCACCAAACATTCTCACAAGCACCCACCCTTCTGAACCCGCATGGAATTTTTTTCCTAATTGCTTAGGTTTGGAAGGAACTGTGTTGGGTTTAGGTACCTTATATAGGGTGGGGGCGTGTGAACGTCATGTGGTGTTTTTTTTTATGCTAGTGAGCTTGGTATATGCCAGTAAGACAAGGGTGCGCAAGTGAGAATGGAAGGAGCCACTTGAAGAAGAACTTTGTTTACAAGGCAGCAACTTTCTCTGTGAAGGAGGGGATGGGGGGGACTCATTCCCCACCCATTTAGCAGTGCTGCGGGGCTACAACTGAGCTGTTTACAAAGGTGGAGTCTCGCTTGCACCACTGGCAGTTTGGTCGAATTCGAGTTCAGTTCGGAAGTTCGGTTCGGTCGACCGAACTAGTCGAGTTCGGTCCGAACTCCGAACTTCTGAACCACGTTCGCACATCCCTAATGGATGGGGGCGGGTCTGTGTAAGCTGGATGGAGCAACCATGGATTGTCCACCCATCTTGGGTGAGAGTGGAGTAATTCAAATGTGCGGCAAGCAGATATTTCACGGCCCTCACCCACACAGCCTCCACCCACTGACCCAGACCACAGTTCAAATGCACAGTCGGTTCACCGACCGGGCCCAGAACCACCTAGCCCCCACATCAACATGCCCCCATCGCATGCCATGAAAATGTAGCAATTGCTTTCTGCTAAAATCTGCAGCCGCTTCTGCCTGCCTTCAGCAGGAATCTGGGAGGGCAGGGAAGGAGGGACAGGGGAAGGTGGACCAACAACACGCAGAACCCCATGGCATGTCACACAACCCACGGGAAGCTCAGGAACATAAGGGAGCATTTAATGCATCACGGAGACCAATGGGACAACAGCTGAAAAAACCGAGCACCCATCCCAACCCCCTACCCCGAGCTCCCCACCAGGCTGACAGTCCTTTCCCAAACTCACGTCCCACACAACACAGATTCTAAGGCAAACAGTGGCAGTTCACGGAGCCCCATTCCAAGGGGATCATGATTTCTGGGATGGGGACCATGAACCCCATGTCACAAACAGGATAACTCACACAGGTGGCTCACAGCACAATGTCTGGTTGGGGGGCAGTAGCAGCTGAGGAACTGGGGCAGTGTAGTCCAAGGGCAAAGTCAAGTAGGCAGAGTTTCAAACACAGGAAGATGGGAGATGGAGGGGTGTCACACTCACTGAGCATTGTTCCAATGCTGCGTCACGACTGCGGTGGAGCCGGAGTCAGGAATTCCACACCCTGCGCATACCCCACCCATGCAAAGAAATTGCAGGAAATGTGGGTTCTGTCAGAAACAGGTAATTATCCATCATTTGTCCAATGCAGAAACTTACCAGCTTTTTCCACTTTGCCGTTGTTTGTCGTGTGTTGAACAGAGCTGCAATGGGACCGATTCTGAGCCCTATATGCACCTCACATGTGCCCTCAGGGGCTGTGGAGATGCAAAACCGCTGCCAAATGCTGGGGAAGTGCTAGAAATTATTGAAAGAGTACCATAAAAAAGGGCTGTAACACCCCTGGAAAAGCCCCAGAAATTTGCAAAAATGACCCCAAAAAATTGACAAAAAATGAAAAAATGCCAGAAAGTGATTAAACATGGCAAGAAATACCAGAAAACAGAGGTGCCAATAATATCAACAAGAGTGGAAGCATGGAATCACTAGATACTGATGAAACACTGATGAACATTCACAAGCACTCCCGAAAGGTCAGCATTTCCCAGTAGAACAGGAACACTTGCTCTCATCTCAACCCTACATTTCAGTTTTAATCTCAACTTGGGAGACTGACAAAGGGAACTGAGCCTTGTTGATGTTGTTAAACCTTTCATCAGCTTTTGTTACAGTTGCTCATGAGGTGTTGCTGACATGAGCGAAGGTCCTGGCAGGGGTGTGCGGGACTGCTCATGAGCGGTTCTGTTTGTTCCTGTCGAGGAGGTCCCAGCAGCTGGTGATGGGAGACGGGTGAAGGTGGAATGGCTTTCCTACGGGCCAATAGGCGCAGCATTTGGCTTCGTGAAAAACTCCAGGGGGCCAATGCTGCGCAGCTTGTGTCTCGTGGGGAAACAAAGCCACGTAGTTTTGTCTCTGATGATGCAGAGCTCGATCTTCCAGTGGAGGCAAATGTTGTGAATATTGCCCCGGGGGGAAATGCTTTGTTTTTTTAAAAAGGGATTTGAATGTATTTTGTGTTTTTAATATTATAACCCACTCTGAGCCTTAGGGGAAGGGCAGGGTTGGAATTTTTAAAAAAACAAATAAACTCTGACCCTAATCCTGCCATGAATCAGCTCTGGTACTGATCCTTCTGCAACCATTTGGCAAGACCACCCACACCTTGGTCTTGACACGTCCCGAGTTTGGAAATCCAGTATGCAGAGATACAGCACGTATTCACTCTTACTTTGTTTTCCTGGAATCAACACTGCTTTCACCTCTTCATTATTTACTGAACGAGGGAATAAATAGAAAATCTCTCCAAAGAAAACCTTCACTGTGCAGCCTTTAAGGGACTGCCGTGTGCTCACATCATTCTGGGATGCTGGGCGAGCTGGCTCCGGTGTCCCACTGCAAGCAATCCGATGTTGTGATTGTAAAAAGAGATATTGATATACTCTCCCTAATTGTTTCTTGGGACTTTGAATACTATTATGATGTCATTACAAGCCTATGTATTATCTCCGCAATCACAATAAAAAAAAAAAGAATCCCTCGTGAAGAAAAATGTGTCCCGCAGAGATAATGCAGCCGGCTGCTGCTATACATCCAAGCAGCTTATGTATAGTACCAAATAATAAGACAGTGTGGAATAATGACAAAGCCTCCTTCACCCCATAAACAAAGCTTCCCCAAATTGTCACGATCGGCACTTAATTGATCCAGGACTGTTGAAAACCTCTCAGCCAATTGCCTGCTTTTCAGCCTTTGTCATTACACCCCTCCTCTCAGCTGAGACACTGCTGAAAATGTTTCCTGACAAAAGCCTGATGGTGCAGTTGCCCTCAACAGGTCACCAACCTCTCTGTTCCTCTTGGTAGCATCAGCAGAACAAACAACTGGTATGAACAGGACCTACTCAGGACCAATCATTTGGACAGAGGCTGAAAACAAAGGAGACCCTAGCCTGCACTAGCCTGCAGTGGCCCGTGAGTCACCTACTAATCAGTTCAGTAGCTGCCAGATGATTGCCAACTTCTGCCTCAGGGTGGATGGGCAGCTGCTATGGGACCCGTCTGCAATAGAAGGTCGGTGATGAAGCCTGGGACAATGCTCACCCAGACGGGCTAATCTAGGCCAACATGCGCCCTCCCATCTATTAGGCCCTACCCAGTCCAGCGATGAGGCACAGCACAAGGATAGGTCTGGAGGAGCATGTTCACCCTGGCTGACAAACAGCTGACTATGGGAGTCTGAAGGAGCTCCCCTGATCAGCTGTTTGGTGCACACACCTAGGAAGGGTGAGTGTGCTCCTCTTCCCCCGCCACCACAATCAGTGTTAGGGGGGGAGGGGGGAAGGCGGGGCCTTCGGAGACAAGGGAAGGGGGACCGAGGGTCCTGCCATGGGATAGCAGCGATCCACGGGTGAGGGACCCGAAAATGGGCGGCGATCTCTCTCTGAAGTATAGCCTGGGCTCCCGGAAGTCCCCTCAGGATAGTAGGTGGGCTTTCCCCAAAATATACGAGGCAACCCTTATCATCACAGGGGAGGAGAGAGATATTTGCCACCCAGAGTGGAAAGGGCCCGCAGGGGGGGGCAGTCTTCCACGCAGACACGTCCAACCCACGAGGCAGGGAGGGGAACCCAAACCAGGGGTGCAGCGCGAGTGGAGGACGGGTGTCCAGGTGCAAGGAGGGTGGGAGCTGGAACAGGGGTGCAGAGTAGGGTACACGGGGGCACAGGGAACGGAAGGGTAGTGTGGGGAGTTCGAGGGAGGGGAGACAACAAGGATGCCACGGGAGGGGAGGCACAGGTGGGGGAGGAGGTCTATCTCTACAAAGGAGGGGAGAGGGAAGGGACCACGAGGGGTGAGGGGCACACAACCTACAACAATCAATACCAAGGTATGAAGAAATGGACAGAGACAACAGCACGAGCAGGGGAGGAAACCACACAGTATCACTCAAGACACAATCAATGAACAGGCAGACTTAGCTTTCAGCAAGGCAAGGTCCAGGGGCCAGCTTCTCTCGCGATTACTGGCGGGAAGGATTCCCCCACCGGTCCCTTTATAGATCCCACCTGGCAAGCTTCTGAAAACCCCGCCCCCTACAACGTGCACCGCGCCGCTATGCGTGCGCTGCGGCGGCAGGGGGCGGGGTCCACTATCTGTGCGTCATTCCCTTGCCACGGGGGCAGCTCCCCCGGCGGCGTCAGCTGTAGCAAGGGCGGGGCTTGTGCTGGCCGCGCTGTGTGCTGCGGGGGCGGGGCTTCTTCCGCCACTGGGGGGGTTTCTCTCGGGGCCCCCCTGGAGCGCCCCCTCCCTCTCGCCATCATGCCACTCCCCCGATAGCGTGGCATGACAATCAGATGTTTGTCGGGCCAAGTGGGTGTGCTCTTCCAGACCCTCACATCAGCTGTTTGGCAGGCCAGATTCCCTCGCTCCTCCAGGTCCCCCATCCATTGTTTGGCATGTGCACCCAGGCCGGGTGAGGGTGCTTCTCTGGGCCCCCCATCAGATGTTTGATAGCAGCTCTTCCTGGGGATCTGATCCTGCTGGGCACGAGGTGTATAGGAGTTCTGTCCCATGTGAACGGCTTCACAGGGGACCTGTGGTGTGGGCAGCCCCCTCCCCTGAATCCTGGGAGGGGACTAGAACTGCCCAACCCCCCCCCAGCTGACATAAGCAGTGGTGGCTGCAGTGGTCCTTCCCAGAGCGGCTAAGGGATCCAGCTTGCCCCCATCTTGTTTGTTGTCATACAATGGGGACAATCCTGCTGTTGGGGTATGCTGGCGCCAGGCACACTGGTGTGCTGGACGGTGGGTGCTCAGGCTCGCATGTCCCCTACGTGCACAGCAAGGTGCGTAAGGCAATGGCACGCTGCTGCGACCCCCCGAGCCTACACACCCTGCAGCCTGGGAGGTAGAGAAGGCACGTCCCCTGATCCACCCCCCAGGCTGCGGGGTGTGTGGGATCAGGGGTGTGTGTGTCACATAAGGTGCACTGTTGCCCCACTTGGCTTGCTGGCCCAGTGGGGTGCATGAACGCCTGAGCACCGGGGGTCTTTCACTGCGCCTTGTGTAGGCACTAGGGATGTGCGAACAGAACCGAGTTCGGAAATTTGTTTTGGTTCAGTTCGAAAATCAAGTTCGGTTCGAAAGTTTGGTTCTGTTGACCAAACTATTCGGGTTCGGTCGAACTCCGAACTTCCAAACCGAGTTTGTACATTCAAAACTGGGGTTTTGTGCCTTCTGAACTGGTTCTGAATCAACCGAACAGTTCAGTCAAATTCGAGTTTGGTTCGAAAGTTTGGGTCGGTCGACCTAACTATTCGAGTTCAGTCTGAACTCCGAACTTCTGAACCGCATTCACACATCCTTAGTAGGCACAATTTTTGAGGGCTGCAGGATTGCACCCAGTGTCACTCCAGGTTCACATCAATGGAGAGAACAGGATTGAGCCAATGCACAGTTGTTGACAGGTAGAATTCAAATACTTGTTTGCGAAATTCCTTTAGGTTTTATTTTGTCTGTTTGTCACTGCATTACTTCATTGTTTGAGAGTTTATTAAAACAGTTTCCTTTGTTTGCTTCCCTTTTTCTTACCAGCTCATCCTCTGCTCTCCCCGTGTCCTTTTGCATCTGGCACAAGGTCCATCTCCTCACTTTAAAGCTCCTCATGGCTTTGGGCCTCCCCATCTGTCTGCCCTTCATGTCTTGCTGTATTCCCACCCAGTAGACCTGAAAAAACTAATCTTGGTGAGTGCTGCTTCTTATTCACCAAGATTTGCACAACATGGAAACTTACAGGCTTTCCCGACATTTTTTGTTATTTCCCCCACATTGAATGGGGCTGCCACTGGCCAGTCCGTAGTCTGGTGTGTGCCATGTGGCACCCCTGGGTGCTGAGGAGATCAAAACATACTGGCTATGGATCAGGGAAGTGCTGGAAATTGCCTTACAAGCATTGTAAAACTGACTTCAAACTGTTTAAAAAGTTCCAGAAAGCGATGCAAATGTCCTGGAAAGTGTTATAAAAGTCCAAGAAAGTGATGAAAACGTCCCAGAAAATAATGAAAATGACACACACACAAAATGGCGGAACCACAGAATCACCAGAAGCAGATGAAGTACCGACAGACACTTGCAAGCACTCCCAAAAGTTCAGTATTTCCCTTCAAAATGGAAACACTTGTTCTTGTCTTGACCCTACCACCGAGGAACTTCATTCCTCCTCTTCCACTACACACTCACCCTGATCCTTATACCATCTTCACCCTTTCTATATTTATACCCTGAGCTGTTCGCAGGAGGGGAGGGGTATAAATATATTAAATAAAATAAATAAATAAAATTAATTTCTTTTCCAATGCCCCTATGCCTGGAATTCCCTCCCCAAACACAAAAACTCTGTTCCATTATAATTGTTAATGGAGACGGGTCCTTTCCCAGTGGGATTACAATCAAAGGGGAATGGAGGTAGAGACAGACACACATATTCCTGTTTTACAGGTGAAAGGCTGAGAGATTTCAACTTGCCGAAGGCCACCCAGTGAGTTTATGGTAAACGTAGGATTCAAACCCTGGCTTTCTAGGTTCAAGGCCACCAC
This sequence comes from Sphenodon punctatus, assembly GCA_003113815.1. Taxonomy (NCBI): domain Eukaryota; kingdom Metazoa; phylum Chordata; class Lepidosauria; order Sphenodontia; family Sphenodontidae; genus Sphenodon; species Sphenodon punctatus. The sequence continues at coordinate 643,449 of QEPC01013355.1, read as the reverse complement.
CTTATCCATTACACCACACTTGCTTTCAAACTAGTCACTGATGCTCCTTCTACTGTCCTGTCCATCAGGGTCCCAATTCAGAGTCGCCATTGGCAACAGGGGTGGAGTATTGACAGTATTGGGGTGTCCGAATACTATATCAGTACCAGGTAATCCATCGGGTAACCGATGAGGTATCAAAAAATGTGGGTATTATGTAGGGGTGGGACGCGGGGGAGAATACCGGATACCAGATTTACCAGTATCGGATCTCCTTGGTACCGGATTTACCGGTATTGGCATACCGGATTTTTAACAGTGGGCAGTTTACCAGTTTTTTTACATGGCGGCCATTAACTTCAATGGCCACAATGTAAAAAACCCGGTAAAGCAGCCAATGTTAAAAATCTGGTACACTGATACCGGTGATGATCAGATTATTGGATTAATCTGATACACCCGATAATGGGGTGTATCAGATTAATCCACCCCTATCCAGGGTACTAAATAAAGTACCCATTTCAACTCTAAATAAATTTTCTATTTGGCTCAACTCTACTGTCATACTCTCAGTTGGTGTAAATCAGATGTAGTCTCAATTAATCCAATGTTACTCTGTTGGATTGCACCAAGTGAGTATCCAGTTTCTAGAACACTGCCTGTACTTCATGCTGAGGTTTTTCTGTTATATGACAAATCTGAAGTCTCTATCTCCTCCACCCCTCTGTCTAAATTGCTCTGATTCCTGACATCATTGAACATTATTATAACCTCCCTTCAACATGTACTGTGCGTTTTATTATTAAGTACAAATTCTTTGGCCCCTTAGTGCCATCTTTCAGGGAGAATGGTGTGGCATAGTTCTTACACTTTTCAGTAATGGGAGCGGAGAGCTAATGAAGATCTTTATGTAAATTTCCCAGTTATCAGGTAAAATCTTCCCATAGAAATCTGTCACATGTTATAAAAATTCTTCATGTTATCAAATGCTAATGATAACTCGGAACTCAGAGCCCATGGAGAACCTTTGAAATCCTTCATAAAAACTGCATTCCGCCCCAATATCTAAGCCTCAAATTTCCACGACTGCTACTCCACACTTTGTAATTAGCATAGTGCAGGCTTCTCTGCCCCTCGAAACCAGAATGTTAATTACAAAAATTACACTGTGTTTAAAGGTGCAATTAAGAGACTGCGCTACACAAAAGGGAATCTTGTAACCTCTTTTCATACTTTGAAGCCAGGTCACAATACAGCCAGTAAAAGAGAGGCCAAGACTCATTCTCCTCTTAACACTTCTAAAGATCATACAGGGATCTCAACTAAAATGAGCTCCGACTGGGCTCGGAGGACAGTCCTTAATGAATCATACTCCTCCTTGGGAAGGAAAGTTGGTAAATGGAGAAAAGAAATGGAACTAATTATAACCCGATCCTGCAAGTGCTGGACTTAGTGCATGTCAATGGGGCCAATCTCAAGCCCTACAGATCTCCCGTGCTAACATGCATGCAATTTCTGTGCAGCACAATGTGCCTGCAATGGCAGCCTGTGCGGTTTGGGCACACATGCACGCGCATGCCCAGCTGCGCATGGAATCCACAGGGTTTGGGATTGGCCCCGGTGGGAATAGTTACAGAAGAAACTTAGCCTTGGATGTAAATATTTGCAGGACTGGGACTTTAATATATATTGTGATGCCACATGGACTACCAAATGGGAAGACGGGAGAGCAAATATGGTGGTTAGGTGGCGAGGAGGCAGCACCCCTTGAGATGCCTGGGTGTACACGTGCACTTTGTGCAGGCAAGCTGGCTGGATGAGGGCCAATGCCCAGGATAGGTATGCCTATGCAATGCCCTTGCAGCCAGCCAGTGCCTTGTGCTAAGTGTGCATGCAGTAATGTGATCAATGGTAATGTGATATTTATTATTAATTATTATTAATTATTATTATTATAAACATTTATATAGCACCAGTCATGTGCCTGGTGCTGTACAGAACATAGAAATAGATGCGGTCCCTGCCTGTGGTTTACAATCTAAAAGACAAGGAGGGGGAGACAGGGAGAGGGGACAGTGGGAGAGACAGGGGAGAAGACAAACAAAGATTCAGGTGGATGCGAAGTCTCAGGTGCGTGTACTTGGCTTGGTTACAATCAGGTTGGTTGCAGCAGTCTGCAGAGGAGGGCAGACAGTAAGTATATGGGGAACGACTAGCAGGCATTGGGAAAGGCGG